>JBBLXW010000016.1:600000-1103171 GCA_037893235.1 Trichoderma afroharzianum | reverse complement strand
TTTATTTTTAATAATAATAATTTTATTTAAAATTAATTTTTTTATTATTTTATTAATTTATATTTTTTTTAAAAATAATATATAAAATATAAAGTATTTTAATTATATATTTTTTAATATTTTTAATTTATAATTAATATTATTAATTTTTTTTAATATTTTAAATAAATTAATTTTTCTAAAATTAAGTTTATTAATTAATTAATTTATTTTAATATTTAATATTTTATAACCTTATATATATTAAAGTAGGTAAATTATATTTTTTTCTTAAAGATTTAATTTTTTAATTTTATTTTTATTTATATAATATTTTATATATTTTTAAATAAATTTTAATTATACTTTTAGTTTTTTATATAAGTTAATTATAAATTTTACTTAAAGTTATATTTTATTAATATTAGGTTTTTTTTAAAGTAGTTTATATATTAAAAAAGTATATTTATATAAAGTATAAAATAATATTAACTTAGTAAATTTAAATTTTATATTATTATAATATAATTAAATAAATAATAGTTTATTAATTTAATTATTTTATTATAAATTAATAAAATACTTTAAATATTATTTAATAATTTAATTTATTTATTTTATTTAATTATTTATTTTAAAATAATATATATTATTAAGTTTATAATTTATTTTAAATTTTATTATTAATTTTTATTAAAACTTAAAGGTAAAAGTTTATTTTTTATTAAAAATAATTTCTTAAGGTATATTATAATTAATTATTATTATTTTTAAGTATATATATATAAGGTTTTTTATTAAATATAATTTTTAATAAAATAAAAAATATATTTACTTTATAAATTTATTTACTATTATTAAAATATTATTATAAATTACTTTAATAAAAGGTTTTTTAAAAAATAATAAATTTATAATATAATTAAAGGTAATTATTTTTTATAATAACTTTAATATTAGTAAAAATTATAATTTTTTATATAATTTATATTCTTTATATTTAATATATTAATATTTATTATAAATTATTATAATATTAATAATAATTTTTTTTATTTTTTTAAATTAATATATTATAAATATTTATTAATATATAATTATAATTTTTTAATATTTAAATAATAAGTATTTATAAATATATTTTATAATTTTTTTTTATAAATTAAAAAATACTTAATATTTATTTTTATTTATAAAATATTTATTTTATATTATAACTTAAAATAAAAACTAATATAATTTTTAATTTTTTATATATTTTTTAATTTTTTTAAAAAGTTTATTATATTTTTTTACTTTAAATATTAAATTAAAATATTTTTATTTATAATTACCTTATATATTTTAATATAATATAATACCTTAGTAATTAAAGATTTTTTAAAAATAATTAATTTATTTACTAAATATATTATAATAAGCTAAGCTCTTATAGGGTTAGTATAAGAAGGATTCCTAAGGGATAAACCTTATACTAGGTTTATATTAGTAAATAAGCTAGGCTAAACTATAGGTAATAATAAAAATAAGGGGGTCTATTTATATAACTAGTAAATAATATTATTTAAAGTATAATTAAGTATTATTTTATATTTACAACTAGCTATTTAAATTATTTTAATAAATAATATAAAGTAAACTTATATATTTAGTTATATTTCTAAAGTAATTATAAATAATAGTTATTATTTATTACTTTTATATAAAAGTAATTTTTTATATATATTACTTTTATATTAAATAACTACTTAATTAATTCTTAGTCTATTAGTTATTCTAAAGGTATATACTTATTATAGTAGTATAAAATATTAGCTTATAATATAATATCCCCCTCCTATTAATCTTATCCTTAAGACTAGTTATAAAACCCTAATATCCTTTATATTAATATATTATTATATTTCTTAATATATAACTTCTTTTATATTATTTATTAGTTTATTTTAAAACTTTATTTTATAATCCCTTTATATATATATACTAATATTATACTAATTAAGTATTATATAAAACCTTAAGCTTATTTTAAGTTTTATTTTATTAAAGTAAAGTATAATTAAGTAAATAAAAATTATAAAAGCTTAGCTAATTAAACTTCCTTAATTAACTTTATAAAAATATTTTATTTATAATATATTACTTTAGGGAAAGTAAATAAATATAAGTTTAGTAATTATTTTATTTAGTACTAATAGTATATTATTAATAAAAAAGGTTATAATAAAGGTACTATTATATCTTTTTATAAGTATTTATTTTTTTATTTTATATTTTTATTTATTAATAATTTTTATAATTACTTATTTTTAAAAAGATTATAAAAAGTATTTTATATAAAAGTAAGAGGCTAAAGTAGCTTTTACTAAGGTACTTATTTATTTTTAATAAATTTATTATTTAAAGTAAAAAGTAAAAAAAAAAGGTAATAAAGTTTTTAATTATAATATAAAGTTATTAAATATATAAAATAGTATTATATAATAAAAATTTAATATTACTTTAAATATTTAATTTATTAGTATAGTTAATATCTTTAACCTAAGTTTATTAAATAATTTTCTTTATCCTAGGGGTATATCTTTAGCTTTTAGTAAATCTTTTTCTAAAACTTATTTAAGGCTGCTTAGGAATTTATAAAGTTTCTAATAGGTTCTTAACTATTTATACTTTTATTATATTTTTTTTATTTTACTAAATATTAAAGTTTATTAATTTTAAGATTTATTTTTAGTAATATTATTTTATTAATTTTATATTTAAGTTTTTTATTTTTAATAATAATTTTATTTATAATAAGTTCTTTTATATTTTTATTTATTAATACTTTTTTTAATAATAATGTATAAAAAATTAAGTATATTAGTTTTTCTTATTTATTTAACTACTCTAGGAGGTCTAGTTTATAATTAACTTTACTAATTTTCTTTAAAATTTTATAAAACCTAATTTTCTTATAGTTTAACTTATTACTTAGCTTATTTATTTTAATATTAGCTTATTTTTCTCCTTAAGTATATTAAAGTAAATAGATTATATCTCCCTCCTAAAGGGTTAATTTTTTAAGTTTTTTTTTATTTATATACTTTTTTATATATTTTTATATAAGTTTAAGTTATATATATAGTTTTTAGTATAGTTTTTTAAATTTATTTATCTTAAGTATAGTTTTTTATATATATTTTTTTTTATAATATTTTATATATTTATAAGTAGTATTTTTTATTAATATAAAATAGTAAAAGTTTAGTTAATTTTAAAACTAAATTATTATAAAAGAATTTTATATTAAGTAAGTACTTAACTTAGTTATTTTAGTTAAAGTTAATATAGTTTCGTAAGTATATTTTAATAATTTAATTAATATATTTTATTTATTTATTTATTTAAGGGTAGTAAATAGTATTAGCTTTATAGTTTATTTTTATTTTTACTATAGTATTTTATTAATATTTAAATATAAATATTAATTTTTTATTAAAAATAATTTCTATAGGTAATTTATATTTTAAAGTTATATATTTTTATATTATATAGCTTAATTTTTCTACTATACTTTTTTTTTTATATAAAATAAAAATATTTTATTTTATTAATTTATTAATAATAATAAAAATACTATTATATATTATATTTATTATAGATTTCTTTAATAATAATAGCTTAATAATATAATTAAATAAAATAAAGTTCTAGGGGTATTTTAGTATTAGTAATAATTATAGTTTACTATAAGGTTTTTATTAATTAAATTTTATTTTTATATATAAGATATATAATTAAATAATTCCTTTAATAACCTTTTTTATATTTATAAAAGTATAGTATTATTATACTTACTATAGTATTTTAGTAACTCCCTTATATTTATATAGTAAATACTTATAAACTATCTTAGTTACTTTTTTCTATAATAAATCTAATACTTAGATTTTTTTATTTTAATATAGGATTCTTTTTATAAAAATTATATTTTTAAGGAATTAATTTAGTATTTATTTACTAACTTTATCCTTAATTTTATTAAAAATAAAGCTTTTATTTTTAATAATAAAAAAAGTATTAATAACTATTAGTTTATAATACCCTTTTATTATTTTTTAAAATATTAATAATATAAGTTTTAGTATTAGTTTAAAATAGTTTTTTCTATAGTTAAAAGTATTTATATAATTATTTTTTAATTTTTTTATAAAATATAATCTTAAAGTTATATTTAGCTATAAGCCTAAGATACTTTTTTTACTATATAAAAATATTTATTTTTTTTATAATAAAATTTATAAAGTTTTTATAATTTAAATATATAATAATTTTATATTTATTTCTTAATAAATATAATTTTTATTTTTTAAATATTTTAAAAATAACTATAAGTTCTTAGTTATATATAAAATATTATAATTTAAAGTTATAGAGTTTTTTAAAAAAGAAAGCTATAAAATATAATATTCCTTTATTATTTTATTAACTAAAAACTCCTTTAATTATATAGTTTAAAGTATTTATTTTAATAATAACTAATTTCTTAGGATTATATATTTATAATATTAATATACTAATAATAGTTTTTTAAAGTATTTTAAAAACTTCTAAAGCCTTTTTTATATATTTAATTAGTTAATTTTTCTTTTTATTATTTAAATTTTTTTTAATAAAATCTATAAATAGTATAATAATTTTACTATAGTTTTAAATAAATTATTAATAATAATTAACTAGTTTAAGGAAACTTTATATTTCCTTAACTATTTTAGGAATTTTTTATTTTATAATAGCTATTACTTTAGTAAAGTTTATTTTAATTTATTTTAGTAAAATAATATATCCTAGGAAGTTAACTTCTTATATATAAAATTAATATTTCTTTAGTTTTATTAATAAGTTTATTATTTATAATATTTCTAAAACTTAATAAATATATTATTTATATTTTTCTAAGGTATTAAAGTAGATTAGTATATTATTTAAGTATATAATAATAAACTTATTAATATATTTCTTAAGGACTTTATTAATTATTTTTTAAAATATAGTAGGTATATTAGTAAGTCTAAAGGGTATAATTAAATATTTAAATAATTTATAATATATTTTAAATACTGTTTTTTATTTATTTTCTTTCTTAATTTAAATAAAGTTATAAGCTTCTTTTAGATTAAGGGCTATAAACTATTTTACTATTATTAATTTATTTTTAATTTTTAAAATTAATAATAGTAATATTTAATTTTTAATAATAATTTTATTAAGTTATTAATAATTAATAATTAATTATAATTTTTTATTTTTCTTTAGTATAAATATTATAAAATATTTTATTAATAAATTAAAAACTTAAATATATTTTTTTTCTAATTATTTATTTAATTATTCCCTTAGAGTTTTTAGTTTTTTTTTATTAAAGTTATAAATCTTATAAATCTTAGGTTATTTTCTATTTATTAATTTAATAAAGTAATCCTATTATAAATATAATAATAACCTAATGTTTAATATTACCTTATATAGTTTTTTAAATTTCTTATATTAATAAAATATTTTAGTAAAAGTATTCTTAAGTTCTCTTAATTTTTTTTTCTTATACTTTACTTAGTATATTATTAAATATTACTAGCTTATCTTTAAATTATATTATAATTCTATTAATATAAATATATTTTACTTTTTTATATTATTTATTATATTATAGTAGTATTAGTAATTTATTTTCTTTAAACTTAATTATTTTTATTTTCTTTATAATTAATATAAAAGATTCTAGTTTTTTTAATAATATAGCTTTACTTTTTTATTTTCTTTAATATAATTAATATTTAAGTATATTTTTAATATTTTAGTAAACCTTATTAATCTTTTATTAAATAATAAAATTATTATTAAATAACTAAAAGTATTTTAAAAAAAATATTATTTTTTAATATATTTAAAATACTAAATTTAATATTATAGGTATTTTTATTAATAATTAATAAAAGATAATTAATTTTATATTTAATAAATCTTTTTTTTATTTTTTCTTTTATAATATTTATAATTTATAATACTTATTCTTTTCTTTATATAAGGATTTCTAATTCTTTAATTAATTATAATAATATTAAGTTATAGTTTAATCTACTATTAATATATATAGTAATAGCTTTATTCTTAAGTAGTATATTTACTTTTAGTTTTTTTATTTTAGTTATTTTAATTATATTAATTTATACTTTTTTTTAATTAAGGTTATAAATTTTTTTTATAAAAAAGTTAAAGTCCTTAATTATTTATTATTATATTTATTATTATTATAGCTTTTAATACTATTAATATTTATTAATATTAATTTTATTAAAGTAGTATTTATAAAAGTATATAATATCTTTTTTATAAATATAGCCTTTATTATAAGTTTTAAAATTAAATCTATTATAGTATAATTAATAATAAAGTTATTAATAATCCTTTTTTACTTATTAATATTATTTATAATTTTTATTATAATATTATAAAAAGTTAGGCTTAGGGTATTTTTTCCTTTAGTTATACTATTTTATAACTTTATAGTTAAGGTAATTATAATATTATTAATTAATATAATTTTTAAAGTTAAATTTTATATAATTTTTATTATATAAATTACTTTATTAAATTTAAAAATATTAATTATAAAACTTAGTTTTTTAATATTTAATATATAATAGCTTATTATATTATTTTATATTCTTTTACTTATATTTTTTTATAAATAAAGTATTATATATAAATTATATTTTTTTTATTTAAAAAACTAATCCTTAATTATAATAAAGTAATAAAGGTTAATATTAGTATATTTTACTAACTTATTATTATTAAGTACCTATTACTAAGTAATTTTATATTATTTAAGTATTTATTAAAACTTTATTAGTTTTTATTTTTATATTTCTTTTAATTTATTATTAAAAAGCTTTTATTTATAAAAGTAATTTAGTCCCTAAGGTTCTTATAATTTATAGTTTTTATATAGTTCTAAAATATTTAAGTTAATATATCCCCAATTTTATCTAGCTTTTTCTTTTTATTTATAAATAAATATATTTTCTTATTTTTTTTTTCTTTTATAAGTAAAATATTAAGGTCTTTATTTTATATTTTCTTATATTTATCTTAAGTTATATTAGCTTTTTTTAAAGTAGTAATTACTATAGGTATATTATTAATAGCCTAGTTAATTATTTATTAATTAACTTTTTTAAAAATTATAGTATTAATAGTAATATATTTAGGTTATTTTTTCTTAGGTATTTTAAGCTACTATTTTAATATTTTTTTCTTTTCCTTATATATAAAATATTAATTATTATAGTAGTTAATTTAACTAAGTAAGTTATAGGGTATAGTTTTAATAATATTAATTTAAACCTTATTAAACTTTTTATTTTTATTAGCGGATTTCTTAAAATTATTAAGTTTTTTATATTTACTTTAGTAGTTTTTTTCTTTATAACTTATTTTACTATAGTAGTTATATTTACTTATAAACTTATAAATATTAATAATATTTAAATTTATAAGTCCTAGTTTTTTATTATTAAATAAAGCTATATTATACTTTTTTCCTTAGTTTATATAATATAAGAAGTAGTATTAGTTTTTATTATTACTTTCTTTTTTTATTTACTTTTCCTTATATTATTTATATTATTAATTATTAATATAGTAGAATTTTTTAAATAATTTTTTAAAGGTTTAAGGTAATTTATTTTTTTAAAGTTTATCCTTTATATTACCCTTTAGCCTTTAGTAATATAATATTTTCTTAGTTTTATCTTTAAAGTTAGTTTTTATATAAAAGTAAATAAATTTAATAATATACTTAGTATATATACTTTATTACATAAGATTAAGTAATATATTTTTAGCTTTTTTTTTTATTAATTTACCTAAATAATATTTTAAATTAGTTTTTAAATTTTTTATAATTATTAAATAATTTATTAATAGATTTTTTTTTATTTAAGTAATTTTTTTTTTAAAATATTAAAAGTAAAGTTTAAATTAATTTTTAAAACTTTTAGTAAATTAACTTCCTATTATACTAATATATTACTCTAATAGTACTATAATAGTTAAAAAATACCTAAAGTATAACTTTATATTTATAAAGAACTTTTTAATTTTTTAAAGGTTTTTATTAAAGTAAGTAAGTAAAGGTAACTTAATAATCTTCCTTAATTCCTTTTTATAAAAAACTCCTAGTACTATAGGTATATATTTTAAAATATTAAGTTATTTATTAAGTATATTAATAATATTTTACTAATCCTTAATAATTTATTTTATATAAGCTACTAAGGCCTTTAGGTTTATAAAGTATTATTTAGCTTTTTTTACATTAACTAAGGGTACCTATGGAATTTTAAGTATTATTATTATTTTTATTATTTCCTTAAATAAATCTAAGATTTTAATATTACTATTATATATACTTTAAACTTTACTTTTATAATTTATTCCTTTATCTAGAACTTAAAATTTAACTATTTAATATTTTTATAATAATATTACCTATAGTTTAAGGTAACCTTTAAATAAAAGTTATAAATATATAATAAGCTAAGCTTTTATAAGGTTAATATAAAAGGGATTTTTAAAAAATAAACCTTATATTAGGTTTATATTAGTAAATAAGCTAAGCTAAATTATAAATAATAATAAAAATAAAGGGGTTTATTTATACAACTAGTAGATAATACTATTTAAAGTATAATTAAGTATTATTTTATATTTATAATTAGTTATTTAAACTATTTTAATAAGTAATATAAAGTAAACTTATATATTTAATTATATTTCTAAAGTAATTATAAGTAATAGTTGCTATTTATTACTCTTATATAAAAGCAATCCTTTATATATATTGCTTTTATATTAAATAACTACTTAATTAATTCTTAGTCTATTAATTATTCTGGAGGTATATACCTATTATAGTAGTATAAGATATTAGCTTATAATATATATTAATTTTTTTATTTTTTAATTTTTTATAATATATAAGTTTATAATTAAATTTATTTAAAAGTTTAAAATATTTTAATTATTTTTTAAATAATTTTTAAGTAAATATAAAGTAAGTAATATTTTAATAATTAATAAAGATTTAAATTTAAAATTTACTTTTTTTATAATATTAACTTTATTATTTTAAATATTTTTTAATTTTTAAAATTTTTTTATTATAAATTATATAATTAAGTTTAGTTTTATTAAACTTTTAAAAGTAAAATATTATAAAGTAAAGTTTTTTTTTATTATTTTATTAATTTAATATTTTTTTAATTATATATTTTAATATATTAATTTTAATTTTTATTAATCTCTTTAGATTATATATAACTAAAATAAGTTTTAAAATTATAATTTATTTAATTACTTAAAATATTTATTTTATTTTTTTTATTTATTTAAATTTTTAATTTTTTTTTATTATATTAATTAAAAATTAAGTTAAAATTAAAAAGTTTTAAATAAAATATTAATAATAATTAATTAATTTATAAAAACTTTATACTTTTTTAATTAATATTAATATTAATTATTTATTAATTATAATAACTTTTTTTTAAATTTATTTATATAATTTTAAAAGTAATAATATATTTTAAAAATTTTATTTTTTATATATAAAATTAATATTTCTTAAGGTTTATAAAAAAGTAATTATTTTATAATATTTAAAATATTAAGTATATATATTTTTTATATTTTTCTTTAATTTTTAAATATATTAAAATATTATTTAAGTAAATAATAATAAATTTATTTTAATATTTTTAAAAAATATAATTATTTTTTTTTAAAAAAATATAAATATATTTATTAATTTTTAAAATATTATTAAAAATTTATAAAATTTTCTTAAAGTATTAAAAGCTATTATTTATTTATATTTTTTTTTATTTAAGTTAATTTATAAATATTAATAAAATTTAATTAAGTATATATTATAACTTTTTATAATTAATTTTTTACTTTAGATATTAATAATAAAAGAGTTTAATTTTTAATTATAATATTATTTAATTATTTATAATTAATAATTAATTATAATTTTCTATTTTTCTTGAAAATAAAAATAATAAAGTATTATACTAAAGAGTTAAAAATTCTAATATATCCTTTCTTCTTTTATTTTTATATTTATTTATTAAAAATATTAAATTTTAGCTAATTAAGGTTATATAATAAAAAATATTTTAATTACTTTTTTTTTAATTTTATTATATAATTTTATTTAGTATATAGTAGTATTTATATACTTTTATTAAGGTTAATTAAGGTTTTTTAAAATAAAACTTTAAATTTTTAATATTATTTTAAAATATTAGTTATTAAATTTATAAAATTTTTTATATTTTATTTTATTATAGGGTTTTTTTTTTAAATTTTTTTAGTAAGTTTTAGGAATTAATTAAATTTATATAGGTTTTAATTTTTTTAATAAACTTTTTTAAAAATTAAGCTTTTATAGTTTTAAATTATTTTTATTATTATTATATAGGAATTTTATTAAGCTTAAGGAGTTAAAGTTTTTAGTTTTTTTTATTTTTTTTTAATTTAAAGTTTATTTATTATTTTATTAATAAACTTAGCTTTTATTTTATTTTATTAAAGGTTTATATTAATATAATTATAATATATTTAAAATAATATTTTATTTTAAAGTATTAATAATATTATATATTACTAAGGTAGTTTAACTAAAGATATTAAAGTATAAGTAATTAATTTATTTTTTAATTTATTTATTATTATATTTAAATAATTTTCCTTTTTTATAAAGGAGTTAATATAGTTTTTTTTTTAATACTTATAGGTATATTATAATTATAGTTAATATATAATTTTTATTTATTTTAAAGTTTATTATAATTTTTAGTAGTTTTTTATTTTATATTATTATAAAAATAATTTTTTTTAAAGTATTTTTTTTTATTATTATTATATTTATATTTTTTTTTAAAAAATATAAATTCTTAATTAGTTTTATAATATTTTTTATTTAAAAACTATTTTAGTTTTTTAAATATTAATTTTTAATTTTATATAATATATATAATTTATAATAAAGGTTTTTATAATTTTTTTATTTTACTATTTTATAATATAATTTTATTTATTTAATATAGATTTTATAAGTAATTTTATTATTTTATAAATTATTTAAAGTTTTTTTATATTTATAATATTTTTTAAATAATTCCTTAGGTACTTTTATATAAGTTTTAAAGTTAAATTTAATTTTATATAATTAATTTATTAATTATTATTTTATAGTTTACTTTTTTTTTAAAATTAAATTATATTAGTTTTTTAACTTATACTTTTAATATTTAAGGTAATTTAGTTTATTATATTATTAATATTATTTAAAAATATATATTTTAGTTTTTTTATTTTAGTTATATTATTAAATAAGTTTTAAAATTTAATAAATAGTATATTAATAATTTAGGTAATTTTCTATTTATTTATTATTTTTATATTTATAAAGTATAATTAAATAAGGTTTAAGTATTATAATTTATAATTTATAAAATTTATAAGTAATTTTCTATTTATTATATTATTTTTTATAATAAAGGTTTATAATAAGGATTACTAAGTTTTATTATAAAAAAGTATTATATTTTATTTTTTATTTTAAATAATATATATATTAGTAGGTAATATAGTTTATTTAATAAATTTAGTAATAATTATTATTTATAGAATTAATTTAAAAATAGTTTTAAAGTATTTACTAATATTTTCCTTTAAGTCCTTATATTTTATTTATATTTAGACTTATAATAATTTATTATTTATTATTATATAATTATTATTATATAAGTTTATCCTAAATTTTTTAATAAATAAAAATTTTAATATTTTATTTTAAATTATAAATATTAACTTATTATTAAAATTTAATAAGTTTATTAATTTCCTTAAATTTATTTTTAATAAAGTTAGTAATATTTTTAATTTATTTTTTATATAATAGTAACTTATAATTTTATTAAGCTATAGCTTTAGCTATAGGGTTCTTAATTAAATTAAGAATATTTTTAAGTAGGGTTATTTTTTTTAGTTTTTTTAATTCTCTTAGTTTTTCCTTATACTAAATATAATTATTATTTTTTTATATTAATAAATTAAGGGATTATTTTTCTTTTTTTAAAAAAAGGGTTTTTTTTAATTTTAAAATTTTATTTTTATATTTTTTCTTAAGTACTTAGTAATTATAAATTATATAACCTACTTTACTATAATTATAATACTTAAATTCTTTTTTCTATTATAAAATATTTAGATTTATTTTTTTAAATTTACTATTATTATTTTTAGTAATTTCCTTATTTTATTTTTTACCTTAATTAGTTTAATAACTATTTTACTAATATTATTAAGTAGTATTATTTTTAAGTTTATATAATAAATTATTAGCTTAAATATAAATATTTATAAATAAAACTAAGGTATAAGTTATTTAATTAATATTATATATTTTTACCTTAACTTTTAGTTTAAGTTTATTGTAAAATTATTTAATAAAAGCTAATTTATTTTATTTAATATATAAAACTATATTTTAAAATTTTATAATATAATTTAAATATTTTTTTTTAATATATATTAATTAAAATATTTTTAATTATTTAATTTTTATTAATATTTTTAAAGGTTTTTTTTAATTTAGTAATATATTTATTATAGTTACTAAAGATTTATTAAATTTATTTTTTTACTCCTTTAGTTAGATTTTTTAAGTAATTATTTAAGATAAGTTTAAATTATCTTAAAATAGTTTTTTTAAATTATAAAATAGTAAAGTAAATTTTTTTTTAGTATTATTAAAGGTATTTTTAAAGTTTTTAAAGTATATTTTAAATTAAATTAAATATAAATAAAGTTTTTTAATATTTTTTTTAAATATAAAAAATAACTATTATTTAATAAAGATTTTAATATTAATTACCTTAGGTTTATTTTTATTTAATTTATTAATTAAACTTTATTAAATTTTATATATATTTTAAATAAATATAAAAAGTTTAGTATTTCTAAAGGTAATAATATTTAATAAGTTTTATATAATAATATTTTTATTTTTATTTTTAGTAAATATATTAAAGTTAATAATTAAGGCTATTTTAGTTTTAAATATAATAACTTATATTACTTAAAGGTATTTAGTATTTTTTTAAATAAAAGTTATTAATATATAATATTTTAACTTAATATTTAAATAATATAAAGTAAGTTTTTAAAGTAATAAATTAAAATTAATTAATTTATATTAGTAAAAAAAATAAAAAGTAGCTTTAAGTAAATATAATTATAAAGTAAGTAAAATATAATAAAAATTTAGTTTATATTTAATTTTAATATTTTATTAATAATTATTTATTTAGGTTATTTAAAAAATATAAAAAATTAAATTTTATATATTTAATTATTTTTAATAAAAGTACTATAGTTTATTATTTTTTAAAATATTTAAAGTACTTATATAAGTTACTTTAATTACAAAAGTATTAATATTTATTATTTTTTTTTATAATTAATTAACTAGGTAATAGTTCTTCTTAGTATTTTCTCCTTTATACCTTTTATTAATTTAGGTTATAATAGTAAACTTTTTTAAAAATTAAGCTTTTATAACTTTAAATTATTTTTATTATTATTATATAAAAATTTTATTAAGCTTAAGTAATTAAGGTTTTTAATTTTTTTTAATTTTTTTTTAATTTAAAGTTTATTTATTATTATATTAATAAACTTAACTTTTACTTTATTTTATTAAAGGTTTATATTAATATAATTATAATATATTTAAAATAATATTTTATTTTAAAGTATTAATAATATTATATATTACTAAAGTAATTTAATTAAAAATATTAAAGTATAAATAATTAATTTATTTTTTAATTGATTTATAATTATATTTAAATAATTTTTTTTTATAAAAAAGTTAATATAATTTTTTTTTTATTTTTATAATATTTATAAATATATTATAATTATAGTTAATATATAATTTTTTTTTATTTTAAAGTTTATTATAACTTTTAGTAATTTTTTATTTTATATTATTATAAAAGTAATTTTTTTAAGGTATTTTTTTTATTATTATTATATTTATATTCTTTTTTAAAAAATATAAATTTTTAATTAATTTTATAATATTTTTTATTTAAAAACTATTTTAGTTTTTTAAATATTAATTTTTAATTTTATATAATATATATAACTTATAATAAAAGTTTTTATAATTTTTTTATTTTACTACTTTATAATATAATTATATTTATTTAATATAAATTTTATAAGTTATTTAATTATTTTATAAATTATTTAAAGTTTTTTTATATTTATAATATTTTTTAAGTAATTCTTTAGGTACTTTTATATAGGTTTTAAAATTAAATTTAATTTTATATAATTAATTTATTAATTATTATTTTATAATTTATTTTTTTTTTAAAATTAAATTATATTAATCTTTTAACTTATATTTTTAATAATTAAAGTAATTTAATTTATTATATTATTAATATTATTTAAAAGTATATACTTTAGTTTTTTATTTTAATTATATTATTAAATAAATTTTAAAATTTAATAAATAATATATTAATAATTTAAGTAATTTTCTATTTATTTATTATTTTTATATTTATAAAGTATAATTAAATAAAGTTTAAGTATTATAATTTATAATTTTTAAAATTTATAAATAATTTTTTATTTATTATATTATTCTTTATAATAAAAGTGTATAATAAAAGTTACTAAGTTTTATTATAAAAAAATATTATATTTTACTTTTTACTTTAAATAATATATATATTAATAAGTAATATAATTTATTTAATAAATTTAATAATAATTATTATTTATAAAATTAATTTAAAAATAATTTTAAAATATTTACTAATATTTTTTTTAAGTTTTTATATTTTATTTATATTTAAATTTATAATAATTTATTATTTATTATTATATAATTACTATTATATAAGTTTATTTTAAATTTCTTAATAAATAAAAGTCTTAATATTTTATTTAAGATTATAAATATTAATTTATTATTAAAGCTTAATAAGCTTATTAATTTCTTTAAATTTACTTTTAATAAAATTAATAATATTTTTAATTTATTTTTTATATATTAATAACTTATAATTTTATTAAGCTATAGCTTTAGCTATAGGGTTTTTAATTAAATTAAGAGTATTTTTAAATAAGGTTCTTAATTCCTTTAATTCTCTTAGTTTTTCTTTATATTAAAGGTAGTTATTATTTTCTTATTATAATAAATTAAGGGATTATTCTTTTTCTTTTAAAAAAAGATTTTTTTTTTAGCTTTAAAATTTTATTTTTATATTTTTTTTAAATACTTAGTAATTATAAGCTATATATTTTACTTTTATTATAAAATATAAAATAAATAAGTTAAGTAAGTAGTAAAAGGTAAGTATATTAATAATATAATACTTAAGCTTATATTTTTATTAAAGTATATACCTAGCGATAATATAGGGATCAGGTACTAATACTTTATTATTATATATATAATTATAATACCTTTGTTATTTTATTATAATTATCCTCCTCCTTTAAGGTAGTTATTTTAATATTAAGAGGTATAAGTATTTTTTAATATATTATTACTATAGTATAGTATTATAATATAATACCCTATAATATAAAATTATATAATTTTTTATTATAATATACTAGGGGGTATAGGTTATAGTATTTTCCTTACGTAATCCCTATAGCTTTGCTTACTTATTAATTATATTTTATATAATATTATTTTTTAATATTATAATTCTTTTTTAATAAATATTAATTACTAAATAAGTAGCTTATTACTAACTTTTTATTAATAAAACCCTATTTTATTATTTTAGTATTACTATACTTATTTAATATATTTATTATATACTTTACTAAGGAAAAATAATATTAAAATACTTTTACTAAGTATAGCTTTTATTATATATATTATAAAATTAGTAAATTTTAATATATATACTATCTTAAGGTTACTTTAAAAACTAATATTAATTAATTTAAAAAAACTATAGGAAATTAATTTAATACTTATACCTAGACTTACTATAAATAATTTAAGTTAGGTATTATTTACTACTTTTAGTATATTTATAATAAAAATAGCTATATTTTATATATAGTTTAATAATATTAATATTTTAGTAAAGTTTTATTAATAATTTATTTATAAATAATTCTCTTATTTTACTTAAGTACTTAGTTTATTAATTAAGTAAATAACTAACTACTATTATTTTTTTTTTATTATACTTTAATAATAATACTTTTACTAATACTAATAATAAGTAACTTAGCTTTTTTTTATATAAGTATTATATAGCTTTTATTACTATTATAGTAGATTTTTATAAGATATTTAACTACTTTAACTAAATTTATTAAATAACCTATAAAATTTCTAATATTAAGAAAATTATTATTAAAGGTTTTTATTATTATTATTAACTTATTATAAAGTAATATAAGCTTTTACTAATTAAATTTTTATAATTTATAAAGTATATTCCTCCTTTAGTATAAGCTATAGTTTTTTAATTTTTTTAGTAATATATTATTAATATATTATTTACTTTAAATATTTTTATAAGCTTATATTTAATATAAAGACTAATATAATAAAGATTTATTAAAGTAATATAAAAATATATAATACCTTTACCTAAATATAAGGAATTTAAATTATATTTTTTAGTAAATTATTATATATATAATATATAATTTTATTTATATTATTTTAAATATATACTTTTAGCTAAATATTAAACTTTAGGCTAATTAAAAAGGATATATTTTTATTAATTTTAATATAGTTTAGGCTTTATTTACCTTAGTTTTACTTATACCTTAGGTATTATAATAAAGTCCTGTTTTTAAAGTTAGTAAATTAATTAAATAGTTTTTATAAAGCCCTTAATTTTAAGGTATAGTTGCTTTTTTTATAAATTAAAAATTAAGTTATTTTTTATATTTTCTTAAGTTAGCTTTTTTACTTTTATATTAGTATATTTTTTACTAAATTTTAATTAAGTATCCCTAGTATATTATAATATTATATTAGTAAATTTTATATATTTTTTATATTTTTTTTAAAAACCTATTAATTATATTTTAATAGCTACTTTTTTTATTTAATTAAGTAATATTATTTACTTTTTTTAATTTAATATACTTTAATTTTTTTTATTTTTTATTTACTAAAGAAGTTTTTTAAATTTAATATTATTAAGGGTTTAGTTTAACTTTTTAATTATATTACCTAAGGTTTAAGGAAAAAGATATTAAATATATTATAAATATAGGAATATTTTTTAAAAAGGGCTAGCTTATATATTTATTTTTTTACTTATTTAAGTATTTAAAATAAGTTAATAAATTTTAATATAAGCTTCCTTTTTCCTTCTTTAATTTTTAAATTTTTTATTAATAACTTAACTAAGTCTTTAATATTAAGTATTAGTTCTTAGTAGTAGTTATTATAGTATATTACTTATTTTTTAACTATAATTTACTATTATATTTTTAATCTTTTTTATAGCTTATATAGCTAGCTTATTTATTTTTATATACCTAGGGTTTTTTTTTTATTAAGGCTATCCTTAGTATAGTTTTACTAAAGATAAAATTCAGGTTTATAATTAATTAATACTTTAAATAAGGATATATTTATAAAGCTATTTTTTACTAAATTATAAGTAAATTCTACTATAGTTAATAATTATAGTTAATTTATTTATTCTTTATTAATAAAGTACTATAGGTAGTACTTAAGGATTTAGTTTATTTATTTTATTTACTTATTAATTTATAAATAAAACATAGTTAATAACCTCTGTTTAATTTTAAAAATAAAATATAAATTTAAGTAAAACTTATTAATAAAAACTAAGCCTTTATTTATTACTATTCTTAATAGTATATTATATTTTAATTTAATTTTTTTATAAAATAATATAGTTAATTTTATTAAATTAATAGTAGTTAAGATTAAAAAGAAAAAAAAGTATTTAATAAAGTAGTTAATAATAATAAAAATTATATTTATATTATTATTTTAAAATACTATAAGTAGTAATTCTATAATAAAGTTTATTAATAGTTTTTATATAGGTTCCTAAGGAATTAGTAAGGATTTAAGCTTACTATAGGGTTTATATTATTTAAATATATTCTCTTAGTAAATTATATATATATAAATATATTTTTTTATATTTTAATTTATATAATATTAGTAGAATTTTTACTAAAGTAAATTTATTATTTAGTTAATATTAAAATACTTAGCTAAGGGGTTATTATAATAAAGAAATAATAATTTTTCTTTAAGGTTATTATTATTAAATATAAAAATATAATTTTAATATTATAATATACCTTAGTTATTTATAAACTAAATATTAATAAATTATTATCTTTTTACCTTAGATTTTAGGGATTTATATTTTCTTAACTTTAAATTTTAATTTTATAAATTTTAAATAAATTTAATAAAAAGTTTTAATACTTTATTATTATATATAGCTTTTACTATAATAGTAGTATTTAATAATAAAAATAAAAGTAATTATTTATAATTAATTATTTTAATAACTTAGTTAGTTAATTATTTAAGTATTAGTTAATTTTTACCTAAGTTTTTATTAATTAAAGTAATTATAGCTCCTTTAGGAATATTTCCTAACTATATATATACATTAGGTATATTACTTAATAAAAAAGTCTTTTTATACTTAGATTAGTTATTTTAAAGAGGAATATTAGTAGTTTATAACTTAATTAGTTTTTTTTTAAAAGTTAAAGAAAAGTTTTATATTTAGTAAAGCTTTACTTTTATAATTTAGGTACTTTAATAAATTATTTATTAAATTACTTTTCTTTAGTTTATATTTAATAATAAAGTTAAATAAAAATAAATATATATATTAATAAATTTATTACTTTAATAACTTAAGCTATTTTATAAATATTTAAAAATTATAGTAATTTAAAAATACTTCTATAAGGTTTACTACCCCTTTAATATAATATTACTAATATATAAATAACTTTATAATTATAAATATTTCTTAATCTAAGGTTTTATAATTAAACTTAAGGTTAGTAAATTTATAAAATTAAAAAACTATAAGGTAATAATATTTTACTTAATTTAGCTAAAATAAAATTCCTATTATAGTAAATTAAAAAGTATTTATTTTAATATAAATAAATATATTTAAGTTAAAATACTAAAGTAAAAAAGTTTTTTGAAAAGTATTTTTTAATTAGTAAAATATTATTATTTTAGTAAGGTTTAAGGTAAATTACCTTAGCTTTTTACTATTAACTATACCTTTTATAAATATTATAAAGGAAGCTGTAATTTTAAAGTAATTTTATATAAATTTTTAATAAAAATTATAAAACCTAAAGAATACTTAGACTTCTAAATAAGTTTTTAATAGCTCCTAGGTAGTAATATTTTTAACTTTACTTAAGTTTATAAATAATCTTTTTTATAATAAAATAAATTTAAGAAATTTAATTTTATATATATAAAAAGTATATTTTAAAGGTTTAATATATAATTTTATTTTATAAAACTAATTTAGTACTTATTTAATATAAATAATATATTTTTCTTAGGTATATAAGAAAATAAAAATATTATTAAAATATATTATATAAATAATATTAATTAAGTTATATAATACTTAATAAATATAATATTAAAAAGTAATAAATATATTAGTTAAGTTTATTAATATAATTAAGAATTTAAAGTAATTATAATATATATAGAATATTATTTTCTATTTATTCTTTTCCTTAATATAAATTTAATAATAAATATTTTTTATATTAATTTTTATAAAATATATAAATCTATTAATATAATTAAAAATCTTTAATATTAAAGGGAAAAAATAGTAATTTTTTTTATTACTTTATTAAGTCTTTAATAGTTAATATAAAGTTATAATTCCCTGTTTTTCTTAAGTATAAAAAAAAATACCTTAGCTAGGCTTTTTAAAAGTTAAATCCTTTTTTTTTTAAGTTATTTTAAATATATTTTTATAGCTTTTTAAATTCCTTAGAAAAAAAAAAATAAATAATCCTATAGAAAAGTTTTATTTCTAAAAGTAAATTAATTATATAATTAGTTTTATAATATAAGGGAAAAATATTAAAATTTAATATATTAAATATATTAATATAATCCTAAAGCTTTAGAAAAAGGTTAGTTAGGTTTTAGAAATAGTTTTTATTATTTTTATTTAATAATAATAAAATTTTAAAAGCTATAGTAATTATAAAGACCTAAGCTTTTTATTTATAAGCTTAATAAAATTATAAAGGGAATATAATCTTAAGGGACTAAGTAAAATATAAAAACTATTATTAATAACTTAAATAAATAAATATTTTAAGCTTTTTAATAATAAATATACTTAATAAAATAAGGTTTCTTTTAGGCTAAAGGTCTTAGTTAATTTTTAAATATACTTTAGTAAATTAATATATTATCCCTTAGAAATTAATTATTTTTAAAAAAACCTCTTATATATAATAATATTTTATTAAAAAGTTATTAATACTTTATAATTTAATTACTAAAAAAAAGTAAATAAATTTAAGTAAGTTTTTATTATTAAGTAAATTATTTATTAATAATATTAACTTTACTATAGTTATTTAAGTTTACTTAGGAATTAATAAGTATTTAATTATAAATTTAAATAAAGATTTATATTTTTTAAATAATTTATAAAAAAAGTACTAGTTTAATTATAATAAAAATATTTACTTTAACTAATAGTCTTTTCTTAATTTATACTTTAAGTATTTATTAACTTAATAATTTAAACTTTTATAAATATAATAGTAAGACTTTTTTCTATTATTTTTTATCCTTAAATTTAAAAAAACTAAGATATTATTAAAGTTTATAAATTTATTAAAAGTCTTTTACTTATAAAATTAATTACTTAGCCTTTATTATATATAAAGCTTATTTAATTTTCTCTTTTATATAAGTTTATAAAAACTTTCCTAATAGTATATAATAAAAGTAATTATTATTTTTTATATTTTAGGGACTTTATTACTTTACTACTTTATTTTATTCTAAAAGGTAAAAAGAAGCTTTTTATAAAAAAATAAAACTTTTTGCTTCTTTAAGGTATAAGGGAAGTATTTTTTTAGTAAATTTAAGTAAATATAGAATTTTTACGAAAATTAAGATTTTTATTATTTTATAAATTTTAAAAAACTAAAGATTATAAGGTTTTAATATATTACTTTCTTTAATAAATAATTACTTTATTTTTTAAAGTAGTTTTAATTATTATTATATTATTACTAATATATTTTATTTTATTTATCTAAGTATTACTTTTAAATTATTTAAGTACTACTATTTATATTATTTAAATTAAATAAAATTTTAGTAAAA
The DNA here is from genome assembly GCA_037893235.1 of Trichoderma afroharzianum. Classification (NCBI taxonomy): domain Eukaryota; kingdom Fungi; phylum Ascomycota; class Sordariomycetes; order Hypocreales; family Hypocreaceae; genus Trichoderma; species Trichoderma afroharzianum. Next base: position 1,081,657 of record JBBLXW010000016.1, on the reverse strand, counting down.
TCCTTCTTAAACTTCTTTAAGGTATTATTAAAAACTTAATATAAATTACTAAACTACTTATTTTACTTTTATAAATTAATATTAATAATTATTTAGTAAATATTTTTAATTTTAACTTTACTTTTACTATTTTAAAATAAATTACTAATATATTATTTATAAAACCTTAGGATATTAATAACTTCTGCTTAGTTAAGTACTTTTATTAATAACTACTTTTACTAATACTATAATTTTTATAGGTTTTTTAGCTTAGTAATAGTAGCTTTAATTATAGTTTAATTTTATTAAATATAAGTAAGTCTAAGGTCTAGGTTTAAAAAAGGGGGTTATATAAAGGTTATATCTTTAATAAAATTACTTTTATTTTACTTTTCTTACGTAAGGGGTTTAGTTATACTTAAGCAGGTAGTTATTATAATTATTACTTAAGTAACCAAAGGATTATTTTACTTTTCCTATGTAAGGGGTTTAGTTATACTTAAGCAGGTAGTTATTATAATTATTACTTAAGTAACCAAAGGAGAAGCTTAAGAATTATTATAAAATATAAAATAAATAAGTTAGGTAAGTAATAAAAAGTAAATATATTAATAATATAAAACTTAAACTTATATTTTTATTAAAGTATATACTTAGCAATAATATAAGGATTAAGTATTAATACTTTATTATTATATATACAATTGTAATACCTTTGTTATTTTATTATAACTTTATTATAATTATAATATTTAAATTTTTTTTTATATTATAAAATATTTAAATTTATTTTTTTAAATTTACTATTATTATTTTTAATAATTTTTTTATTTTATTTTTTATTTTAATTAATTTAATAATTATTTTATTAATATTATAAAGTAATATTATTCTTAAGTTTATATAATAAATTATTAACTTAAATATAAATATTTATAAATAAAACTAAAGTATAAGTTATTTAATTAATATTATATACTTTTACTTTAATTTTTAACTTAAGTTTATTATAAAACTATTTAATAAAAGCTAATTTATTTTATTTAATAAATAAAGTTATATTTTAAAATTTTATAATATAATTTAAGTATTTTTTTTTAATATATATTAATTAAAATATTTTTAATTATTTAATTTTTACTAATATTTTTAAATATTTTTTTTAATTTAATAATATATTTATTATAATTACTAAAAATTTATTAAGTTTATTTTTTTATTTTTTTAATTAAGTTTTTTAAATAATTATTTAAAATAAATTTAAATTATTTTAAAGTAATTTCTTTAAGTTATAAAATAATAAAATAAACTTTTTTTTTAATATTATTAAAAATATTTTTAAAGTTTTTAAAATATATTTTAAATTAAATTAAATATAAATAAAGTTTTTTAATATTTTCTTTAAATATAAAAAGTAATTATATAATGAACTAGGTTTTTATAAGTTTTATAAGTTAGTTACTTCTAAGGAATAAACCTTAAAATAATTCTATAGTTTATATTAGTAAAGTAATTAAGTTAGTAAATAAGTAATTTTATTATTAGCTATAGAATAAAATATTTAAGTATTTAATTTAAATACTATTATATTAATAATAACTAATTATTTAAGTATTTTAAATAAGTAATATAAAATAAACTTATATACTTAGTTAACTTAAGCTAAATTAATAACTTATTTATTAATCTACTATTAAATTAATAATTTATAAATTAATTTTAGGTTAAATTAAAAAGTTATATTTTAATTTTTTTTTAATTAATTAAAAAATTAAAGTTAATTTAGTTTTAGTTAATTTATTAACTTATTATTATAACTTTAAAAGTTAGGTTATAATATAATATCCCCTTTTTATTAGTTTTATTTTTAAGACTTTACTATAATTAATATAAATAATTACTTTTTTTTTATTTTTTATTAATATTTTATTTTCCTTATATTTAATATTTTTTATTAATTATTATATTAAGTATTTCTAAAAAGTCTTATTTTTAAATAAAATATTATAATATTTTTTAATAAGTATTTTATTTTATTTTATTAAAATAAAGGATTATATATATTATTTTAATAAAAAAAAGTAAAGCTTTTTAAAGTATTAAATATTTAAGGAGGATTTAATTTATTATACTAAGTATATAAAGGATAATAAATCTTTTTATAATATATATTTATTATTATTAATTTAATTTTAAAAAATTATTTTATTTTATATATAATATAAAAATATTTTTAAAAAGGCTAAGGAAAAGTATAAGGTTATTAATATAAAAATTAAATACTTTTATAAATAAAAGTATTTTTAATTAAAAAAAATAACTTATATAATTATATAAGGTATTATTAATTTAAATAAGTTAAATAAAGTTAAGTATAAGGAAATAGAGGTTATTTACTTAGTTACTATAGTATAATTAATAAAGGGTTTTTTTAAAGTTATTTTTGCTTTTTTAAGGTTAGGGGATTATTTAAAGTTATTAATAATAAATCTTAAATTAACTTAAGCCTTAGGCTTTAATAAAGTTTTTTTATTAATATTATTAAGTTTTTAAATTATTTAATAAGTTTTTATATTTTTTTTTATTATATTTTATAATATTATTTATTATTTTTTTTTATTTTTATTATATTAATATTTTTTACTTTATATTTTCCTTTTTCTTTTTTAATAATAATTTTATTTTAAATAAACTTTTTAGTTTTTTTATTAATTTATATTTTTTTTAATAAAAAAATATAAAAAATTAAGTATATATATTTTTTTTATTTTTTTTATTATTTTAAAAATTTAAGTTTATAATTTATATTTTTAATTTTTTTAAAAATTTTATAAAGTTTAAGTTTTTAAAATTAAGTTTATTATTTAGCTTATTTATTTTAATATTTACTTATTTATTTTTTTATATATATTAATATAATAGAATTATATTTTTTTTTATAAAATTAGTTTTTTAAGCTTATATTTATTTATATATTTAATTATCTTTTATTAAATAAATTTAAATTATTATTATAGTTTATTATATAATTTAATTATATTTTTTACTTTAATTATAGCTTTTTTTAATATTTTTTTTTTATTTTAGTAATTAGTAAACTTTAGGTTTAAATTTATAATTTAAAAAAAATAATAATTTTTTTATTAATTTTAATTTTATATTATTATATATAAGTTATATAATAGAAAGTAGTTTTATTTAATTATTTTATTTAAAGTTAATATAATAATATAAATAAATTTTAATTATTTAGTTAATTTTTTTTATTTATTTATTTATTTAAGGGTAGTAGGTTATATTAGCTTTATAATTTATTTTTAATTTAACTATAAGTATTTTTTAAAATTTAAATATAAATATATTTTTTTTATTAAAGATTATATTTTTTAGTAATTTATAATTATTTATAATATATTTTATTATTATATAAGTTAGTTTTTTTATATTATTAATTTTTTAAAATAATATAAAGTAAATTATTTTTATAAGTTTATTAATTATTATAAAAATATTATTATAAAGTATTTTTATAATTAGTTTTTTTAAAAAAAATAGTTTAATAATTAAGTTAAATAAAATTAAATTTTATAATTATTATAGTATAAGTAGTAGTTATAGTTATTTATATAGTTTATATTTAAAGCTTTTAGCTTATTTATATATTATATATTTTAATATAATTTTTTATACTTATATTTTAATATTTTTAAATTTAAAATATTATTTAATTTATTATATAGTTTTTTTAATTTTATAATATTTATTAAGTTTATATATATAAACTAACTTTACTATTTTATTTTATAAGTTTTTTAATATTTATATAAGTTTATTTAATATTAAGTATTTAATATTTATAAAAATACTTTTTAAATATTATTTATTTTCTTAGTTTTTAATATATTTTTTTATATTATTAATAATTAAATTATTTATTTTAATTTAATATAAGGTATTAATTAATTAAATTACTAAATTATTATATTAGTTTTTTTTTAATATTTAAGCTTTAACTTTTAAAATTTTTTAAAAGTAGTTTAAGTATTTACTAAGTATATTAATTTATTTATTATTTAATTTACTATAGTATTTAATAATAAACTTAAATTTAAAAAGTTATTTATAATATTTAATTTATTTATAAAATAGTTTTTATATTATTATAAAGTAAGTAATATTTTAGTAATTTATAAAGATTATTATTAAAAATTAACTTTTTTTATAATAGTATTTTTAATATTACTTATTAAGTATTTAATAAATAGTTAAAAATTTTTTATTATAAATTAGGTATTTAAGTTTTAGTTTATATAGTTTTTTAAAGAAATAAATAATTAGCTTAAGTTTTTTTTTTTATATTATTTAATTAGCTAAGTATTTTATTAATTATATAATTTAAAGTATTAGTTTTAATTATAATAAGTTTATTTAGGTTAAATATTATAAATACTAGTATATTTATAAAAGTTTATTTAAAATAATTAAAAAATTTTTAAGTATTTTATATTAATTTAAATTTAATATTTTTTTTTATTAAGTTTATAAATAATATAGTAATTTTTAAAAAGTCTTTAATAAAGTATTAATAGTAATTAATAAGTTTTAAAAAGCTTATATTTACTTAATATTTTTAAATAGTTTTTAATTATTAATTACCTTAAGTTTTTTAGGATTTATTTAAATTTTTCCTAAAGTAATAATATATTTTAAAAATATAATTTTTTATATATAGAAGTTATATTTTTTAGGTTTTACTAAAAGTTTATTATTTTATAATATTTATAATACTTTTTTAATATATTTTTTATATTTTTTTTAAATTTTTAAAATAAATAAAAATATTATTAAAATATATAATAATAAAGTAATTTATATAATTTTATAATATATAATTAATTATTTTTTAAAAAAATATTAAGGTATTTATAAATTTAAAAAGTATTACTTAGTATTTATAAAGTTTATATTTAATATAAAAGGTAGTTTTTTATTTATTACTTTTTTTAATTTAAATAAAATTATATACTTTTTTAAAATTTAATAAAATAAAGATTTTAGCTTTTATAAATTAGTTTTTAATTTTAGAAATTAATAATAATAGTATAATATTTTTTTTAGTTATTATATTTAATTATTAGTAATTTATAATAAGTTAAAGTTTTTTATTTTTCTTAAATATAAATATAATTAAATATTTAGCTAAAAATTTAAAAAGTTTAATATATTTTTTCTTTAATTAGTTTTTAATTTATTTATTAAGTATTTTAAATTTAATAATACTAAAATTATAAATTTTATTAAATATTAATACTTTATTATTTATAAGCTTAATTTTATAATTTTATTAACTATATTTTAGTAATTTAGTATTTAGTTTTTTATTAAAAATTAATATATATTAAAAGTTTATTAATATATTTTTTAAATACTTTAATATTTAATTTTAGTAATATAATTCTTTAACTTTTTATATAATTAAATTAAAAAATTTAAGTTATTTTTTTTTTAATTTTTTAATATATTTAATTATTTTAAAAAGTTTTTTTAACTTTTTAAATTATATTTATTTTATAATTTTTTTATTTTTTATATATTTTTTTATTTTTTTATTTAATATAAGTATTATTAATCCTATTATTAAAGATATTATAGTATTTTATTAATTTTCTTAATTTAATTATAATTTTACTAAAATATTAACTAATTTAAGGTAAGTTTATTATTTTACTTAACCTTTAATTTAATTAATATTAAGGTTATATAACTTAAGTTAATTATATTTTAAAAATATATTATATTTTATAATATTTATAATATTAAATTTAAATATATTTTTAATTTTACTAAATTAAATTATAAAGTAATTAATTTTATAGTTAATAGTTTTATTATTATAAGTAAATTATTATTTTTTAATATTTATAAAAGTATATAGTTTTTTTTATAATAGTTTAACTATAGGTAGTTAATTAATTAAGGTATAATATAACTTATTATAGCTCTAGAATTTATATAAATTATAATTAGTTTATTATTTAATTATTTATTTATTAAGAATTTTTATAGTTTTTTTTTTATTATAGTATTTAAGTTATAATAAATTATATTATTAATATTATTATAATAATTATTATTATTATAGGTTATTTTATTATTTTATTTTTTATTATAGAAATTATTTTTAATATTATTTAATTTTAAGGTAATTTAGCTTAGTTTATAAACTTAAATATTATAATATTTATATTAAATATATTTTAGCTTTAAGATATACTTATTAATAAGTTTATAATATTTCTAAAGATTATTTTAGTTAATTTTTTATATTTTAATATTATAGTTATATTTATTAATATATTTTTTAAAGTTAAAATCTTATTATATTAGGTTTTTAGTAATATATATAAGTATATAATATTAGTATTAGTATTTTATATAATTGTTTTTATTATAAAGTATAAACCTATTTTATATATAATTAATAATTTTATAATCTTTATATTATTTAGTAAGTTTATATAAAGTATATTATTTATATAAAAGTAACTTATAATTAGTAATATTAGTTTTATTATATTAATTTATAAATAAAATATTATTAATATAGTATAATATTAATTTTATTACCTTAGGTTTAGGGTATAAAGTATTATTTTTATTAAGGTATTATTAGAATTTTTTTCCTAATACTTAGGTTTTATTATAAGTATTAATTAAATTAATTTTTAAGATTTTTCTTTATTATTTAATAAATTTTTTTAATATAAGGCTTATTAATAATATAGTATTTAGAAAACTATTATAGTTATTATTTATTTTTATATTATATAAATAAAGGCTATTATTAAATAGCTTATAGGAATTATAAAGTTTATATAGTTTATTTATAAATAATCCTTAGGTTTTATATTTTATAAAAAGGTATATATTTAAAAAGGTATTAATTTATTATTAATATCTTTTATTAGTTTTACAGAAACTAGATTTATAAATTTTTTTACTTTTATTATAAGTAATTTTATTTTTACTTTTATTATTTTTTTCATTTAAGATTTCTTAATTATAAAAGTATTTAGGTCCTTAGGGTTTTTATAATTTATAGTTTAGATATAGTTTATTAATATTAAGATTAATATATTCTGTATTATAGTTTTATTATATAATTTTATATTTTTATTATATAAATTCTTTTTATTTTTATTTATAAAGTATTTTTTTTTATTAAAATTATACTAAGAGGTTAAAGTTTTTTACTTTATATTATTAAAGGCTTATTAAATTAATATTTTAATATAGTTTATTTTTTCTAAGGGTTAGTCTTTTAGTAAGATTTTAGTATATTAATATTTTACTTTTACTATGTTTTTTTAAGTAACTTCCTTAAGTATATTTAAGATTTATAAATATCCCTTAGGGAATTAACTTAATTTTTATTTATTACTAAGGTATATTTAGTATTTATTATTATAATATACTAAAAAGTATAATATATTATAATTTACTAAAGGTTATATAGTATTAATTATTTAATTTTCTTTAAGTTCTAAGATAAATATAAATTTTTTATTATTATTTTTCTTTAAAGCTTAGTAATATTTTTTTATATATTTTTTCTTTTTATAATTATAGTATTTAATATTTTTATATTATACTTTAATAATACTAAAGTTTATAAATCTTAGTTTTTTATTATTATATATTATAAAGTTTTTTTTTTTTAATTAGTATTATTACTAAAGTAAAATATAATAAACTAAGTTCTTATAGGTACTATAGGTTAGTTTATTTTTAAGGGATAAACCTTAGAGTAGTTCTATAGTTTATATTAGCAAAGTAATTAAGTTAGTAAATAGATAATTTTATTACTAACTATAAAATAAAATATCTAAGTATTTAATTTAAATACTATTATATTAATAATAATTAACTATTTAAGTATTTTAAATAAGTAATATAAAATAAACTTATATACTTAATTAGCCTAAGTAAGATTAATAGCTTATTTATTAATCTATTGCTAAATTAATAACTTATAAATTAATCCTAAGTTAAATTAAAAAATTATATTTTAATCTTTTTTTAATTAATTAAAGGATTAAAATTAATTTAGTTTTAACTAACTTATTAGTTTATTATTATAACTTTAAAAATTAAATTATAATATAATATTCCCCTTTTTATTAATTTTATTTTTAAAACTTTATTATAATTAATATAAGTAACTACTTCTTTTTTATTTTTTATTAATATTTATTTTTTTTTATATTTAATATTTTTTATTAATTATTATATTAAGTATTTATAAAAAGTCTTATTTTAAAATAAAATATTATAATATTTTTTTAGAAATTATTTTATTTTATTTTATTAAAATAAAGGATTATATATATTATTTTAATAAAAAAAAGTAAAACTTTTTAAAATATTAAATATTTAAGGAAGATTTAATTTATTATATTAAATATATAAAAGATAATAAATCCCTTTATAATATATATTTATTATTATTAATTTAATTTTAAAAAATTACTTTATTTTATATATAATATAAAAATACTTTTAAAAAGGCTAAGGAAAAATATAAGGTTATTAATATAAAAATTAAGTATTTTTATAAATAAAAGTATTTTTAGTTAAAAAAAATAATTTATGTAATTATATAAGGTATTAATAATTTAAATAAGTTAAATAAGGTTAAGTATAAAAAAGCAAAAGTTATTTACTTAGCTATTATAGTATAATTAATAAAGGGTTTTTCTAAAGTTATTTTTACTTTTTTAAAGTTAAGGAATTATTTAAAGTTATTAATAATAAATCCTAAACTAGCTTAAGCCTTAGGTTTTAATAAAGTTTTTCTACTAATATTATTAAGTTTTTAAAATATTTAATAGATTTTTATATTTTTTTTTCTTTTTCTTTTTTTTATTATATTTTATAATATTATTTATTATTTTCTTTTATTTTTATTATATTAATATCTTTTACCTTATATTTTTTTTTTTTTTTAATAATAATTTTATCTTAAATAAACCTTTTAGTTTTTTTATTAATTTATACTTTTTTTAATAAGGAAATATAAAAAATTAAGTATATATACTTTTTTTATTTTTCTTATTATTTTAAAAGTTTAAGTTTATAATTTATATTTTTAATTTTTTTAAAATTTTATAAAGTTTAAGTTTTTTAAAATTAAGTTTATTACTTAACTTATTTATTTTAATATTTACTTACTTATTTCCTTATATATATTAATATAACTAAATTATATTCTTTTTTTATAAAATTAATTTTCTAAACTTATATTTATTTATATACTTAATTATTTTTTATTAAATAAATTTAAGTTATTATTATAATTTATTATATAATTTAATTATATTTTTTACTTTAATTATAGCTTTTTTAATATTTTCCCTTTACTTTAGTAGTTAATAAGCTTTAGGTTTAAATTTATAATTTAGGAAAAATAGTAATTTTTTAATTAACTTTAATTTTATACTATTATATATAAATTATATAATAAGGAGTAATTTTACTTAGTTATTTTATTTAAAGTTAATATAATAATATAAATATATTTTAATTATTTAGTTAATCTTTTTTATTTATTTATTTATTTATAAATAATAAATTATATTAGCTTTATAATTTATTCTTAATTTAGCTATAAATACTTTTTAAAATTTAAATATAAATATATTTTTTTTATTAAAGATTATATTTTTTAATAATTTATAATTATTTATAATATATTTTATTATTATATATACTAATTTTTTTATATTACTAACTTTTTTAAATAATATAAAGTAAGCTATTTTTATAAGTTTATTAATTATTATAAAAATACTATTATAAAGTACTTTTATAATTAATTTTTTTAAAAAAAATAGCTTAATAATTAAGTTAAATAAAATTAATTTTTATAGTTATTATAATATAAATAATAATTATAATTATTTATATAGCTTATATTTAAAGTTTTTAGTTTATTTATATATTATATATTTTAATATAATTTTTTATACTTATATTTTAATACCTTTAAATATAAAATATTATTTAATTTATTATATAGTTTTTTAAATTTTATAATATTTATTAAGCTTATATATATAAACTAATTTTACTACTTTACTTTATAAGTTTTTTAATACTTAAATAAGTTTATTTAATATTAAATATTTAATATTTATAAAAATACTTTTAAAGTATTATTTATTTTCTTAATTTTTAATATATTTTTTTATATTATTAATAATTAAATTATCTATTTTAATTTAATATAAAGTATTAATTAATTAAATTACTAAATTATTATATTAGTTTTTTTTTAATATTTAGGCCTTAACTTCTGGAATTTTTTAAAAATAATCTAGGTATTTACTAAGTATATTAGTATATTTATTATTTAATTTATTATAATATTTAATAATAAACTTAAATTTAAAAAATTACTTATAATATTTAACTTATTTATAAAATAGTTTTTATATTATTATAAAGTAAGTAATATTTTAGTAATTTATAAAGATTATTACTAAAAATTAACTTTTTTTATAATAATATCTTTAGTATTATTTACTAAGTACTTAGTATATAGTTAAAATTTTTTTATTATAAATAAAATATTTAAGTTTTAGTTTATATAATTTTTTAAAAAAGTAAGTAATAGGTTTTAGTTTCTTTTTTTTTATATTATTAAGTTAACTAAATACTTTATTAATTATATAATCTAAAGTATTAATTTTAATTATAATAGGTTTATTTAGGTTAAATATTATAAGTATCAATATACTTATAAAAACTTATTTAAGGTAATTAAAGGCTTTTTAAATATTTTATATTAGTTTAAATTTAATATTTTTTTTTATTAAATTTATTAATAATATAATAATTTTTAAAAAGTCTTTAATAAAATATTAATAATAATTAGTAAATTTTAAAAAGCTTTATATTTATTTAATATTTTTAAGTAACTTTTAATTATTAATTACTTTTAGTTTTTTAAAGTTTATTTAAATTTTTCCTAAAGTAATAATATATCCTAGGAATATAATTTTCTAAGTATAGAAATTATATTTCTTAGGTTTTACTAAAAGTTTATTATTTTAAAGTATTTATAGTATTTTTTTAATATATTTTTTATATTTTTTTAAGTTTTTAAAATAAATAAAAATATTATTAAAGTATATAATAATAAAATAATTTATATAGTTTTATAATATATAATTAATTATTTTTTAAAAAAATACTAAAGTATTAATAAATTTAAAAAGTATTACTTAGTATTTATAAAGTTTATATTTAGTATAAAAAGTAGTTTTTTATTTATTACCTTTTTTAATTTAAATAAAGTTATATACTTTTTTAAGATTTAGTAAAATAAAGATTTTAGCTTTTATAAAATAATTTCTAATTTCGGAAATTAATAATAATAGTATAATATTTTTTTTAATTATTATATTTAATTATTAATAATTTATAATAAATTAAAGTTTATTATTTTTTTTAAATATAAATATAATTAAATATTTTATTAAAGATTTAAAAAATTTAATATAATTTTTCTTTAACTAGTCCTTAATTTATTTATTAAATATCTTAAGCTTAATAATACTTAGGTTATAAATTTTATTAAATATTAATATTTTATTATTTATAAATTTAATTTTATAATCTTATTAATTATATTTTAATAATCTAATATTTAGGTTTTTATTAAAGATTAATATATATTAAAGATTTATTAATATATTTTTTAAATATTTTAGTATTTAGTTTTAGTAATATAATTCCTTAACTTTTTATATAATTAAGTTAAAAAATCTAAGTTATTTTTTTTTAAGGTTTTTAATATATTTAACTATTTTTAGGGGCTTTTTTAGTTTTTTAAATTATATTTATTTTATAATTTTTTTATTTTTTATATTTTTTTTTATTTTTTTATATAATATAAAGGTTATTAATCCTATTATTAAAGATATTATAATATTTTATTAATTTTCTTAATTTAGTTATAGTTTTACTAAAGTATTAACTAATTTAAGGTAAGTTTATTATTTTACTTAGTCTTTAATTTAATTAATATTAGGGTTATATAACTTAAGTTAATTATATTTTAAAAATATATTATATTTTATAATATTTATAATATTAAATTTAAATATATTTTTAATTTTATTAAACTAAATTATAAAGTAATTAGTTTTATAGTTAATAATTCTATTATTATAAATAAATTATTATTTTTTAATATTTATAAAAGTATATAGTTTTTTTTTTATAATAGTTTAACTATAGGTAATTAATTAATTAAAGTATAATATAACTTATTATAGCTTTAGAATTTATATAAACTATAATTAATTTATTATTTAATTATTTATTTATTAAGAATTTCCATAATTTCTTTCCTTCTATTATAGTATTTAAGTTATAATAGGTTATATTATTAATATTATTATAATAATTATTATTATTATAGGGGATATTATTATTTATTTTTTTATTATAAAGGTTATTCTTAATATTATTTAATTCTAAGGTAATTTAGCTTAGCTTATAAGTTTAAATATTATAATATTTATACTAAGTATATCTAAGCTTTAGAATATATTTATTAGTAAATTTATAATACTTCTAAAGCTTATTTTAATTAATTTTTTATATTTTAATATTATATTTATATTTACTAATATACTTTTTAAAATTAAAACCTTATTATACTAAGTTTTTAGTAATATATATAAGTATATAATACTAATATTAGTATTTTATATAATTATCTTTATTATAAAATATAAATTTATTTTATATATAGTTAGTAGTCTTATAATCCTTATATTATTTAGTAAGTTTATATAAAGTATATTATTTATATAAAAGTAACTTATAGTTAATAATATTAGCTTTATTATATTAATTTATAAGTTAAATATTATTAATATAATATAGGGCTGCTTTTAGTACCTTAGGTATTAGTATTTTTCCTAAAAATAGTATAATATTATAAGTATTAGTTATATTTATTTTTAAGATTTTTCTTTATTATTTAAGGAATTCCTTTTATATAAGGCTTACTAGTAATATAATATTTAAAAAACTTTTATAATTATTATTTATATTTATATTATATAAATAATAGCTATTATTAAATAATTTATAAAATTTATAGTACTTATATAGCTTATTTATAAGTAATCCTTAAATTTTATATTTTATAAAAAAATATATATTTAAAAAGATATTAATTTATTATTAATATTTTTTATTAGTTTTATAAAAACAAAAGTTATAAATTCTTTTACTTTTATTATAAATAATTTTATCTTTACTTTTATTATTTTTTTTATTTAAAATTTCCTATTTATAAAAATATTTAAGTCCCTAGGGTTTTTATAATCTATAGTTTAGGTATAGTTTACTAATATTAAAGTTAGTATATCTTATATTATAGTCCTATTATATAATACTATATTTTTATTAAGTAAGTTTTTTTTATTTTTATTTATAAAGTATTTTTTCTTCTTTATTAAAATTATATAAGGGTTTTAGAGTATTTTTTTAAGTAACTTTTTTAAATATATTTAAGGTTTATATCTTAGGTCCCTTAGAAAATTAACTTAATCTTTATTTATTACTAAGGTATATTTAATATTTATTATTATAGTATATTAAAAAGTATAATATATTATAGTTTATTAAGGGTTATATAATATTAATAACTTAGTTTTCCTTAGGTTCTAAGACAGGTATAAATTTTTTATTATTTTTTTTTTAAAGCTTAGTAATATTTCTTTATATATTTTATTTTCTATAGTTATAGTACTTAATATTCTTATATTATACCTTAATAATACTAAGGTCTATAGGTCTTAGTTTTTTATTATTATATATTATAAAATTCTTTTTCTTTTCTTAGTTAATATTATTACTAAAGTAAATATACTTTAGGTTTATTTTCTAAAGGTTTTTTTTTTACTTATATTCCTAATATTATTAAAATTATTATTTATTAATATAAATAACTTTTTTAATAAGTTTATTAAAAATATTAGATTTTTTATTTTTAAAAAACTTATTCTTAATATTTAAATTAAGCCCTTAGTAGTAAAATATTTACTATATTTTATTATTAAAGTTAATCCTAGTAGCTAAGTATATAAAAGTAATAATATACTTTATATAAGATTTTTTTTATTTAATTTAAAAAAGTATATCTTTAGTTTTTTTAAATTTATTAGTTTTTTTATATAATTTTTTAAGCTATTATTTAAATATAGTATAGTTTATAAATAAAGTAACTATATATAACTTCTTTAGAATCTTTTCTTACTTAAAATCTTTAAAATATAGTTTAAATTAATTTTTAGTAATTTTAGCTAAATAAATTCCTATAGTTTAGATTTTTATAATATTATTAACTATAGTAATTAAAAAATAACTAAAGTAGTTTCTTATATTTATAAAGAATTTCTAAATTTACTTAAGGTTTTTTTTAAATTTATTAAGTAATAGTAGTTTAATAATTTCTTTAGGTTTTTATTATTATACTATAGGGGCTAAGTTTACTATAAGGTTTACTATTATTAATTATTTTTAAAAAGTTATTATAGTAGTTTCTTAAGTAGTAATTATTTATTATAATTATTTTATAAAGGCTTTAAGTATTAAAAAGTATTATTTAACTTTTTATATATTAGCTAGTAGTTAAGGAACTATTATAGTATTTTTAGTAATATTTTTAAAATTATCTTAGATTTTAATATTATTATTTTAGCTACTTTAAGCTTTACTTTTATAATTAATATTATTATTTAAAATTCTAAAGTTTATAAATTATTAAATTTTTAGTATTTTATTACCTATAGGTCTAAGGTAACTATTTAAATAAAAGTTATTATTATATAATAAATTAAGTTTCTATAGGTACTATAGGTTAGTTTATTTTTAAAGGATAAACCTTAGAGTAGTTTTATAATTTATATTAGTAAAGTAATTAAATTAGTAAATAAGTAATTTTATTATTAATTATAAAATAAAATATCTAAGTATTTAATTTAAATACTATTATATTAATAATAATTAACTATTTTAGTATTTTAAATAAATAATATAAAGTAAACTTATATACTTAATTAACCTAAGTAAAATTAATAGCTTATTTATTAATCTACTGCTAGATTAATAATTTATAAATTAATCCTAGGTTAAATTAAGAAGTTATATCTTAATGTTTTTTTAATTAATTAAAAAATTAAAGTTAATTTAGTTCTAGCTAACCTATTGGCCTATTATTATAACTTTAAGAATCAAGTTATAATATAAAAATATTTTAAAATTATTTTTTAAGAATTTTTTTTTACTTTTATTTTTAATATTATTAGAATTATTATTTATTAATATAAATAGCTTTTTTAGTAAGTTTATTTAATATATTAGATTTTTTATTTTTAAAAAGCTTATTTTTAATATTTAAATTAAGTTTTTAATAATAAAGTATTTATTATATTTTATTATTAAAATTAGTTTTAGTAATTAAGTATATAAAAGTAATAGTATATTTTATATAGGGTTTTTTTTATTTAATTTAAAAAAATATATTTTTAGCTTTTTTAAATTTATTAATTTTTTTATATAGTTTTTTAAACTATTATTTAAATATAATATAGTTTATAAATAAAGTAATTATATATAGCTTCTTTAGAGTTTTTTTTTATTTAAAATTTTTAAAATATAATTTAAATTAGTTTTTAGTAGTTTTAGTTAAATAAATTCTTATAGTTTAAATTTTATTATAGCCTAATCCAAGATTAAAAAGTACATTAAGAATATACCTTAGAAAAACTCTAGATCTAAATAATTAATTATTATAAAAGTAATAAATAAATTATAAGCTACTTTAAAAAAATTATTATTAAAATAATAATCTTATACTTAGGCTTATAATTTCTAAAGTAAGTTACTAAAAATAATTAAATATATAAAATTTAATTCTTTATATTTTTTAAATAACTTAAATAAATAGTTATTAATAAAGTATTAAAATTAAATATAAACTAAATCTTTATTATATTTTACTTACTTTATAATTATATTTACTTAAAGCTATTTCCTATTTTTTTTTACTAATATAAACTAATTAATTTTAATTTATTACCTTAAGAATTTACCTTATATTATTTAAATATTAAATTAAAATATTATATATTAATAACTTTTATTTAAAAGAATACTAAGTACCTTTAAGTAATATAAACTACTATACCTAAAGTAAGACTAGCCTCTGGAACCTTAGTTACTAACCTTAGTATATTTACTATAGATAATAATAGAAATATTACTATATAAGACCTATTTAATATTACTTTTTTTAAAAATAATTAACTTTTGGCTTTTATTTAAAATATATATAAACTTAATAAAGTTTTAATTAATAAATTTAATAAAAATAAAACTAAAATAGTTAATATTAGAATTTTTATTAAATAATAGCTACTTTTTATATTTAAAAAAAATATTAAAGAACTTTACTTATACTTAATTTAACTTAAAGTATACTTTAAAAACTTTAAAAATACTTTTAATAATACTAAGAAAAAGGTTTATTTTACTACTTTATAACTTAAAGGAACTACTTTAAAATAATTTAGACTTATCTTAAATAATTACTT
The DNA here is from genome assembly GCA_037893235.1 of Trichoderma afroharzianum. Taxonomy (NCBI): domain Eukaryota; kingdom Fungi; phylum Ascomycota; class Sordariomycetes; order Hypocreales; family Hypocreaceae; genus Trichoderma; species Trichoderma afroharzianum. The sequence continues at coordinate 1,064,999 of JBBLXW010000016.1, read as the reverse complement.
AAAAAGCCTAATTAAAAAAGCAAAAGAATAAATTTAATAAATCTTTAGTAATTATAATAAATATATTATTAAATTAAAAAAAGTATTTAAAAATATTAGTAAAAATTAAATAATTAAAAATATTTTAATTAATATATATATATATATAAAATACTTAAACTATATTATAAAATTCTAAAATATAGCTTTATATATTAAATAAAATAAGTTAGCTTTTATTAAATAATTTTATAATAAATTAAAGTTAAAAATTAAAGTAAAAGTATATAATATTAATTAAATAACTTATACTTTAGTTTTATTTATAAATATTTATATTTAAGTTAATAATTTATTATATAAACTTAAGATTAATACTACTTAGTAATATTAGTAAAATAGTTATTAAGCTAATTAAAGTAAAAAATAAAATAAAGAAATAACTAAAAATAATAATAGTAAACTTAAAAAAATAAATCTAAATATTTTATAATATAAGAAAAAATTTAAGTATTATAATTATAGTAAAGTAGGTTATATAGCTTATAATTACTAAGTATTTAAGAAAAAATATAAAAATAAGATTTTAAAACTAAAAAAAAAAAACTTTTTTTTTTAAAAAAAAAAATCCCTTAATTTATTATAATAAAAAAATAATAATTACCTTTAGTATAAAAAAAAATTAAAAAAAATAACTAAACTAAGAGAAATAACCTTACTTAAGAATACTTTTAATTTAGTTAAAAACCCTATAGTTAAAGCTATAGCTTAATAAAACTATAAACTACTACTATATAAATAATAAATTAAAAATATTACTAACTTTATTAAAAGTAAATCTAAAGAAACTAATAAACTTATAAAATTATAATAATAAATTAAAGTTTATAACTCTAAATAAAATATTAAGACCTTTATTTACTAAAAAATTTAAAATAAACTTACGTAATAGTAATTATATAATAATAAATAATAAATTATTATAAACCTAAACGTAAATAAAATATAAAAACTTAAAAAATAATATTAATAAATACTTTAAAACTATCTTTAAATTAATTTTATAAATAATAACTATTATTAAATTTATTAAATAAACTATATTACTTACTAATATATATATTACTTAAAGTAAAAAGTAAAATATAATACTTTTTTATAATAAAACTTAATAATTTTTATTATAAACCTTTATTATAAAGGATAGTATAATAAATAAAAAGTTATTTATAAATTTTAAGAATTATAAATTATAATACTTAAACCTTATTTAATTATACTTTATAAATATAAAAATAATAAATAAATAAAAAATTACTTAAGTTATTAATATATTATTTACTAAACTTTAAAACTTATTTAATAATATAATTAAAATAAAAAAACTAAAATATATATTTTTAAATAATATTAATAATATAATAAACTAAATTACCTTAAATATTAAAGGTATAAGCTAAAGAATTAATATAACTTAGTTTTAGAAAAAAACTAAGCTATAGGATAATAATTAATAAATTAACTATATAAAATTAAATTTAACTTTAAAACTTATATAAAAATACCTAAGGAATTACTTAAAAAATATTATAAATATAAAAAATTTTTAAATAATTTATAAAATAATAAAACTACTTATAAAATTTATATTAAATAAATAAAATTATATTATAAAGTAATAAAATAAGAAAATTATAAAAACTTTTATTATAAATTATATATATTATGTAAAATTAAAGACTAGTATTTAAAAAACTAAAATAGTTTTTAAATAAAAAGTATTATAAAACTAATTAAAAATTTATATTTTTTAAAAAAAAATATAAATATAATAGTAATAAAAAAAAAAATACCTTAAAAAAAATTACTTTTATACTAATATAAAATAAAAAACTATTAAAAGTTATAATAAATTTTAAAGTAAATAAAAACTATATATTAATTATAACTATAATATACCTATAGGTATTATAAAAATAAAAAAAAAATTATACTAACTCCTTTATAAAAAAGGAAAATTATTTAAATATAATAATAAATAAATTAAAAAATAAATTAATTACTTATACCTTAAAGTCTTTAGTTAAATTACTTTAGTAATATATAATATTATTAATATCCTAAAATAAAATATTATTTTAAATATACTATAGTTATATTAATATAAACCTTTAATAAAATAAAGTAAAAGCTAAATTTATTAGTAAAATAATAAATAAACTTTAAATTAAAAAAAAAATAAAAGAAGTTAGAAACCTTAACTCCTTAAGCTTAAAAAGATTTTTATATAATAATAATAAAAATAATTTAAAGCTATAGAAGTTTAATTTTTAAAAAGGTTTACTAAAGGGAAATAAAATTTATATAAACTTAATTAATTTCTAAAACTTACTAAAGAATTTTAGGAAAAAGACTTTATAATTAAATAAAATATAGGAGATTTTAAAAACCTAATAGCTAATATTTTAAAATAATATTAAAAGTTTAAGGCTTTATTTTAAAAGACCTTAACTAATTTAAATAAAAGTATATAAATATTATTATATATTAAATAGGATTATATAATAAAATTAAAAGAAAGGAAGTAATTAAAATATTTTCTACTATATAATCTTAATTAAATAAAACTTAATACTTTTAATAAATAAATATAAGAATAAAAAAAAAAGGGATATATTAAAATCTTTAATTCTTTAGTATAATATTTTATTATTTTTATCCTAAAGAAAAATAAAAAATTATAATTAATTATTAATTATAAATAATTAAATAATATTATAATTAAAAATTAAATATTTTTATTATTAATATTTAAAATAAAAGATTAATTATAAGGAACTATAATATATACTTAGCTAGACTTTACTAATATTTATAAACTAACTTAAATAAAAGAAAAATATAAATAAATAATAGCTTTTAGTACCCTAGGAAAATTTTATAAATTCTTAGTAATACCTTAAGAATTAATAAATATATTTATATTTTTTAAAAAAAAAATTAATTATATTTTTTAAAAATATTAAAATAAATTTATTATTATTTACTTAAATAATATTTTAATATATTTAAAAACTAAAGAAGAATATAAATAATATATATACTTAGTACTTTAAATATTATAAAATAATTACTTTTTTATAAACCTTAAGAAATATTAATTTTATATATAAAAAGTAGAATTTTTAAAATATATTATTACCCTTAAAACTATATAAATAAATCTAAAGAAAGTTATTATAATTAATAAATAACTAATATTAATATTAGTTAAAAAAGTATAAAATTTCTATAAATTAATTAACTATTATTAATATTTTATTTAAAACTTTTTAATCCTAGTTTAATTTTTAATTAATATAATAAAAAAAAATTAAAAATTTAAATAAATAAAAAAAGTAAAATAAGTATTTTAAATAATTAAATAGGCTATAATTTTAAAATTTATTTTAATTATATATAATCTAAAGAAATTAATAAAAATTAAAATTAATATATTAAAATATATAATTAAAAAAATATTAAATTAATAAAATAAAAAAGGGAAATCTTACTTTATTATATTTTATTTTTAAAAGCTTAATAAAGTTAAACTTAATTATATAGTTTATAATAAAGAATTCTTAGGAATTAAAAGTTATTTAAAATAATAAAGTTAGTATTATAAAAGGAGTAAATTTTATATTAAGATTTTTATTAATTACTAAAATATTACTTACTTTATATTTACTTAAAAGTTATTTAAAAAATAGCTAAAATATTTTAAATTCCTAAGTAAATTTAATTATAAACTTATATATTATAAAGGATTAAAAAATAAAAAAGCTAATATATTTAGCAAAAAGATTAATTATTTTTAAAAAATTCTTAATTACTAAAGTATTATATTATACTAAAATAAATAAAGTAATTATAAATAAAGATTTTTTAATTTAACCTTTTAAGTAAAAGAGTATAATAAACTTTTTAAAAAAATTAAAAAATATATAAAAAATTAAAAACTATATTAATTTCTATTTTAAATTATATTAAAAAATAAATACTTTATAAATAAAAATAAATATTAAGTATTTTTTAATTTATAAAAGAAAGTTATAAAATATATTTACAAATACCTATTATTTAAATACTAAAGAATTATAATTATATACTTATAAATATTTATAATATATTAATTTAAAAAAATAAAAAAATTTACTATTAATATTATAATAACCTATAATAAATATTAATATATTAAATATAAAAGATATAAGCCTTATAGAAAACTATAACCCCTACTAATACTTAAATTACTATAGGAAATAGTTACTTTTAATTATATTATAAACCTATTATTTTTTAAAAAACCTTTTACTAAAGTAACTTATAATAATATTTTAGTAATAGTAAATAAATTTATAAAGTAAATATTTTTTTTACTTTATTAATATAATAAACTTAGCTCCTATAGTATTAATATAAAAGGAATTCCTAAGGGATAAACCTTATACTAGGTTTATATTAGTAGATAAGCTAGGCTAAACTAGCAGGTAATTAATAAAGATAAATAGGGTTTATTTATATAACTAGTAGATAATATATTTTAAGTATAATTAAGTATTTTTCTATATTTACAACTAACTATTTAAACTATTTTAAAAAGCATAAAGAAAGTAAATTATATATATTTAGCTATATTAATAAAGTTATTTATAATTATATTAACTAAGGATAACTTAAGTTATATATAATTATATTAATTAAGTATAACTTTAATCTTATTAGTTAAGTTACTTAAGGTTAAGCTAGGTATTACTTACCCTAAAGGTTTACTATCTTAGTTATAAGTATTAAGCTATAATATAATATCCCCCTTTTATTAATCTTATTTTTAAAACTAACCTTTATAGTAGTATAATTTCTTAAGTATTTATTTTTATTTTTATATTTCTTTTAGTAAATATTTTCCTTTTTTCTTTATATTTATTATATTAGGTTATAGTATTATTAAGCATAAGCTTTTTATAAAGCTTATTATTATATTAATTCTATTAGCTAAGTTTATTAAAGATTTTAGCTTTATTATACCTTAGTATACCTTTTACTAAAATACTAAGTATATTTATTTTATTACAGAGGGTTTTTTATTTTATTATTATACTTATATTTATTATAAATTAATAAATTATAATATAGGTAGTATTAATATAAAAGTATATTTATAACTTTACTTTTTTTATTTTATTTTTAGTATTTTTTTTAATGTTTTTAAATACTTATATTATATATAAAAAAAATTATTTAACTACTTAATAAAAATAAATAAAAAAAGTTTTTAAAAAAGTAATAGTTTATTTTTATTATATTTATAAATAAAAGTAGTTATTATATAAAAAAGCTATAAAAATAGTTTTTTATAATTTTAAATCTTTAAAAAAGTTAAAGGCTATTAATTATTAAGTTAAAGAAAAGTATTAGGTTAAGTTAATATAAGTTTAAAAAAAGAAAACTTAGCTTCTAAACTCCTTAGGCCCTGTTTTTATTAATATTAACTAGTTTTCCTTAAGTATTAATTTAAGGTTTTTAAATTTAAATTCTTTTATTTTAGTAAGAGGTACTTTTTTATTATTTTTTTAAATACTTTTAAAAGTATAAGTTCTTTTAGTATTAGTTTTTATTATATTTATAAATATTTATAAAGTTTATTTTAAAAGGTTTTTAAAGTAATATTAGTATTTTTAAAATTATTTTTTAATTCCTAGCTATTTATACTTTTATTATATTTTTTTTATTTTACTAAATATTAAAGTTTATTAATTTTTTTATTTATTTTTAGTAATATTATTTTATTAACTTTATATTTAAGTTCTTTACCTTTAATAATAATTTTATTTATAATAAGCTTTTTAGTATTTTTATTTATTAATATTTTTTTTAATAATAAAATATAAAAAATTAAGTATATTAATTTTCCTTATTTATTTAGCTACTTTAGGAGGTTTAGTTTATAATTAATTTTATTAATTTTCTTTAGAATTTTATAAAGCTTAACTTTTTTATAGTTTAGTTTATTACTTAGTTTATTTATTTTAATATTAGCTTATTTTTCTTTTTAAGTATATTAAAGTAAGTAAATTATATCTCCCTCCTAAAGGATTAGTTTTTTAAGCTTTTTTTTATTTATATACTTTTTTATATATTTTTATATAAGTTTAAATTATATATATAGTTTTTAATATAGTTTTTTAAGCTTATTTACCTTAAATATAGCTTTTTATATATTTTCTCTTTTTTATAATATTCTATATACTTATAGGTAGTATCCTTTATTAATATAAAATAATAAAAGTTTAGTTAATTTTAAAACTAAATTATTATAGGAAAATTCTACATTAGGTAAGTACTTAACTTAATTATTTTAATTAAAGTTAATATAACTTTATAAATATATTTTAATAATTTAATTAATATATTTTATTTATTTATTTATTTAAAAGTAGTAAATAATATTAGCCTTATAATTTATACTTATTTTTACTATAGTACTTTATTAATATTTAAATATAAATATTAATCCTTTATTAAAAATAATTTCCATAGGTAATTTATATTTTAAAGTTATATACTTTTATATTATATAGCCTAGTTCCTTTATTATACTTCCTTCTTTATATAAAATAAAAATACTTTATTTTATTAATTTATTAATAATAATAAAAATATTATTATATACTATATTTATTATAGGTTTTTTTAATAATAGTAGCTTAATAATATAATTAAATAATATAAACCTTTAAAAATACTTTAGTATTAGTAATAGTTATAGTTTACTATAAGGTTTTTATTAATTAAACTTTATTTTTATATATAAAATATATAATTAAATAATTCCTTTAATAACTTTTTTTATATTTATAAAGGTATAGTATTATTATACTTATTATAGTATTTTAATAACTTTTTTATATTTATATAGTAAATATTTATAAACTATTTTAGTTACTTCTTTCTATAGTAAATCTAGTACCTAGATTTTTTTATTTTAGTATAGGATTCCTTTTATAAAGGTTATATTTTTGGAGAATTAGTTTAATATTTATTTACTAACTTTATCTTTAATTTTATTAAAGATAAGGTTTTTATTTTTAATAGTAAAAAAAATATTAATAATTATTAGTTTATAATACCCTTCTACTATTTCTTAAAATATTAATAATATAAGTTTTAATATTAATTTAAAATAGTTTTTTTTATAATTAAAAGTATTTATATAGTTATTTTCTAATTTTTTATAAAGTATAATTTTAAAGTTATACTTAGCTATAAGCCTAAAATACTTTTTTTACTATATAAAAATATTTATTTTTTTTATAATAAAATTTATAAGATTTTTATAATTAAAATATATAATAATCTTATATTTATTACCTAGTAAATATAATTTTTATTTTTTAAATATTTTAAAAATAACTATAAGTTTTTAATTATATATAAAATATTATAATTTAGGGTTATAAAGTTTTTTAAAAAAAAAGATTACTAAATATAATATTTTTTTATTATTTTATTAACTAAGAACTCCTTTAATTATATAATTTAAGGTGTTTATTTTAATAATAACTAGCCTCTTAGGGTTATATATTTATAATATTAGTATATTAGTAATAATATCTTTAAATACTTTAAAGGCTTTTAAGGCCTTTCCTTTATATTTAATTAATTAGTTTTTTTTTTATTATTTAAATCCTTCTTTATAAGGTCTATAAGTAATATAATAATTTTACTATAGTTTTAAATAAATTATTAATAATAGTTAATTAGTTTAAAAAAACTTTATACTTTTTTAACTATTTTAAAAACCTTTTATTTTATAATAGCTACTACTTTAGTAAGGTTTATCTTAATTTATTTTAGTAAGATAATATATCCTAGGAAGTTAACTTTTTATATATAAAATTAATACTTCTTTAGTTCTATTAATAAGTTTATTATTTATAGTATTTTTAAAACTTAATATATATATTATTTATACTTTTCTAAAGTATTAAAGTAAATTAATATATTATTTAAATATATAATAATAAACTTATTAATATATTTCTTAAGGACTTTATTAATTATTTTTTAAAATATAACTAGTGTATTAGTAAATCTAAAGGGTATAATTAAATATTTAAATAATTTATAATATATTTTAAATACTATTTTCTATTTATCTCCTTCCTTAATTTAAATAAGGTTATAAGCTCCTTTTAAGTTAAGGGCTATAAACTATTTTATAGTAATTAACTTATCTTTAATTTCCAAAATTAGTAATAGTAATATTTAATCCTTAATAATAATCTTATTAAGTTATTAATAGTTAATAATTAATTATAACTTTTTATTTTTCTTTAGTATAAATATTATAAAATATTTTACTAATAAATTAAAAACTTAAATATATTTTTTTTTAATTATTTATTTAACTATTCCCTTAAGGTTTTAAGTTCCTTTTTATTAAGGTTATAGATTTTATAAATCTTAGGTTATTTTCTATTTATTAACTTAATAAAATAATCCTATTATAAATATAATAATAACCTAGTATCTAATATTACCTTATATAGTTTTTTAAATTTCCTATATTAGCGAAGTATTTTAGCAAAAGTATTTTTAAGTTTTCCTAATTCCTTTTTTTCTTATACTTTATATAATATATTATTAAATACTACTAACTTATCCTTAAATTATATTATAATTTTATTAATATAAATATATTTTACTTTCTTATATTATTTATTATATTATAATAATATTAGTAATTTATTTTTTTTAAACTTAATTATTTTTATTTCCTTTATAATTAATATAAAAAATTCCAGTTCTTTTAATAACGCAGCTTTACTTTTTTATTTTCTCTAGCTTAATTAATATTTAGGTATATTTTTTATATTTTAATAAACCTTATTAATCTTCTATTAAATAATAAAATTATTATTAAGTAATTATAAGTATTTTAAAAAAATATTATTTTTTAGTATATTTAAAATACTAAATTTAATATTATAGGTATTTCTATTAATAATTAATAAAAGATAATTAGTTTTATATTTAATAAATCCTTTTTCTATTTCTTTCTTTATAATACTTATAATTTATAATATTTATTTTTTCCTTTATATAGGGATCTTTAATTCCTTAACTAATTATAATAATATTAAGTTATAGTTTAATTTACTGTTAATATATATAATAGTAGCTTTATCTTTAAGTAATATATTTACTCTTAGTTTTTTTATTTTAATTATTTTAATTATATTAATTTATATTTTTTTTTAATTAAGGTTATAAGTTTCCCTTATAAAGATATTAAGGTCCTTAACTATTTATTATTATACTTACTATTATTATAGCTTTTAATATTATTTATATTTATTAATATTAATTTTATTAAAGTAGTATTTATAAAAGCATATAATATTCCTTTTATAAATATAGCCCTTATTATAATTTTTAAAATTAAATCTATTATAGTATAATTAATAATAAAGTTATTAATAATTTTTCTTTACTTATTAATATTATTTATAATCTTTATTATAATATTATAGAAGGTTAAGCTTAGGGTATTTTTTCCTTTAGTTATACTATTCCTTAACTTTATAATTAAAGTAATTATAGTATTATTAATTAATATAATTTTTAAAGTTAGATTTTATATAATTATTATTATATAAATTACTTTATTAAATCTAAAAGTATTAATTATAAAGCTTAGTTTTTTAATATTTAGTATATAATAATTTATTATATTATTTTATATTTTATTATTTATATTTCTTCATAAATAAAGTATTATATATAAGTTATATTTTTTTTTATTTAAAAAACTAGTCTTTAGTTATAATAAAGTAATAAAGGTTAATATTAATATATTCCACTAGTTTATTATTATTAAGTATTTATTACTAAGTAATTTTATATTATTTAAGTATTTATTAAAACTTAATTAGTTTTTATTTTTATATTTTTTTTAATTTATAATTAAAGGGTTTTTATTTATAAAAGTAATTTAGTCCCTAGGGGTTTTATAATCTATAGTTTTTATATAGTTTTAAAATATTTAAGTTAGTATATCCTTAATTTTATCTAGCTTTTTTTTTTATTTATAAATAAATATATTTTTTTATTTTTTTTTTTTTATAAATAAAATATTAAAGGCTTTATTTTATACTTTTTTATACTTATTTTAAATTATATTAATCTTTTTTAAAATAGTAATTACTATAAGTATATTATTAATAGCTTAGTTAATTATTTATTAATTAACTTTTCTAAAGGTTATAATATTAATAATAATTTATTTTAGCTACTTTTTCTTAAGTACCTTAGGCTATTATTTTAATATTTCCTTTCTTTTCTTATATATAAAATATTAATTATTATAATAGCTAGTTTAATTAAATAAATTATAAAATATAATATTAATAATATTAATCTAAATCTTATTAAACTTTTTATTTTTATTAATAGATTTTTTAAAATTATTAAGTTTTTTATATTTACTTTAATAATCTTTTTTTTTATAATTTATTTTATTATAGTAGTTATATTTACCTATAAACTTATAAATATTAATAATATCTAAGTCTATAGGTCTTAGTTTCCTATTATTTAAGGAAGCTAAATTATATTTTTTACTTTAATTAGTATAATACTAAAGGCATTAATAAGCCTTATTATTTCCTTTTTTTTTAGCTTATTTTTCCCTTTATTATTTAAATTATTAATTATTAATATAACTAACCTTTTTAAAAAGTTTTTTAAATATAGCTAAAAGGTTATTTTATAATAACTTATCTTTTATATTTAACTTTAATCTTTAATAATATAATATTTTTTTAGTTATATTTTTAAAGTTAATTTTAGTATAAATTTAAATAAATTTAGTAATATATTTAATATATATACTTTATTATTAAAGCTTAAGTAGTATATTTTTAGCTTTTTTTTTTTTATTAATTTATTTAAAAAGTAACTTAAGTTACTTTTTAAATTTATTATAATTATTAAATAATATATTAATAAATATCTTTTTATAACTTTATTTTTTATATTTAAAGTTATAAAAGTATAACTTAAATTAATTTTTAAGTTTTTTAATAAATTAACTTCCTACTATATTAATTTATTATTTTTCTAAAACTATAATAATTAAAAAATATTTAAAATATAACCTTATATTTATAAAAAATTTTTTAATTTTCCTTAGGTTTTTATTAAATAGTATAAGTATTAGTAATTTAATAATTTTTTTTGGTTTTTTTTTACAAAAGCTTCCTAAAACTATAGGTAAAAGTCCTAAAATATTAAATTATTTATTAAATATATTAATAATATTTTATTAATTTATAATAATTTACTTTATATAAGTAACTAAAGCTTTAAAATTTAAAAAATATTATTATACTTTAGCTTTATTAACTAAAAGGATTTATAATATTTTAAAAATTACTATTACTTTTATTATTTTTTTAAATAAGTCTAGAATTTTAATATTACTATTATATATACTTTAGACTTTACTTTTATAGTTTATTTTTTTATTTAAAATTTAAAATTTAATTATTTAGTATTTTTATAATAATATTACCTATAGTCTAAGGTAACCTTTAAATAAAAGTTATAAATATATAATAAACTTAGCTCCTATAGTATTAATATAAGAGAAATTTCTAAAGGATAAATCTTATACTAGGTTTATATTAGTAGATAAGCTAAACTAGATTAGTAGGTAATTAATAAAAATAAATAGGGTTTATTTATATAATTAGTAAATAATATATTTTAAATATAATTAAGTATTATTTTATATTTATAATTAACTATTTAAACTATTTTAAAAGTATAAAAAAGGTAAATTATATATATTTAATTATATTAATAAAGTTATTTATAATTATATTAACTAGGGATAACTTAAGTTATATATAATTATATTAACTAAGTATAACTTTAATTTTATTAGTTAGGTTGCCTAAGGTTAAGCTAAGTATTGCCTACCCTAGAGGCTTATTATCTTAGCCATAAGTATTAGGCCATGATAATTAAAAATTATATTTAGTAAAAGACTTTATATATATATATTTAAAAATAATAATAGTTAATTATAATATACCTTAAGAAATTATTTTTAATAAAAAATAAACCTTTATTTTTAAATTTTAATAAAAACTAATAGTAAAACTTAAAGTAAATTATAAACTTAATAATATATATTATTTTAAAATAAATAATTAAATAAAATAAATAAATTAAATTATTAAGTAATATTTAAAATATTTTATTAATTTATAATAAAATAATTAAGTTAATAAATTATTACTTATTTAATTATATTATAATAATATAAAATCTAAATTTACTAAATTAATACTATTTTATATTTTATATAAATATACTTTTTTAGTATATAAGCTACTTTAGAAAAAACTTAATATTAATAAAATATAACTTTAAGTAAAAGTTATAATTAATTTATATAAAGAACTTAAGGTATAATTAGAATTTATTTAAAAGTATATAAAATATTATATAAATAAAAATAAAATTAAAAAACTAAACCTTTAGGAAGGGGATATAATTTACTTACTTTAATATATATAAAGTTATAAAATATTAAATATTAAAATAAATTAATTAAATAATAAACTTAATTTTAGAAAAATTAATTTATTTAAAATTTTAAAAAAAATTAATAATATTTATTATAAATTAGAAATATTAAAAAATATATAATTAAAATACCTTATATTTTATATATTATTTTTAAAGAAAGTATAAATTAATAAAATAATAAAAAAATTAATTTTAGATAAAATTATTATTATTAAAAATAAAGAAAAATAAAAAATTAAAAAAGTTTTAATAATATAAAGAAATTTAAAAGAAAATAATAAAATTAAATATTAAGTTAAATAAAAAAAATATAATTTAATTTATAATACTTAAGAATTTATTAAAAGCTTTAATATAATAAAATTAATTTAAAACTTTTAAAAAAACTTAAGATTATATTTAAAACTTTTAACACTAGCTACTTAATAAATAAAACTATTTAAAAAGAAAAAAGTATATAGGTTTTTTCTACTAGTATAAAAAAACCTAGACCTATAAATTTTAAACTAATACCTAAGGAAGTTTAATTAATATTATTAAGTATTTTTAAATATTAAAAATCTTATATTACCTAGGCTTTAGAAATATTATTTTTTTTATTTAACTTTTATATTTTATAATATACTAACTTAGTATTATACTTTTTAACCTTTTTCTTTATATAATAAATATAAAATAAGTAATTTATAGCTGCTGTTATTTTATTTTAAAAATTAATAAATTAAGTATAAAAAAAATCTAAGGTTTCTTTAGCTTTTTCTTCCTCCTTCTTTAACTTTTTTTATTAATCTAATACCTTTATTACTAAGATAATTAGTAATAATTTTACTATAAGAAAAAAGAATATATTACCTATAAGATAATATAACTAATACTTTATTATAAAAATAACTATACTTAATATACTTATAATAATAAAATAAGTCCTTAATTATATAATAAGTAATTAATTTATAAAAATAATATAAATAAAGTATATTTACTTTAGATTTATTAGTTAAAATAAATAATATAAGTAATAATTACTTATAAGCTTTATAAAAAATAAGCTTTAAAACTTTTATATTTATGATAATATAATTAAAAAAAAAGGAAAAATAAAATAAAATAAAATATACTTATAGGATTAAGCTATACTTATAATACTACTATATAATTAGCCTTAAGGATAAAACTAATAGAGAGGGGGTATTATATTATAGCTTAATCTAAGATTAAAAAGTATATTAAAAATATACCTTAGAAAAACTCTAGATTTAAATAATTAATTACTATAGAAGTAATAAGTAAATTATAAACTACTTTAAAAAAATTATTATTAAAATAATAATTTTATACTTAGGTTTATAATCTTTAAAGTAAGTTATTAAAAATAATTAAATATATAAAATTTAATTTTTTATATTTTTTAAATAACTTAAATAAATAATTATTAATAAAATATTAAAATTAAATATAAACTAAATTTTTATTATATTTTACTTATTTTATAATTATATTTACTTAAAGCTACTTTTTATTTTTTTTACTAATATAAACTAATTAACCTTAATTTATTACCTTAGGAATTTACCCTATATTATTTAAGTATTAAGTTAGGATATTATAGATTTTTATAATATTATTAACTATAGTAGTTAAAAAGTAATTAAAATAGTTTTTTATATTTATAAAGAACTTTTGAATTTACTTAGGGTTTTTTTTAAATTTATTAAGTAATAGTAATTTAATGATTTTTTTAGGTTTTTATATTTATACTATAGGGGCTAAGTATATTATAGGGTTTATTATTAGTGCTTATTTTTAAAAAGTTATAATAATAACTGCTTAAGTATTAATTATTTAATATAGTTATTTTATAAGTTCTTTAAATACTATAAAGTATTAATTAACTTTATTTAAATTAGCTAGTGGTTATAAAATTATTATAATATTTTTAATAGTATTTTTAAAATTATTTTAGATTTTAATATTATTATTATAATTACTTTAAGCTTTATTTTTATAATTAATATTATTATTTAAAACTCTAAAGTTTATAAATTATTAAATTTTTAGTATTTTATTACTTATAGGTCTAAGGTAACTATTTAAATAAGAGTTATTATTATATAATAAATTAAGTTTTTATAAGTTTTATAAGTTAATTATTTTTAAAGAATAAACTTTAGAATAATTTTATAATTTATATATAATAAGCTAAGCTCCTATAGGGTTAGTATAAGAGGGATTCCTAAAGGATAAACCTTATATTAGGTTTATATTAGCGGATAAGCTAGGCTAGACTATTAGGTAATTAATAAAGATAAAAGAGGTTTATTTATATAACTAGTAGATAATATAATTATAGTATAATTAAGCATTATTCTATATTTATAACTAACTATTTAAATTATTTTAATAAGTAATATAAAGTAAACTTATATATTTAGTTATATTTCTAAAGTAATTGTAAGTAATAGTTACTATTTATCGCTCTTATATAAAAGTAATCCTTTATATACGTCGCTTTTATATTAAATAACCGTTAATTAATTCTTAGTCTATTAGTTATTCCAAAGGTATATACTTATTATATTAGTATAAAATATTAGCTTATAATATAATATCCCCCTTTTATTAGTTTTATCCTTAAGATTAATTATAAAACCCTAGTATTTTTTATATTAGTATATTATTATATTTTTTAATATATAACTTCTTTTACACTACTTATTAGTTTATTTTAAAACTTTACTTTATAATCCCCTTATATATATATACTAATATTATATTAATTAAGTATTATATAAGACCTTAAGCTTATTCTAAGCTTTATTTTATTAAAGTAAAGTATAATTAAGTAAATAAAAATTATAGGAGCTTAGCTAGTTAGATTTCCTTAACTAGCTTTATAAAAATACCTTATTTATAATATATTACTTTAGGGAAAGTAAATAAGTATAAGTTTAGTGGTTATTTTATTTAATATTAGCAGTATATTACTAATAAAAAAGGTTATAATAAAGGTATTATTATATCCTTTTATAAATATTTTATTTTCTTTTTTTTATGTTTTTATTATTAATAATTTTAATAATTACTTATTTTTAAAAAAATTATAAAAAGTATTTTATATAAAAGTAAAAGGCTAAGGTAGCTTTTACTAAGGTACTTATTTATTTTTAGTAAATTTATTATTTAAAGTAGGAAGTAAAGGAGAAAGGTAATAAAGTTTTTAATTATAATATAAAGTTATTAAATATATAAGATAGTATTATATAATAGAAGTTTAGTATTACTTTAAATACTTAGTTTATTAATATAGTTAATGTTTTTAACCTAAGTTTTTTAAATAATTTTCTTTATTCTAAAGGTATACCTTTAACTTTTAGTAGATCTTCTTCTAAAATTTATTTAAGGCTGCCTAGGAATTTATAAAGCTTTTAGTAAGTTCCTAATTATTTATACTTTTATTATATTTTTTTTACTTTACTAAATATTAAAGTTTATTAATTTTAAGATTTATTTTTAGTAATATTATTTTATTAATTTTATATTTAAGTTTTTTACCTTTAATAATAATTTTATTTATAATAAGTTCTCCTATATTTTTATTTATTAATACTTTTTTTAATAGTAAAATATAAAAAATCAGGTATACTAGTTTTTTTTATTTATTTAGCTGCTCTAAGAGGTTTAGTTTATAATTAACTTTACTAATTTTCTTTAAAATTTTATAAAGCTTAACTTTTTTATAATTTAGCTTATTACTTAGCTTATTTATTTTAATATTAGCTTATTTTTCTCCTTAAGTATATTAAAGTAAGTAAACTATATCTTCCTCCTAAAGGGTTAGTTTTTTAAGCTTTTTTTTATTTATATATTTTTTTATATGTTTTTATATAAGTTTAAGTTATATATATAGTTCTTAATATAGTTCCTTAAGTTTATTTATTTTAAGTATAGCTTTTTATATATTTTCCCTTTTTTGTAGTATTTTATATACTTGTAGGTAGTATCTTTTATTAGTGTAAAATAGTAAAAGTTTAGTTAATTTTAAAACTAAATTATTATAGGAGAATTTTGCATTAGGTAAGTACTTAACTTAGTTGTTTTAGTTAAAGTTAATGTAACTTTATAAGTATATTTTAATAATCTAGTTAATGTATTCCGTTTATTTATTTATTTAAGGGTAGTAAGCGGTGCTAGCCTTATAATTTATATTTATTTTTACTATAGTATTTTATTAATATTTAAATATAAATATTAATTTTCTATTAGAAATAATTTCTATAGGTAATTTATATTTTAAGGCTATATACTTTTATATTATATAGCTTAATTCTTCCGCTGTACTTCTTTTTTTATATAAAATAAAGATATTTTGTTTTATTAATTTATTAATAATAACGAAGATGCTATTATATATTATATTTATTATAGGCTTTTTTAATAGTAGTAACTTAATAATATAATTAAATAAGATAGAGTTTTAAGGGTGCTTTAGTATTGGTAATAGTTGTAGTTTACTATAAGGTTTTTGTTAACTGGATTTTATTTTTGTATATAAAATATATAATTAAATGATTTCTTTAATAATTTTCTTTATATTTATAAAGGTATAATACCATTATATTTATTATAGTATTTTAGTAACTTTTTTATATTTATATAGTGGATATTTGTGGACTATTTTAGTTACTTTTTTCTATAGTAAGTCTAGTACTTAAATTTTCTTATTTTAATATAAGATTCTTTTTAAAAGGGTTATATCTTTGGGAAATTAATTTAGTTTCTAGTTGCTAACTTTATCCTTAATTTTATTAAGGATAGGGGTTCTGTCTTTAATAATAAAGAGGGTGTTAATAGTTATTAATTTATAATACTTTTCTGCTGTTTTTTAGAATATTAGTAAGGTAAGTTTTAGTATTAGTTTAAAATAGTTTTCTTTATAGCTAAAAGTATTTACGTAATTATTCTTTAATTCTTTATAAAGTATAATCTTAAAATTATATTTAGCTATAAGCCTAAGATATTTTTTTTACTATATAAAGATATTTATTTTTTTTATAATAAAATTTATAAGATTTTTATAGTCTAAATATATAGTAATTTTATACTTATTACTTAGTAAATATAATTTTTATTTTTTAAATATTTTAAAAATAGTTATAAGTTTTTAGTTATATATAGAATATTATAATTTAGGGTTATGGAGTTTCTTAGAGAAAAAAGCTATAGGGTATAGTATTTTTTTATTATTTTATTAACTAAGAACTCCTCTAATTATATAATTTAAGGCGTTTGTTTTAATAATAACGGGCCTCTTAGGGTTATATATTTGTAGTATTAGTGTATTAATAATAGTATTTTTAAGTATTTTAAAGGCTTCTAAGGTTTTTTTTATATAGTTAATTAGTTAATTTTTTTTCTTATTATTTAAGTTTTTTTTTATAAGGTTTGTAAGTAGTGTAGTGATTTTGCTGTAGTTTTGAATAAATTGTTGGTAGTAGTTGGCTAGTCCTAGGAAGCTTTGTACTTTTTTGACTGTTTTAGGGATTTTCTATTCCTTAATAGCTGCTATTTTTGCAGGGTTTATTTTGATTTATCTTAGCGAGATAATATATTTTAGGAAGTTAATTTTTTATATATAAAATTAATATTTTTCTGGTTTTACTAGTAGGTTTACTATTTATAGTATTTCTAAGACTTAATATATATATTATTTATGCTTTTTTAAGGTATTGGAGTAGATTAATATATTATTTAGGTATATAATAATAAACCTGTTGATATATTCCTTAAGGACTTTGTTAATTATTTTTTAAAATATAACTAGTGTATTAGTAAGTCTAAAGGGTATAATTAAATATTTAAATAGTCTGTAATATATTTTGAATGTTGTTTTTTATTTATTTTCTTTTTTAATTTAAATAAGGTTGTAGGCTTTTTTTAAGTTAAAGGCTGTGAATTATTTTATAGTAGTTAACTTATTTTTAATTTCTAAAATTAGTAGTAGTAGTATTTAATTTTTAATAGTAATTTTATTAAGTTATTAATAGTTAATAATAAGTTGTAACTTTCTATTTTTCTTTAGTATAAATATTATAAAATATTTTGTTAATAAATTAAAGACTTAGATATATTTTTTTTTTAATTATTTATTTAATTATTTCCTTAAAGTTTTAAATTCTTTTTTATTAAGGTTATAAATTTTATAAGTCTTAGGTTATTTTTTATTTATTAGTTTAATAGAGTAATTTTATTATAAGTATAATAGTAACCTAGTGTTTAGTATTACTTTATATAGTTTCTTAAATTTTCTATATTAGTAAGGTATTTTAGTAAAAGTATTCTTAAGTTCTCCTAATTCCTCTTTTTCTTATGCTTTATATAGTATATTATTAAGTACTATTAGCTTATCTTTAAATTATATTATAATTTTGTTAATGTAAATATATTTTACTTTTTTATATTATTTATTATATTATAGTAGTATTAGTAATTTATTTTCCTTAAACCTGACTGTTTTTATTTTCTTTGTAATTAGTGTAAAAGATTTTAGTTTTTCTAGTGGTGTAGCTTTACCTTTTTATTTTTTCTAATATAGTTAATATTTAGGTATATTTTTAATATTCTAATAGACCTTATTGGTTTTCTATTAGATAATAGGGTTGTTATTAAGTAACTAGGGGTATTTTAAAAAAATATTGTTTTTTAGTATATTTAGAATACTGAATTTAATATTATAGGTATTCCTATTAATAGTTAATAGGAGATAATTAATTTTATATTTAATAAGTCTTTCTTTTATTTTTTTCTTTATAATATTTATAATTTATAATACCTATTTTTTTTTTTATATAGGGATTTTTAGTTTTTTAACTAGTTATAGTAATATTAGGTTATAATTTAATCTACTATTAATATATATGGTAGTGGTTTTATCTTTGAGTAGTGCGTTTACTCTTAGTTTTTTTATTTTAGTTATTTTAATTATATTAATTTATACTTTTTTTTAATTAAGGTTATAAATTTCCTTTATAAAGATATTAAGGTCTTTAATTATTTATTATTATACTTATTATTATCGTAGCTTTTAGTATTATTAGTATTTATTAATATTAATTTCGTTAAGGTAATATTTATAAAAGTATATAATATCTTTTTTATAAGCGTAGTCTTTATTATAAATTTTAAAATTAAATCTATTATAGTATAACCGGTAGTAAAGTTATTAATAATCCTTTTTTATTTATTAATATTACTTATAATCCTTATTATAATATTACAAAGAGTTAGGCTTAAGGTATCCTTTCCTTTAGTTATACTATTCCTTAACTTTATAATTAAGGTAATTATAGTATTATTAATTAATATAATTTTTAAAGTTAGATTTTATATAATTATTATTATATAAGTTACTTTATTAAATCCAGAAGTATTAATTATAAAGCTTAGTTTCCTAATATTTAGTATATAGTAATTTATTATATTATTCTATGTTTTATTACTTATACTTCTCCGTAAATAGGGTATTATATATAAGTTATATTTTTTCTTATTTAAGGAATTAATCTTTAGTTATAATAAAGTAGTAGGGGTTAGCATTAGTACGTTCCGCTAGCCTATTATTACCGGGTACCTATTATTAAGTAATTCTATATTACTTAAGTATTTATTAAAACTCTATTAGTTTTTATTCCTAGGTTCCTTTTAATTTATTATTAAAGGGCTCCTATTTATAAAGGTAATTTAATCCCTAGGGGTTTCGTAATCTATAGTTTTTATATAGTTCTAAAATATCTAAGTTAGTATATTCCTAATTTTATCTAGTTTTTTTTTCCTATTTATAAATAAATATATTTTCCTATTTTTTTTCTTCTTTTATAAATAAGATATTAAAGGCTTTATTTTACATTTTCTTATACTTATCCTAAGTTATATTAGCTTTTTTTAAAGTAGTAATTACTATAAGTATATTATTAATAGCCTAGTTAATTATTTATTAACTAGCTTTTTTAAAAATTATAGTATTAATAGTAATTTATTTTAACTACTTTTTCTTAAGTACCTTAGGCTATTATTTTAATATTTCCTTTCCTTTTTTATATATAAAATATTAATTATTATAACAGCTGGTCTAACTAAGTAAGTTATAAAGTATAGTTTTAATAATATTAATTTAAACTTTATTAAACTTTTTATTTTTATTAATAGATTTTTTAAAATTATTAGGTTTTCTATACTTACTTTAGTAATCTTTTTCCTTATAGCTTATTTTACTATAATAATTATATTTACCTATAAACTTACAAATATTAATAATATTTAAGTCTATAGGTCCTAGTTTTCTATTATTTAAAAAAGCTAGATTACGTTTCTTACCTTAATTAGTATAATACTAAAGGTGTTAATAAGCCTTATTATTTCCTCCTTTCTTAGCTTATTTTTCCCTTTATTACTTAAATTATTAATTATTAATATAATTAACCTTTTTAAAAAGTTTTTTAAATATAGCTGGAAGGTTATTTTATAATAACTTATCCTTTACGTCTAACTTTAATCTTTAGTAATATAGTATTTTCTTAACTATATTTTTAAAGTTAGTTTTAGTATAGATTTAAATAAATTTAATAATATATTTAGTATATATACCTTATTATTAAAGCTTAAGTAATATATTTTTAGCTTTTTTTTTTTTATTAATTTATTTAAAAAGTACCTTAAGTTACTTTTTAAATTTATTATAACTATTAAATAACGTATTAGTAAATATCTTTCTATAGCCTTATTCCTTATATTTAAAGTTACAGAAGTATAACTTAAACTAATTCTTAAGTCCTTTAATAAGTTAGTTTTTTACTATACTAACTTATTATTTTTCTAAAGCTATAGTAATTAAAAAATATTTAAAATATAACCTTATATTTATAAAAAACCCTTTAATTTTCCTTAGGTTTTTATTAAATAGTATAAGTATTAATAGTTTAATAACTTTTTTTAGTTTTTTTTTATAAAGGCTTTCTAAAGCTATAGGTAAAAGTCTTAAAATATTAAGTTATTTATTAAGTATATTAATAGTATTTTATTAATCTTTAATAGTTTACTTTATATAAGTAACTAAGGCTTTAAAATTTAAAAAGTATTATTATACTTTAGCTTTATTAACTAAAGGGACTTATAGTATTTTAGAAATTACTATTATTTTTATTATTTTTTTAAATAAGTTTAGAATTTTAATATTACTATTATATATACTTTAAATTTTACTTTTATAATTTATTTTTTTATTTAAAACTTAAAATTTAACTATTTAGTATTTTTATAATAATATTACCTATAGTCTAAGGTAATCTTTAAATAAAAGTTATAAATATATAATAAGCTAAGCTCCTATAGGGTTAGTATAAAAGAGATTCCTAAGGGATAAACCTTATACTAGGTTTATATTAGTAAATAAGCTAGGCTAAACTATTAAATAATTAATAAAGATAGAAGGGGTTTATTTATATAATTAGTAGATAATATAATTATAGTATAATTAAGTATTATTTTATATTTATAATTAGCTATTTAAACTATTTTAATAAGTAATATAAAGTAAATTTATATATTTAGTTATATTTCTAAAGTAATTATAAGTAATAGTTACTATCTATTACTTTTATATAAAAGCAATCCTTTATATATATTACTTTTATATTAAATAACCGTTAATTGGTTCTTAGTCTATTGGTTGTTCCGGAGGTATATACCTGTTACATTGGTATAAGATATTGGCTTATAATATTATATTAGTAAAGTAATTAAGTTAGTAAATAAATGATTTTATTATTAATTATAAAATAAAGTATTTAAGTATTTAATTTAAATATTATTATATTAATAATAATTAATTATTTAAGTATTTTAAATAAGTAATATAAAATAAATTTATATATTTAATTAACCTAAGCTAAATTAATAATTTATTTATTAATCTATTACTAAATTAATAACTTATAAATTAATTTTAGGTTAAATTAAGAAGTTATATCTTAATCCTTTCTTAATTAATTAAAAAATTAAAGTTAATTTAGTTCTAGCTAACCTATTGGCTTATTATTATAACCTTAAGAATTAAGTCGTAATAAATTATTATTTAATAAAAATTCTAATATTAACTACTTTAGGTTTATTTTCATTTAATTTATTAATTAAACTTTATTAAACTTTATATATATTTTAAATAAATATAAAAAGTTTAATATTTTTAAAAATAATAATATTTAATAAATTTTATATAGTAATATTTTTATTTTTATTTTTAATAAATATATTAAAGTTAATAATTAAAGCTACTTTAGTTTTAAATATAATAGTTTATATTATTTAAAAATATTTAATATTTTTTTAAATAAAAGTTATTAATATATAATATTTTAATTTAATACTTATGTAATATAAAGTAAATTCTTAAAGTAATAAACTAAAGTTAATTAATTTATATTAGTAAAAAAAATAAAAAGTAGCTTTAAATAAATATAATTATAAAATAAGTAAAATATAATAAAAATTTAATTTATATTTAATTTTAATATTTTATTAATAATTATTTATTTAAGTTATTTAAAAAATATAAAAAATTAAATTTTATATATTTAATTATTTTTAATAAAAGTATTATAATTTATTACTTTTTAAAGCTTTTTAAAGTACTTATATAAGTTACTTTAATTATAGAAGCGCTAATACTTATTACTTCTTTTTATAATTAGTTTATTAAGTAATAGTTATTCCTAGTATTTCTTCCTTATACCCTTTATTAGTTTAGATCATAATACATAGAGTAGTTACATATAGCTATGGACCTATTACCCTTTGTCAGGGTACCAAGACTATATATATAGGTTAGGTTATATAACTACCCCTACGTACCCGGGGTAAATTTACTATCCTCCCGGGGTAAAGTATAAAAAACTATACTATAACTTACTAAAAGTTTTAGTTAAGCACTACGATAAAAGATACATAAAGTACATTACACTATTACACTATTATACATTATTTTACAGTAACTAACTAATATTTTATAATATATTACTATTAGCTTATGGTATTCTACTATTATATACTTATATTTTATATAGTATACTTATAATTACATAAGTTAGGGTTAGTGGTTAGGTAAGGGTTAGTGGTTAGGTGTAAGGGTTAGTAGTTAGGCGTAAGGGTTAGTGGTTAGGCGTAAGGGTTAGTGGTATATGTCCAGTATATTACAGCGGGCTTAGTAGTATATATCCAGTATATTATAGCGGGCTTAGGAGTATACGATTGATTATATAATAGCTTAGATGTATCTTAAGTACTCTTTTGGAATGTCTGACTTAAAAGGACTTAGTCTATTTTACCTAGGGCGGATAGCAAATCTACCCCGGGCGCGTAGGGGTGGTCAGGTTATGTAGTCACAGCCCGTGGAGAACACCTGCAGGCATGCGGGGTCGGAAATGGCTACAGCTATGGCACACTTGCTATCCAATGCCTGCGACCAATTAAGGCATCCCATCTTTTGCTCTCTCACCGCTGCACCTTAGCTTGCCCATGCGCTGCACTGCTGACATGGTGCTAGGCTGAGAAAAAGAGGCCGAAGAGAAACCACTTGAGCAACCATGAGGCAACCGCTCATCCCGCTTGACGGTTTTAGGAGGTGGATGACAAGGGTTTAGTATCATTTCATTCTTTCCCATTTGACAGCTTATACTAGAGGCGGAGCAGAGGGAAGCTGTTTGTATGTTCTTTCTTCCATCTAAATATAAATACTACCCTCTACCTACTTCCCTTCTAATTGTTTTATCTGTACAACAATATTCATCCCCATCTCATGTTTTATTATATACTACGTTGCTACTGTTTAGCTCCAACCCCCTTAGATTGTCTCCTAGCCATGCCTGATCTATCTACTCGTGTCGCCTGTCATGGCAGCAAGGTGTAAGTACTTTTCAGTAATTGCTTCACTTCTCTCTTTGCTTCCTTTAGCGGAAATTTGTGTTTCCCATGATTATAATGGGCGCGTTTATCCATACAGCTGTCCAGCATTAGTGTTCGGATAACTCCTAGATCAGAATGAGATGCTCACTGTTTCTCATACTCTACATCATCGTACATAGTGGCTGGAAAGCTTACTTTTAGACGTATATCCATTTTTCAATGTCTGAAGGCTGATCACAATGTTGTCATTCACAGCAGCAATAAGGCTGAAGTCACTGCTAGTACGACCCGTTCACTTGATGATCGTGGCCCGACGTACAGCCTCGATCGTTTCCTTTCCGAACCAACCCATACATCTGGTTATCAACCAGCACAGAGTCCGGCCGAAGCAGAAAAATGTATGCTTGAAGAGCTGCTTAAATTTGAGACGGAATTTTCCTCGAGTGACAGCGACCTGCAGCTCAACTAGGATTGGGAAAAATCGCTATTGCACATGTATGCGAAAATGGAATTTATTAAACGTACATCCGTGTGTATGCGCATACAGCATGGGTAGTTGCAAAGTGTGAATAGTTATACAGACAATCTGATTTGTTCTTCTTGTCAACGATTTCCCATACCAGAAGTTATAAGTTTCATGACATGCGACTGTCCTGCGTATGTGCAAAAATATGTACCTTTTCCCCAGGAACTTAGTCGCTCGATGTTTACCTTCCAGATTCCAGTCTCCGATTTTATTTGTTTCTGAATTCGCGCGATATTTGTCTCTAGATCCCAATCTCCGATCTTGTTGGTTCCTACATAGAGGCTGCCATTTCCCTTGAGAGATGACCTTTATAAAGCTCTCAATGGCGAACGTATTGTATCGCGATAGATGGAGTTTGGATACCGGAGTTTGGAGTCGCACCGGCGTTCTTACCGGCGTTTTATGATCCGTCGGGTTCAAACTCAAACAATCAAAGCAGGTCTACGAATAAAGCCATTTTTTTTTTCGTGCATTGCCTTAGTAAGGGGCCGAATCCTTCGGTTTGAAGCTCTGCTCAACATGCATACTTGCTCTTTCTGCTTTGTTCTTCTCACTCCGATTTTGCCTTCTTTATAGCTCCATGTCCCTTACATTCATATTCGCAGCAATTGAAGCTTTTCTTGAAACCCTCTTGAACCTCTCCTTCTTTTCTAAAAAAAGTACCTATGTTTGATCTCTGCTCACCCCACTGATTGCCAGCCGCTAATTGTGAACGCACTGCTCAGCAACGCTTTATCTCAAACGATCACGCCTCTTCCGGTGTTTCTTCATATCGCCTAATCAGCGCCAATTAGCTGTTTGGCTGTGGACCTTCCTTTACACTAGCCTGATGCTAACAGGGCTCATAGGCACACCCGAGGCTAAGATTTGGTTGATCATTTTGCCATTGAAAAGGTATAATTATTTCTCGTAGCTACCAGTTGATGTTACTTCGTCGAGGCTCGTTCCTCGGAGTGTGCGCTGGTAATATTAAGAATTAGACCTCCACCTCGCCGCCCGGGCTTTTTTCTCGACTAAAGCCGTGCTAATCCATCCCACCTCTTGATTGCTAATGCAGAAAACCCTCTCTAAGCCGCGCCAAACAATGCAACGAAGTCTTCCCTTGAACAGGTCGGTTAAGCAGCAGAGGCCGACGAGTCACTGCCTGCAGCTCTCAAGGGGGCATATAATGACCGAAGGATTGCAACACTTTGATTAATATGTCGGTAGCCCTCTATTGGCCTGAGAGAAAAAATACTGTTGTGAGCATATT
This sequence comes from Trichoderma afroharzianum, assembly GCA_037893235.1. NCBI lineage: Eukaryota > Fungi > Ascomycota > Sordariomycetes > Hypocreales > Hypocreaceae > Trichoderma > Trichoderma afroharzianum. The sequence continues at coordinate 1,038,645 of JBBLXW010000016.1, read as the reverse complement.
ATGCCGTTATCTGTATTTTTTTTTTAACTCTTCCTCTCGACCGAGATCAACATCCTTTAAGAATATTGACTCTAGAATACTTGTTAGCTTCGGAGAGTGCGCTGCCTATTATTGATTTAGCAAATTGTCCGTAAAAGCTGATGCCAAATTCGGCTGCGGCTCTTCTCAATTGTAGTCGCATTTTCGATGTTTCTCAGTCTAGCTGGGATCAGCAAGCATGCCCGTAACCATCACGGCCGCAACCGAGATCCAACAGAGAGTTGTATTGGACTAAACCCCTCGTTTGCTCCCTCTATTCCACCGTGTTAGTGTAAATTTGCCTGCCAAACACTACGGAGTATGAGCCGCGAATTACGGCTCTTCGAAAATCGGGCGGCAAGTTGGAAAGATCCGGCCGGGAGCTAATATCCACCCTCTTGTCCAGATTAATGAAGTTCGACTATTTGCCCAAACACCTACAACCCGACCAGCCTTAGCTGAGAACTACAGCAGCGCCCATGTTTGCCTAATGAGATGCAGCAATATCAATCATCGTTTTCACAACTCCTACGCATCATCTCCATATGTGTACTTTGAACTTCTCGTACACCGTGCTGGATGTAATTTATTGCATGGTGCATGGAATCAACATATCAAGGGCCCGATAAGGGATAGGCGCCACTCCGCTCGTATCATCATCCCACTCATCGCCCATCTATAGGGAGCCGGCTCAAATCCCAGCTCCGATTAAGCACGACATCTTTACAGTACAGCGATTGCCGAGTAGTTTATGATGAGTCACAATAACAACGGCGGCATCTTGATCTCTCAATGGTAGGCAAAGCCGCACATGATTGGGATACGGATGAGTCGGGATCTATCCGTGGGTCGATCGTCGGAGGCAGGCAAGGCCGTGGCTCGATGTGCCAGTTGGCGGGTGAGATTTCCTCCGAGTCCCCGGCCTAATAATATTGCTATTGTGGCTCGCTATTCCCAGGCGACAAGATATAGCTCGCTCTACAGTGATCTTGTCGCATGCTAATCATGCCCCTCCTAGCATTCAATCTAATGTGCTCCTTGACTAAGTTTACATTTTCCCCCGGTGAGGGTAAACCGTGTGGAGTGTGTGTTCTTCCCTCGACGAGGTTTCGCTCTTCTCCTGCCGTTTGCTAACACAGGAGCCTGCATGGATTGTGCACCATAAAAGCGGGGGCCCCACGGAGGTCTCCGTGGGGCCCCCGCTTATTTTTTCAGTGGGTTTTAACGGTCCGGGCCTAGAGCCTTGTGCTAGTGCGATACATGCACTTTGTACTTGTGGGGTTAGTAATGACCATCTGGTACATTAGTACATCAGAGCCAAGTAAAGAGTTGAGATAATCATGGACCAACGAACAGAGAGACGTAGATGGATTATGGCAAAACCCCCAATGGAATGGACCATAAGACATAACACAAGTGTGGCTAAGGTAGAACTACCAGAGCGTTTCGGACGTAGATGTACGCGCCTGATAGCTTGATGCAACGGCGATTGGGATATTATTGCTGCGCTCTCTGTACTGGACATGTGTAAATGTAGTTAGAGGCCACAGAAACTGAGCGAACTACCAAGTAGACTTAAAGCCACCATAGTCTAGTTGGGGAACTGTGTATAAAATATGCTTGATAATGTCAGAACCGGCTACACCAAGCTCTAGACTTCAAATCAGAGGCTCGTTTGCTTTCGGATTTTGTTCAACTACCAAAGTGAGTAGAGCACAACTGTAAGGCAAATGTGGTGGGTGGTAGAGCAATGAGGCTTCCAGTGGAATCGCTGGCGGAGTGTTAGAGGAAGGAAACCACACATGTACTCATCTGCATATACCAAGTGAGGTTGGATTAGTATATTCGGCTAGAATTAATCCAAGCGACGCGGATTTGGGTGAAATAGAGTGCCCCTTTCGCGCGAAAGCAGCCAAGGCTTGGCCCAAACAAGAGAGCCCTGTTTGAACACGAGCAGGGCCTATATTTGGATGAGAATTTGTTCAAACAAGATCTTTTCGTTCCGATCGGGCCATTGGTTTGAACCAATGTGTGTCGCTCAAACAGAAGGACTGTCGTTCAACACTCAAGCAGGAGCCTTTCTCGTAGCGAGTATAATTAGATTAGGCGAGACAAAGATTAATCAAACTCGCCGATGGTCTTATCGAATAATAAACCCTATTTCACTAATGCAATAAAAGACTATAAGGACAGCCTAAATATTATCCTTTTAGGCCTTATATATCGTAATAGCCTCTAGTTTTTGTTAAGTTAACTATATTATATAGAAGCCTAAAGCTAATAAACGCTTATATTAAGAAAAAGACTGATATTGTAATATATTTATTGTGTGTAGGAGTTAAGGCATTCCGCTGTGAGCAAGGTATATAATGCTATATTCCCGTGGAATTCACCGGTTGGTGGCTTCGGAAATTGATCCTGAATCCTCTTTTGGCCAAGATGTATGTATGTAAACGAACAGTACGTGGGGCCACCGTTTTTTTGCTTGGAACATGCATACTCGTGCATGTATGCACCCATATATGAGTACATCTAGATCATTACTATATACATAAGCAGCAGTGGCAAAGATTTTAGAAAAAAGGATCCGATAAAGGCTAATAAACTAGTAGCTACGTGAAATAATTATATTACTTAAATAGCAATATAATGGGGTAAGTTGTAACCTAATGTATCATCTAAACCCCGACAAGACCAAGCTTAATAGTACGGAAAGCACTCGTAGAGAGGACCAATTTCTCCATGCTTCGTTTTTCCCAAACAATTAAATAGCATAGCCTAGGCAGCATGAGGGAACGCCGGAAGAGGCATTTACCTGAGATGAAGTGCTACCGAACAGTTTATTAGTCATGAGCGGCCGACAGTGAGGGGAGTCAGCAGAAACCAAGTATACGTACATGTACCTACGAAAAGTAGAGAAGAGAAATATGGCTTTAAATAGAAGAGAGCTTCAAGAGAAGCTTGGCTGCTACTAAAATGAACGTAAGAAAGCGCCATAAAGAGGGTCAAATCGTGCGATAGCTATAAAAGGCAGAAAGAGAAAGTATCCGTTTTACACAGACGTACCAAAAGGAAGGATTCAGCCTTTTTTAAGCCGATGCACAAGAAGATACGACTGATTCATGTATTCACTCTAATTAAGCTAAGACGGGATGTTGTGCTCCCCTTTCTCTTCCTTCGTTTCCCCTCCAACTGCCTGGCAGCCTAAAGAGCACAATGCCTCGACATACAAGGCTGTAAAGGAAGGGGAAAACAAAAGTAGCTCTCTAAGCCAAGGCCACCCAAACGCGACTTGGTTACAAAAATTCTGCGCATATGTCGTCCAAATACGACTTGATTATAGTGGGGCTTGCTGTCACGGGCAGCACGAGCTGTAAATCAACAAATCAGATTCAATACTCGGGGAGTCTCAAAAACGACCGCGTTTCCCGACTAAGCTCCACTAGGTCGGGGGGGTCGTTGAGTAGCAAAAAGGTCGTTGATTCGCAAAATACTTCGGTCTTAGTGTGTATACTATACAAAATGAAGTACCGAAATAACAAATTACCATTTCTACACGCAAAAAGGCTATTTTACTTAAATCTAGCATCGCCTTACAATAAGCAGCAGCCTAATAGTATTTTTTCTCTAGGAATCGTAAAATTGGTGGTTTGTGAGGTACTTTCCTTTGTATGGTATATACCACTATAAGTAATGTATCTTTTTTTTGCTAATCAACATGCCCCCCGACCTAGTGGAGCTAGGTCGGGAAACGCGGTCGTTTTTGAGACCCCCCGAGTATACACATGGCGGGGGCATTCGATGTATTATTGGGCCCTAGCCACCGAGGAGGGCAAGGCACCAGCACGCTACTACAACAAGTGGAGTCTAAGAACATGTTCCGACCGCAGGTGGAATCTAAGAACATGTTCCGACCGCAGGTGGAGTCTAACGTCCTACATTTATATTGCCCCATTCAAACCAAAATATAAACACTCTCTTCTATTCATCATGTTTGTACAAAGAGAGAACACTCAAATATTACCATCTCTTCTCATACACCCCGCTGTGGCTTGGATCAACTACATACCTCGCCCTATCTTACCTGCCTACCTCTTGAGCACTTGATTTTCAATATGACCGATTCATCCACTTGTGTTGCCCATAATGGTAGTAATGCGTAGGTGCTTTTTCTTTTCTCATTGGACACTCTCTACCCCCTAGCGATTTCTATCCCTTGATCTGCCTTCGTTGAGCTTTTTTTCTGCCGTGGGTTTTCCTGCTGTAACTGCAGTGGATGCAATTTACCTTTGCATTCATCTTGCATATGTATGCATATGGCTGTCGGCCCATCGTCTTTCATAATCTATAGAAAGTAGATGGCGCTTGACTTATGTGTAAAGTAGATATGTGTGCTTAAAAAAATATTTAAGAGCTAACTAGACATTCCAATCGATAGCAGCATTGAAGCTGAAGCCATCGCCAGCACCACTCGTTTGACTGATAACGCCGACACCTCGTACAGTCTTACCCGCTACCTCTCTGACACAAGCAACTACCCACCCGGCCATAGGCCAGCACAGACTACCAACGAAGTTGAGACTCATATGATGGAAAAGTTACGCGAATTCGAGGCGAAATTTTGCGCGAAGAGCGACTATACTCAGCGCAACTAGGGTGCGTACATGACGGATACATACCAGATAGCTTTGCATACACACATGGGTATACGGAATTGCATTTGCGAGTGTTGTATAGAGAACAATGGCTATTTCATTATCGTTCTGTATCACGAGGTTTCTGTACTTAGGAATATATTACAATAGTAGTATTTTATGGCACTGTCTAAGATGTCCGACATTCATTCTCCCAGTTGCCCTTCCCATGAACTACTTCTTTTTGGTGAGGGCTGCGAACCATACATGCTTGCCTCATAGCAACGAGAAGCTAGTGGAAACCCGGGTCACTCCTTTAAAACGTGCAAATAGGCAGAATGTGTCGAAATCTTCTATATTTATGGATGTATCAATCATTTTGGACGGCGTTTAGATTACATTTTGGCTTTTTTCTTCTCGTCTCTAAAATTCGTTACCCTAAAACGAAATGTCCTAAATAGGAAGTGGGCGGATCTCACTAATGGCTGGCGGCCCTGCCCTAGTAAAACGTTCGCTAGTGCGGTATAAGTCTTTGTACTTTGTGGGGTATGGGCCACATGTGCGTCAAGGCGAGTTTGCATAGGTAGCCGTAGATGAAGGAACGGAGTAGGGAGTTGAGATAATCGTGCACCTACGAACAGAGGGGCAGAGATGGATTGTGGCTGCTAGCGGCAAAGGCCGTAAATCATGAAACGGGCGCACCTCAGGCAGAATTATCATCGCATACACATGGACAGTTGTATGTACCGCTGGAGCGTTCTTGGCGTAGATCTGCGCTGCGGTGAACCGGTTGGAGCGATCATTGGGGCATGGTCGCTGCACTCCCTCTATGCGAGGCATGTGTCGAGGCTTTCGTAACCGAGCGAGCTGTCAATATACGTGAAGTCACCGTACGATGGTTGAGGCGCAGATAACAAGAGGGGTACTAGGCAAATATGCTCGATAGCTTCAGGACCCGCGACACTGAGCTCCAGGCTTCAACTCAAAGATTTGTCCGCTTTTAAGATGATTGAAGCATAGATGTAGGATAAATGAGACGGGAGGTAGAGCAATAAGGCCCTCACTAGAGTCGCTCACGAGGCATTGAATGAAAGAAAGCATACCTACTTGCAGATACTAGCCAATCTTGGCCTATCTATCCACCGGTAATCAATCTAGGCGGTCTTGGTGGGAGAGTAAGATACCCCGTCCTTGAAAGAGCAATCAGATCTTTGCCCAAAAAAAGAGAGCCTCGTTGAAAGGAGGGGGGGCTTTCGTTTGGATAAGAATTTGTCCATGGAATGACCTTTTGTTCAAAATGGGACTTCTGTCCGAAGTAATGTTTTTTTTTTTTTGGTAAAGCCGAAGAATTATCATGCAAAAAACGATATATCTCCAACGCAAGGGGCTTTGCGCAATGAAGAGGGCGTAATTAGACAGAGATAAAGTCAATCAAACTCGCCGATGGTCTCATCAAACAACAATACTCAGTCCACTAACGCAACAAAGGACCATAAGGATGGCCCAAACCTTATCCTCTTAAACCTTACATATAGCAATAGCCTGGAATGTTTGTTGAGTCGACGATAATGTGCAGAAGCCTGAAGCTTGTAACGGCTTTCATCGAGATAAGAAGGCTGGTATCGTAGCACATCCATTGTATGTGGGAATTAAGGCGCTCTTCTGTAAGTAAGGAGTTTAATGCTATATTTTCGTAAAAATTACCGGTCGGGGGCTTCAGAATCCAATCCCGAATTCTGTTTTGGCCATGGCATGTGGAAGTGGGCGGATCGAATAGCTTCATGGGTTGACATGAAACATATTCAACAACAGAACAGCTGCTGGCTGATTATCCGAAGGGTCATATGTAAGTGGGAGAACCGAATAATTTCATGCGTTGACATGAAACATATTCAACAGAAGAACAGCTGCCAGCTGATCATCAGAAGGAGGTAATCCCTTTAGGCGCCTATTCGTAGTGAGAACCAGCGGCGGTCGATCCATAAACTAAGGCGATAGCTCTTTACCGAGGCTCAGGGGGATCAAATCTAGGACTGTTTAGCAGGACAATCCTCGTTGCTAAAGGGATTTCGGTCGGAAAATATCCAGAAAACTGGGCTTGCGGTTCGGGTAGGTAGGTTGGCGCGAAAAGAGCTCAGGGCTTGAGACTTTCAGGAGGCAGCGTAACAAAGTATAGAAATATCATGCAGAAAAGGGGCTCTCTGGAACATAACAACAGATCTGACCTATTGCAGTTCATAGTGTAATCCGACAATAAGTCCTCTGGAGTTTAGTTCGGTGATGTTTGTTCAAGGGAAATCTCAGGGGTTTTGCAAGGGGGTCACCAGCTTATGTATGCCGGGTTTGTGCACAGGCTGTTGCCTTAGTTGCCTAGGCGGCTGAAATCAGGTGTGCACTCCATGTTCTCGTGTCGTCCAATGCGGTGCGGCGTTGTTGGCTAGCTATATTAGTGCCAGTGGCAGAGCCTTGCTTAGCACAGAAGCTGTTAGAAGATTCGGGCGTTGCAGGGTTTTGCAGGGGCACGAGTCAACGCTTGTCGCTACTATTTCGCGAAATTTTTTTAGATGTAGCACAACTCAGGTGAAGATAAAAACTGTATGATGCGTCAGGTTGGACGTTGTTACAGGCTCCACCCCCTGATGGAGGCTGATTGACATCAAACTTCATGATTAGCTCTCCGGTAGGTCAGGGTTGGAACTTGGTTGGTCACTCGCATTTTGTCTTACGTTACACACTTAAATGACTCGTACTCGTAGATTGTCAGATGGTGTGAGGGGGGTCAAGTTCAATAAGACTGTTGTACGACATCGGACGTGGCTCCGAATCCGAGAAAAATCCGTCTGAACCACCACACGCAGCGCTGCAATGCACGTCCATGAGAGCAAGCTAGGTCCGAGATACACGTTTGCAGATGTGCGCAAGACAAAAAAGAATTAGCTTAAAGGCATTACTAATAGGCGCGTTGGAATGGTTACAAATGAATATTTGCACCTGCAATACGCGTACCAGATTACAGCTCTGGGTAGGCCGGTGCCTTGAAAAGATGCTTATAAACAAGATGTCCATGTTTCTTGAGGTGTGTGAAATATCGGTTAGCTCGGGAATAACAACACACCCCAGATCTCCATGTTTCTTCTCCGGAAAGCTATCCAAACAGCCCGCTTGGTCGCTCGTTCGCGCTCTGCTGGAATCGGTGGTGACCCCATTCTGATCCGTGCTTTGATGGCGTGAACGGGGATATCTTGGCTACGTGGGGGATTGGCGTCTGCTCGGGATCGCGCCTCCTCTGGATCGCGACAATGGCCGAGGCTTAGTCACGAAGGATCACGGAATCAGGGGCTAGGCGTCCTGTCGTCTCTGCGCAAAAACCAATCAGATACCTTTTCCGAAAATCCTCCGAGGGGAAAGGTCGCAGATACACACATATACGGGCAGGGCTTGGAAAACGCCTAGTATTCGGGAATGGCCACACCACCGCCTAGCAGAGGGCGTGCTGTTACTGTACAGCGAGTGCCTGCCCCGTGGGAGCTCCGGATGGGTCACCCATTCTCGCCAGCGGTTCCGACATCGCGGACGTTTGCTGCCCAAACACCGATATGTTGCATCGGGTACAGAGGAACTACCACGCGCAGAGCCGAAATGCACAACTGTGTTTGAGAGTAAGGGCAGCCGGTAAGGCAGTCTAGCTCTAGTTTCAGAGCCGAGATGTCCGCAAACGTTGTGGTCTGCTTACGTAGTCTCGGCGTACATTCATACCCATGGGCACCTCATGGTTGTTCTTGAAGGTCAGCTGATCGCCCGAAGCAAAGCTCCGTCCGGTTTGGACTCTGGAATCGTCCACGTCGAGGATACGGTTGATGGATCTTGTCATAGGCCCAGCTGAGCTACCCAGGTATACGTACCTATGTACTATGTAAAAACAAGGCATCAAATGCATCGGATGCATGCTTGATTAGCTTGTGACGCAAACTCAGCTCTCCATACGCGTAAATTCCCTAGAGTGTATCTCTCGAAGGCGTTCCATGCCTTAATTTAGATCCTTGGATGTTGACAGGCTAGACAAGCAAGTAAGCAAGCACACCAAGCACACCAAGTAGCAGTATAGCGTTACGCCATGGACATTGTAATCTCACTCCCTGCTGAGTAAAATTTGGGCAGGCTCAAAACCACTAGCACTATGCCACTCGTCTGTTGGGGGGCGCTTTCCATTGAAATGCCCAATGTTTTCAGCGCAGTGCTTCTTAATTAATTACCTCCCACCAACCGGCTTATATGGAAAGGCGGGCAGATAGATAGGTGAAGTCAAACGCCGAAGCGCTGCATCATACCTTAGTAGGTAGGACCAAGGAGCAGACGATATATGAGAACGTAAGTCCATGTACTCTGTAATATTGGCATTGGTACATGTATTCAGACTCGCTGAGAGGTGAAATGAGAATGCCACACGACGCGAGTTATGGAAGATGGTACGACTAGATAGGTGGGCGCTGATGGATTAGACCTACCCTTGTAAAAAAACCCCCCCCCCCCCCCCCCCCCAGTCAGTGCAAGCAAGCACCCACACATGTATGCACACGCCACGCAGTAGCCCCAAGCGCCTCCAACAGCTTCGCGGGGCGTGCATGGAAGCCAGAAGTCCCTAGTAGCCGTCTTGCGTGTCTCGTCTCTAGGGGCTATCAGGTTGCAAAGTGTGTATGTGCCAAACTGGGTCGGCCATCAAGCCTCCAGAGCACCCTCGTATTGTCTAGTCTTTTTTTTTAATTTGGTCGCAGGCTGCTCGTGCGTTGAATTTTTCCGAAGATGGAGACATACTATCAACAAAAAATCTATTGTTCCATCTGCGACTGCGCTCATATCTTTGTTTGTGAAATTAATCATCCCTACCGCCATCTCCCCTCTATCACATTGCTACAGTGTATCCTACAGCGTCATCATGTCTAAATCTACATCGCCGTCCAATCTCCCAGGTAGTGAGAAGACTAGCAAATTGCCTGCGTGCCACGGCGGCACGGGATCTGTGCGCTTCTACGGAGTAGGCAGTGAGAGATTTTCATGGCGACCCCCTTGCTCCTTTTTGCCCTGGCTTTTTTGTGTTTGTGGAATTTCATTGTTTGAAAAAAGGAACCGTTGCCTTGGGTACATCACATGTATGTACCGTCGTAGTAGCCACGCTTGTTCTGTCTCATGGGCTTTCTCGGCGCGACTGGGTGTATGCAGTATAGGTATGTACGATGCAGTGGGCTAGCTGTTCGCCGCTGAATTACCCCCACGGTACTTGGGGTTCAGGTACGTTCTGTAGCAAAGCAAAAACGCAGCTGAAGGATTTGATTTGGCACATCCGACCGTTCAGTGGCATCCATGAAGGGCGATCAAGACGGGTGTGTCTCGCACAAGGACGGCAATCCTGCATCTTGATCCCTGGCTAGCATGATCGAACGGCTCTTCTAGATCCATCCCTACCCCCGTTGCTCATACGGTCCCGCTAGCTGGGTACCCCGGCGGTCGTGCTGGCCCCGATTTGAGCCTCCATCATCATCTCCATGCTCGTTCTTGCGCGCACCCCCCTGACAGGACTGTGACGACTGCTTACCAAAGAATTCTAGCAAGGGATTTTACAAGAAAGCGTAGCACAACATAGAATAGAGCATATAAAAACATTGCTTGCACCCGTTTCTCTTTTGATTGATCCATCATCTTAAAATCTCCAACACCATCTCTTCCCCTATTCGCCTTAATACAGTTCAAGTTGCAGTTCCCCCCATTTACCTAACCCCCTATAGGTCCCCATCTCCGGGACTCTCACTTATCAAAATGCCTTCATCCACTCGTGCTTGCAACGGCAGCAATGTGTAAGTATTATCTTAGAGATTACTTCTTGTAGTTCTAGGTTTCTACTTTATTTTATGTTTTATTTTTCGGTCCCTCATTCATCAATCTCTCCATGGCTGCCGTCCGGGTTATCTACCCTCATTCATATTACTCCTATTCTCCGTTCCCATGGATGGCTCGGAAGAGAAGATCTAATCTCCTACCAACCCTTTTCATCAAAATGCATGCAATAATTGATGCTCTCAGGAATTGGGCGTTCTCATTTGTCGATGACTTTTCAGAAGCTAACAAGCCTCCTTCTTTGCTAGTGCCAGCAATGACGATGCCACCACCACCAACAAACCCGTTCATGATCACAAACCCTCGTACAGCCTCAGCCGCTTCCTCTCTGACATAGACCAAAACCACCCGCCCGGATACGGACAAGCACAGAGCCCCGCCGAATCGGAAAAACGAATGCAAAAATTGCTGCACAGCATCGAGGCCAAATTTTCCACCAGCACCGACCTTCCTCATCGCAGCGACTCTGCTTCTCGCAGCTAGAAGCTGAGAGACTGGGCTATTGCATGCGAGCGCGTCTACATACGAAATGCATTAGAGTTATACATAGGTTCATTAATATTAGAAATAGGACATGGTCATTATATAGCTATTTACAGAGATACTTCATTTTTTTTACGTCTACGATGCTATTCTACTTACTCCCAAATCCCCGTGCTGCCCCCCCCCCCCCCCAAAAAAAACCCCATGGTGAGACCCCTCCAAAATGTGGGCGTGGCAGCAGATCAGTGCTCTGGCGCGTGTTTGCCCGGGCTGTCAAGTGCGGCAAACCAGTTGTGCGGTGCTGCTGATGGCGAGCCTGCGCCATCTATGACAGTTGAGGGCGCTGTGCTGTTGTAACAGATCTATTGATCTTAAAAGCTGCCCGTGTTTCTCGCGCCTATCGGAGGCCCTGGTTGGCGTGTTACCGCCGTACTCCGGAGTACGAGTACTAATGCCGTGAAATCTGCGTTTGCCTATGTATTTTGGTAAGCGCAAGCTCAGCGACCCACGACCCACAAGGCGTCCAGCCCCCTGCCTCTTTGGGCAATGCCTATGTGTTCCTCAAATGTACTCGTACCTACCTGTAGGTACACACAAAAGCCTATAGAAGCCTCCTTTGAACTTTTTGGAGCACCGTGCCAGGTCGCCATGATTTTCCATAGTACTTTTGCGCCGCCTGCCATTGCCGCCAACCCCAAGCCCACTCACCTCCTGTGTCACTCCGGATTGGTATTATGGGAATATTTGATAAGGGGGATTTTGATGCAGATATTGGTTTTCGCCTGAGAGTGTAAATACGATGATGTTGGATCTGACAGGAGTCCGATAATGCATTCGAAAAAAAGCATTGGAGAATTGGAGGTGATATGATTGTCTTACATGCACGTGTGGTCAACCTTAAAGGGTTAAGAAAAGTCGCGACACCATGCTGTGCTACGCGTAAACTACGAGTACATACGGGGTGTGGAGTGGGGCCACAAGAGCATGATGGTTTTTTTTTTCCTCCTTTTTTTTTCACCGGAGCGTCGATGCCCGTCCAGATGTTCAGGGTGCTTGCGGACGACTTACTCGGCCTTCGTCCCCGCCGCAGGCAGTGAGGGGGCCCCAGCCGCAGAGATGGAGTGGATCGGAAACCATAGTCAAGTTGGGCTCAGGAATCGATTGTACAGAAAGGCTGGAGACGCGCCACGGTCCCTGTCCCTTCTTCATGTTACGACGCACTTTCTTTTTTTTTTCCTTTTTTCCTTTTTCTCTCTTTCTGTTTTTGACGCTACTGTACCGCTAGGGTGGCATCTTTCGATACGGACCTAGCACGAGACAGTGCATTCGCTGAACAGCTCTGGGCGGCCTTCAAACCATTCCAACAGTACATGTATGTAACACGCCATGAGTCTGCTTAGAAAGCTCGCGAATGGGCGCAGTAAGCTGGATTTGTTTGACTCGATAGAATGATGACTATCGAGTTGAATATCTAGAGAAATGATGTGCTGAGGCCAAGGTGAGATACTTCTCACATCCTGTGAGAAGTGTACATCAAGTCTATGTGACAATTACATAAAAGTGTACGACTCTCATACACTTTTACGTAAGCATGGTGCGAAAAGTACAGAGATCAATTTCTCTTGCTTTTTCTGAGCCCGTTTAGTTAAAGAGGGCCCGGCGGTGGTTTGAGACACCTCTCAGAAAGTCCAAGAGCAGCGCTACCGGGCTGGCGTTGAGTATCAAATCGAACAAAGAAACTACTGGAGAGTGCCCGAATAACCAGGGTAGAGTGCAGGCATGAGTCCATTGATACTCGTAAGTACCTATTAGTAGGCGCCAGGGTTAGAGCGAGCCGTTGACAGACAGCTGTAGCCACTACCACAGTACACGTCCACCACTACCATTACTGCACTGACTAGGTACTCTATTTATACTACAGTATCTGCAAGAGTGTTTGTTTTTCTTAATTATTATTAAAACAAAAAAATATCAGAACAGGTCCAATCCCACTATTTGCCAGTAGAATATCCACACTAGTCCATAAACTGTACATGACTACGCGATCCACCGGCCTCTGTTCCCCGATTTTGGGCGACCACGGTGGTCGTTGAGTTGCTTCGAGAGCGGCAGCGAGCTGGCGCGGGCCGCAACCGCAGGCCGCAGTTAGCAAGGCAGGTACAGATGAGCTGGTGCCGGGGGGCCTGTACCAGCGGCTAGGGCGGAGGGAGCGTGGGCAGCCAGGTACCGGCACGGGTGCGTCTACATGCGGCATACCTTGCAAACCCCATGTCAGTCAGCCACGCGCGCGTAGGTACTTGGCGGGTCGCCAGCAGGAGTATCCTCTAACTCTGAAGATGCCACAATCAGCACCCACACACTGGGGGTGGAAATTATCGCCAGTCGGGGTACACGGCCAACGTCACCATTCCTTTAAATCGTAAATTGGGCCACCAGCTGTCTCCCGCTTTCTGGTTCAGTTCGTATCTACTTATTACAATAGCAGAAAGACCCTGGGCTTCTCACATATAAAAAGCTGCTCACTCCCGCTTCTCTCTTGAGTGATTCATCAGTAGCACAATCGTCATCACTGTCCCTTCTGTCAGAGACACTGAGATCGGTTATCCTCCCGTTATTTAATTTTCCTGCACTATCCACAACAACCTTCTCCCAAATTCTCGCTTATCAGCATGTCTAGTTTATCAACTCGTGCGTTTAACGGAAGTAATTTGTAAGTATTAGCTTAGAGACTACCTCATATAGTCTCAAATTTTTGTTCTATCCGATTTTATTTTCTACTCCGCGATGTTTATTCTTCCCGCGGCTGTTGCTAGTGGAATTTCCCCTCCTATCACTTATGAGCGTTAGGCTGAGATGCAGCTTTCGGCCGCTTCCTATAATTGGTGGTTTCATAAGTCCCAAGGAACATTTGATACGTTTAAGTACTGGATGTTTAGGTTTAGCTGTTCAACTTAAGAGCTGACACACCTCTTTCTCGTCAGTACTAATAGTGAGGACGGAACCATGACTGGCAATAGCGTCAATGACCGAGACCCCTCGTCGTACAGTCTCGACCGTTTCCTCTCTGACATGGACCGAAACCATCCTCCCGGGTACCGGCAAGCGCAGAGCCCTGCCGATTCAAAAAGCCGTATACAAGAAATACTGCGCAACTTCGACGCCAATTTTTCTTCCACTAGTGAGCATCGCCAGTCCAGTGATAGTCCTCAACGCAGTTACTCTGGCTAAAAGCTGAGAGATTGGGCCATCGCGCTGGAGTATGTTGACATACGAAATGCCTTGGAATCATATTTATGGGTGTCTGGATTTGGATATTGCCTTGAACATGAACATGGGCATGGATATAGGTACGGGTATAGGTATTGGTATAAGTATTACGTAGCTACCTGTAAAGAGAATGTAATAGTTTTGATCTGGCTATACTCTTTCTGATACCAGAATCTTCGTGTGTAAAATTAGCTTGAAACATCCATTAGCAGACCGACAGGCCAAGATTGTTTCCGCCGACATGTGTTATCCGGCCTCGCACTTTGCCTGTTAATTGACAATCTTCCAAAGGGGAGCTTTTGATCGCTTTTGATCGCCTTCTGGGTCGCAGAGTGGAATCAATCTGCCTTACTGGGGTAGGAGAGGGCCGCGGGCACAGCACTTGTTTATATGCATATAGGTAACTGGTAGGATGCGCGCTAGCTTCAAGTAAACAAGAGGAGCACCGTACTGAGTCAGGGATACCTTGTGGCGGCATCGAAGCCTCTAGAATAATCATGCGGGGCTAGTCAAGTACGATAATGCCTAAGTTCAATGGCCTCCCTCTAAGATTTGTCGGTGTTTGTTGTTCAGTATGGAGTATGGAGGCCATTCCTCGATGCAAGAAGAACGGCAATTGCGGGGGAGGAGGGGTAGATGGCAATGTAAAACGAATATAGATAATTATCGGACACACAGAGTGGCGACTATTGACATGATTCTGATAAGATTCCGTTAATATAGTTAAAAACGATTTGTCGGTGACTCGGAGTCGATTCTATGCCAAGGCTTGTCTGTAAGGGGCTGTCTTACATGCACGTATGATGAAAAAGGTCAAAAGTTAAAGACACTTTCTACATGCTGTGTGACGCGTAAATGCACCTGAGAAGGAAATCACGTGTAATATTTCATACACATTGGGCAAAAGAGCTCAATTAAGAATCATCTCCGAAATCCGACGGAGACGAGGCAGACGAGGCAGCCTTAGAGTGGTTGAGCCGCATTTTGCTCTCAAGTCAACTCGGTGCGCGAACCATTGCATGAATCGCGGCTGAATGAGACGAGAGCCCCGTCAATATGATATGAGCCCCACAATCGAGTCAGCTCACTAAGCTATATCCAAGCAGACAAAACAAAGCGACGGGTGTTCTATCCTCACTGTATGTTTACAGCTTGTAGCCTTGTCAGGAATATTGAAGTGACTGAGTATCTTATATACGTGCACGTATAACCGATGACTTGGGTTATAGTTGTTAAGGGGAAAATAGAAAGGCATTCCCTAATTGTCACTTCAGCAAGGATGCGGATCGTGAGTCAGGTCATACAAATGCCGAATCGAAACTCCACAACAATGGCCATCGTGGGGATTTGAAGTTAAAAAACAGCAACGGAACGCATTGATTACAGACTCTAGCGCCTGAAAAGCTCGATACCTATAGCGAGAATATGATAGCGCATAGTCATGGCTAGTACTCCATACAAATCGTGCCAGTCCTCCCCCTTGCGTAACTCATGCGGGGCTGTAAAGGCTGAAGGAGTCAAGTGACTGGGCGGCGTCACATTGCCGTCTTCAGAGTACGGATACCTATGTACTGAAATCCATGTTTCGACTGCAAGGGAATCTAATGGAAGAAATTCGTGGCGTCAGACATCCCGCCTACATCGCGGATGGGTAGCTTCTAGATCGGAGCTAATTTGCGGCATAACTTGTGGTAAGTGTCATCTTAATCACACGTTATATGTGAGAGAACTAGTCCAACCCCCTTCGTATCGCTGTTCTAAACTAGTTGCTAAACGGGGTCTGCTTATTTCAGCTTATCCGCGCTCCGTACTGCAACAGATACCTGTGTTGCTAGCGCCAACGCTCTCCTGCTGAACGGCGGATATGGTAATGTACCACCATAAGCCGGCGTATTACGGTCTTTCGGCGTTGGTGATAGCTTCAGAAGATCTGGTCGGTAACTAATAGCTGCTCCGTTTTGTCCGGTATAGATGCTGGATCCTTTCCCCAGGCATCTATAACTCAACTAGGTCTAACCCGAAATCTCCAACAACACGTTTCTCTACCTAATGCGTGGCAGCAGTGTCATCATTTCACTTTTTTCTAAGCATCTACTCCGCATATGCCACAACTTTCAAGTCTAGATATGTGAGGCGAGTCAGTTCCGAGCAGAACTTTGCGTTTGATACAGCTGTTTTCGTAAAGATCAGCAGATCAAGGATTCGATAGGAGAAGGATCCAATTTTGTTCACAACAACACATCATCCCATTCATTGTGCGTCTGCAGGGGGTTCCGGTTACAGGTTCAGCTCCCGATGACCAATAAAATACTCAGTCGTCTGGTGCTTTATGATGAGTCACAGTAAAAACGGCGGCATTTGGATTCATTCACAAGACGTGCAGCCGCACAGCCGCACGCGTCCATCCCCCGGAAACGTGCGGCTCTAACCCGAACGGTTCGGAGTCGCGGCTGCAGCAGCGAATCTGAACCAACTGGGTTAGTGAACATAGATCCTTGCAATCCACAATATAATAGAGTCGGGTTTCTTGATAACGGGATCACGGCGAGTCAACTGTCGCACACTCTTTTCCGACTTGACAGTAAAACATGACGTCTTTAAGGTCTTTCTGCACAAATATTTGCCCCTGCTTACATCTCTTTCCATCTAAACCGTGTTTTTTATAGACATAGTAGTTCCCATGATCGACTCTCCTTTTGCTTGTTGGATGAATCGCTGCGGTTTAGCGCATTCATAGCGTCAATAAACAACAGACTGGGGGCGGGCGGCCGAAGGAAATCACCGAGACCAGGCTCTTGTGCCTTCCCTGGTACTCGTACACTGCAAGCTGTCGAGCTAATGCGGGCACTGGTCATACCTAGCTATCCGTGGGCCGCGATGGAAATAAGTGAACCCCATAGCCTGCATCGCACGGTTGTCTGGAGAACTCATCCCCTCCATAAGCTTAATTTCCCTTGGCTATGAAGGCTTGCCAGAGGGGTTCATATTTTGACGTCCAAGGGGCGGCCATTCTCGTGACAGCGAAAAGATTTTGAGAAACAGGGCTGCATCTATGTGTGGATATACAGCGTATCATAGTATTGCGAAGTGGTCAGAAGACAAATCCGACACGCCTCTCTCATCATTTCGCCAAATTGGTGGGCCTCAATTGGCAATAGTCAACTGGTGTTTGGATTCTGAAAATGTTTGTCCGAAACGGGAATTGTACTAGAATTGAAGGAGGCCGCGCTAACAACCCGATTTCCAGCTCTCCATCTCCGCTTTAAGCGTTTTTCCAGATGTCGGAAATCTCACTGGAATAGGCATGGGTAATTGCCGACCGAAGGGGGGGAATGCTACCTCGGGAACAGAATCTTACATCCGAGAGAAGACAAGGAAGCGGGCGATACATGGGCTGTAACAAGGGCCGGGGATTGCTCCCGTAACAACCCTGTTCTATAAGCGACGCTTGAAGATTCAGCTCTAGTGCTCTTGAGTAAGCGAGCAAATCCAAGAATGAGGATCCTTCTTATATCAGATTTATCACCTGGTCGCAGGTGCTAGGTACCTACTGGAGAAAAACACAGCTACACCTGAACGTGGACGCGAATATGTTTCATTTTACTTACCTAGTACTTTTTGGGGGAGGCCCTTCTTCGTCCCAACATAAATATCTACATCCCCCTGTATGATACATACATGCGTCTATTGGGGCGAGTAGAAAAGAAAATTCTCTTACCGAGCTCTGCTTCCTTTGCTTTACAACCAGTGTATCCTTCTTCTAATTGCAGACACGAAATTCGACAAATAGTAAGCATCTCTTGTCCGCTGAACATCAATCATCTTTGTTTCATGCGTGTTCACACTGACCATGACGTTTGTATCTATCGTCAACTCATTTAGTAGCGTGACTCTGTTACCCATTTCTGCCACTACCGCCGCTGAATCTCAACATTTAATGCATTATTATCTTACTGCCAGCTGTACATCGCTTCCTTCCTGGTTTGCCACATCTTCGTTACTATCGTCTCGTGCAAGCAGTTAGGTTTCTTCATTTGTCTATCTCAAAACGTTTGTCACTCGATCACAATGCCTACTTCATCCACTGGTGCCATCTACAGCAGTGGCAGCGTGTAAGTATAGTAGTGTTATCATATCAGTCCTAACATTACATATGCAAATCCGATACCATGGTCTGGCATTTTTCGCTCACTACCTACCCTCAGACAATCTTTACTCAGTGATTTTATGAGCCAACCTTTTTGCTAATGGAAAATCTGGACAGTGGCAATGAGTTTCAGGCTGCCTCGGGTGATTCTGCTCGATCGGCTAGTCTCGCCGGCATCCCCGATTGTCCCACCGAGAGCATCGACCGTTTTTTAAACAATGACAGCAGCAGTAATCCCGAAATAGCTGCCGAGTACCAGAGTCTTCCGATCGAATTCAGAGAGCCGCAAGACGAAATTGAGACAGAGACTCAGGCGAGAGTTCGTATGCTTGCCCAGTTACATGCTTTTGACAAGAAGTTTGCCTTGGGTGGCGATCAGAACTCGGGAACCATTCATTTTCTGTCAAAGATGCATGAAATTATTTGCCTGACGTTTGTATTTTGCATATTGGGTTTTGGGTTCTATGTACTTCTCTTTCTATGAACCAGAAGGAGACTATGTGAATAGCATAGTAAATATGGTTATTCGCTGTGATGCGACAATAGGGAATTAATGTGTCAAAGGTTGTTCCACAACTGAAGTATTAAGAAAAGTTTTGGATGGGGATAAATTAATTGAGATAGAACATACAGCGACCATATTAATTAGTGATTTTGTATTCTTTAAGGTGTAAGGTGAATGTGTGGTTCATTTTCCAGACATCGTCCTCTAGTAAGGTAGACAACATCACAGAGACTCTTGTCAGTTAAGAGAACTTGTCACTAGATAATATCAGTGGAAAACAGGGAGAGATACAAACTTATGGTGAGTGGGGTTTACGTCCATTGCAGGAATAATAGGGTGAAGAGAGGCACGCGCGTGGGAGACTCTGTTACCCCGGGTGATCCCCTTGCGGTTCGCGGTAAAGATGAAAATCCCTCGCTGAGAAGAATCTGACAAAGTGAGCACCTCCAGCTCTTGTGGGTCTAACGGTTTGCGGGCCGCCGGTTTGCGGGCCGCCGGTTGGCGGATAATACGGGCATGAGAGCTAAACGTCGGGGAGCGGCAGCTTGCCCAGCGGCAGACGCTGCCGATTGGTGTAGATACGTCGGAATTCACGGAGCATTGATCCGTCAAAGGTCCGTGATAGCGGAGATGGAAACGGGGTTCCGGTAGCTGAGTGGAGGTTTTCTTGATTGGCCTTTGTACCTGGTACGCCACTTACACTGGGCGATGGGACACGGGCCAGTAGGTAGAGGTACTGCGTAATGCAACAAATCAGATACAAGGAATGAGATTGAATAAACCATAAACTACCATTGAAGTATGGGAACGACCATATGCGCGTAGCCAGTGTACATATGCCATGGAACGCCTGATCTGTTGGAGATCGTAATATTATTGGTGCTGTTACGGTGCGTCTGCATTCACTTCTTCTTTTGGCAGTGCAAAGTATATGTATATTTGCTCAAAGAAGCAAACCTGTCAGCCACAATCATGTTTACGGGTTCATCTATTGGCCAGCATACGCCGCTCTTCTTGGAACCTCTAGATGACAATGGATTCCAAGGTAGATGAATAACAATGAAAGGGGAACTTACCCTTTGTCCACGGTTTTTATAAATACCGCTCGAACTCTTCCGTTCCTTAATTGTAGAAATGTTTATTATCTGTGCCATCGTACCTATTATCATAGAGTATACTCACTCTTTTGAACGTTGTTCTTTGACTGAGTTGTTCTTCTTTGACTGGATTGCTCTTGTTTGGCTTTTATAACAACTCAGATTACACAAAATGTCTGGCCCATCCACCTGCTCAGTTTGTATTGGTAGCACTCTGTACGTGTAACCTTATTGCTGTGACAAACCTGGAATGGCTTTCAATTGCGAGGGGAATGCTCTCAATCTCATCTCAAAGCTAACTCACTGGCTTTTCTCTTTGTCTTTCCTTTTTTTTTTCTTTCATTTGCAATTTCCACACACGTACGTAAGCTAACGGAGACTCAGATCACAAAGCGACAAAGAACAACGCGTGACCACCAATCACATCCAATCTTTCGAAGTCCCTCACGACCCTACCTACAATATAGATCGCCTTCTCCAACACAACAACGATGAAACCGGACAAAACTACCAGCGGCCTTTACCTGGACTTGGAGAGCCTCAAAGTGAAATTGAGGCAGAAGAAAGAATGCGAAGACTGTTGCACGCCTTTGACGAGAAGTTCATCCTGAGGGACGGTCCAAGTGGCAACTAAAGTGAAACCACATCAGTTCTGTAAAATACCTTTTACCAAATACATGGTTGAAGAATCGTTTGTTAAATGTCAAATAGATACCTAGTAGTATTGAGGAGTACTTCATGATATACATTATTACATACCTATAGTAGGTACGTGAATGAATTGGGTGTAGGGTAGCAATACAAGTAGATCATCCGATGAGTTGCTGTCGGAACACACCGATATCTGTGAACTTAAATTTTGATCACCCAGTTGCGAACTCTCATCAACATTTTTCACTATACACTGAAAATAGACGAAGTGAGAAAAGATTAGTTGGGAAACATTTCTTACAACTCTAGTGCTTAGATTAGAGACAAGCAACCTCATTGGGCCAAATAGTAATGCGTGTGCGATATCAAGAAGCACATGATAGTAAAAACGCCACGTACAGGGTACGTACTTGCCTAGTACTGCTCTAGAATGCAAATCAACATCTTTTCACATGACGAGGGCTTATCATACGCCCTCAGCAAGGCGCAGGAACTGATGCATGAAGGCTTAAGCACCAGCGGAGAAGCTCGTTGGGATATTTAGGCTGACCTGTCGTCAGGCAGCTTTGACATCGTGCGACGTGGCAGACATGGTAGAAGAGCTGTATGGTGATCGCAGTGCTGCCCTATGAGACGCGAGACGGAATATGCGTATAAATCTCCTGGTCCGAGCCAAAGATATTACTGGTCAAAATTTTCTTCTTTAATATCCAATAGCCTTTAACGCAGGCGTTTTCGGTCAACTAATTGCCTATCAACGAAAGACACACTCTCTCATTTCACGCCTCGAGCTAAGCATGCACGTATATCACATCAGGCCACTAACAGCTGAAACGAAACCGGGCCTTTATATTTATAGCCTTTTATACCATGAAGCACTGGACAATACTGGGGGGTCCTATGATCCCTGAGCCCAATTCATGTATTTCTCGCGCCACTTCTGTCAGTGGGCCATCGGATCTCGATATTACTTTTCTTCCCCGCCTCAATTAGCAAAGACGAATTTTCCCTATTTGGTGGGGGAAAGGAGCACTGGTGTATTTACTGCATGGGCTTGGAATCTGATCATATCCCCATCAAACATTAGTTATGCAACAAACTAACACTCTGCTAACACATAAGGTTGGAGGAGATATTATACATGGCAAATGGAATTATTATAGCATTCATAAAAGGTGATGATGCTCGTACCATTGATCAGATCGCCCTGATGCAGCTGAATACATGCATATACGCGGGGGTTGTCTAACATCTAATTTAGCACAACGGAAACTTTTCTGCCGCAGGGGTATTGTAATGAACGTCTACGCCCAGAGAACAAAAAACAAGGCTTGATATGTTTCCGGCTGAAAAATTCACACTCCGCTTGTCCACGGGTCCCGCTACGGCGCTAACACCATCAGCGGAGTGGGTGGACGGACGGCGTCCTGCAGTGTGATATGCGATGCCAGAGCAAGGGGGCTAGCGATCGGGACCAAGTTAGCGATCGGGCCAGGGTACTGGACCGGTAAGTTCAGAAGGCATCGATTGAACTCATGGCTGAGTCCTGGTGGTGGGGGAGTGAGCTGCCTCCCTGTTGGGCACCGAGTGAGACTAGGCTGCCACGAAAAACAGAGACGGCATCTCCTCCCGCACGTACATCTTAAACGATTTGAGGGATGCATCTTGAAGGAGGTGTCTCCCAAATGCGCTTGATAGTGCAACCGCCGGTACTAGCTTTAGAATCGCCAGCACCACCTACACAATGGCGGAGACATCTGAAGTATCATTGTCCGCATACCCCTGTTGATTGTTATCCCAATCCATACACACGAGGAAGTGTGCGTATATACGGAGGGGCTTTCGGTGGTGCTCCGCAAATATTCCGCGTTCATATAACGGATTTCAAAGTCTTGATATGGACATTGAAAGCATGCTTTAAAAAACAGTAGTCATAAGACAATGGGTCCTATCATATGTATCCCATTATTAAGGCTATCCTCTCTTCTTAACATATAAGTCAAAATCAGCTGTCCAATGACCTGATTGTATCGTACATTCTCTCTCAAGACACTTGGCTCACTTATTCAAGTGTGCCTTTCAAGCCCTTCAGGACCTACAGTTCTCAGCAGATCATATTCTACTATGCCTCTCTCTTCCTCTCACGGCCATTATAATGGCAGGAATGAGTAAGTCATCTTCTAGTTTCTATTTGTTCCTGCCTCTGTTCTTTTTTATGACTCCTACCATTAGAGATATTCATCATTGTGTAACGGTTCTGATTCTCGAATTATTATGGGCGTTGTTCCTTTATATATCAACTAAGTGCATACTCTGGCGACCACTCGACATACCTCTATATATCTTATACATATATAGAGTACTCATGGATGTGTTCATGAATGCACACTAACTGACAACATATATCAAAGGCAAAGAGCCCCAATATATAAACACGCGCACACTTAGGCTGATCCAGTGGCAAAGGGACGCAAATTCCTACAGAGGTCGCCGAATTGTGAAAACAAGTCCAGTGGGTGTCTCTTTGCCTGTGGCCTGCTAGCCTCTTCGGGCTTAATGAGAACCTGCCAAATGTTAGCCAATTCGGACACTTCTCAGACTACTTCGAGGTGCGCGTGTGCATGGCGAACACCGGCCTTCGCCCAAGATCCGCCAGAATGCATTAGTGACTGGCGCATCTAAAGGAATATAATATAACAAAGGATTTATGGCCGTTTCGCATGTGGGAGGTCGCGCGCACCGGTTGCCTTACGATGGACTTTTTTAACATACATGAGGTACTACGCACACAATGCGCTACATGCATAAAACCGTCAAAGATGCCCTGGGCCTCCGTTTCTCTTGAATATTATTTTTCCTCCGGCAGTTAGTATCTAAAGTCTTTGCCTAGCTACTTACATACGCCTATCTGCCTTAGGCTTATTCTTTTACCTGCTTTAGTAGAGTTCTGCTCAAAACGTTCGTGGTTGGTACTGATTCCACCAACCCTATAAGACCCTGCAAGTTATTTGAGGTGCCCAAAATGCAGTCCTCCTCTGCTTCTGCGGCTTACGATGCAAGTGGCAAGTAAGTTTGCAATCCATACAAATGGTTTTCCCTACTTGTTTAGCTACAAGACATGAAGCGGATTTTCGTCAATGTCGATGTACTTCACATCGAGCACATGGAATTAAAGGGCCTGAAAGGTGCTAATGCAAGCAGACACCGTGACACAAAGCCACGCGCCACCAACAACGGTCACCCTAGCTACGGCTGCAGCATCGATCGCTTCCTGACCGATCAAGAGCAACGCTGCCCCCCGGAGTTCGGCAAAATCCAATCTCCCGCAGAGGCAGAAGCAAAAATGATGACAAAACTGCTTGCTTTCGAGAAACAGTTTGGCTCTGGCAATAAGCCTCCGGGGAACTGATTGATGCTCGCGCGGCAAGCATTCCGTCAGTAAATACATCAGGTCAGTGGGCTCTACATCAGTTCTTACAGAGAGCTAGGAGCCTTAGAGTTGTAAGAATGGAAGCATGCGGTCTCATTTATATACTGTCTTCAACTTTTACTAAGCAGAATGTACTGGCGCGCCCTCTAACATGAAGATCGAAACATGTCCCTACTTCAGTGCAACACCGCGCCTGGCTCCGTATCGTCTAGTATTTTGGCCCCCATGTTCTTGTCTGTTGCAGCCGTGATGTCCCTGAGCTTGCTTGCAACTCATGCTTGACCGGAGGTATATTATTTTTTATCCATATCATACTAAATATGTAACTAGCTACATGAGATAATAGGCTGTCAGACCAGCGCCACTTTGCCTAAGTTACGGCGTCGCCTTGCACTTTAGTTCCAGCGGCGCTAATAACTGATGTTACTTCTCCTCCTACTCGGTAAAGTCACTTATTAAAAATGCATGCAATACATCCATATATCAGACAAGTGGTATAGCACTGGCCAATCGTTCCTTGAGGCCCCGCCTGACAAGTGGTGGTGTGCAATCCAATCATTTGTTCTTTGGAGCCACCGATTCGTTCAGGATGCGTACATAAGGATCTTTGTCGTCATGCATCCCATTTTGCCATACACTACAGATATCAGCACCTCAATATCCAGTACGTATAGGTCGGAAATCTACTATAATAACCAGAGGGCTATAAGTTGTTACGATTGTGTAATGCCGCCGTTTTCTACTCACGCCGTCTATATGGGCGGTGATGAGTACTAGGTAGTCTTCTAGGGAGAATTTTTCCTTTCCCCTTGTCTCGATAACAAATATGTGCACCTTTATATAGGTACTTTAAGCTCTTGCTCTGCATTGCCCCTCTATTGATTGGCTAGATGCTACGGCGCTATTATGGCCTCATACCTCCATGCATAAGTGCACTTACTTACAGAGCTCTAGAGGCAAGGAACCCCAAATTGTGTCATACAGCCTCGATCGCTTTCCCGGTCGCAATGACCATGTCGAACATGGACGTTCGCCTGTGGCTATTATGCAAATGCGCGATCAGAAGTCGGCTGAAGCTGAAGAAACGGCCTCGATGCGTGCTCGTCTAGATGCATTCGACCAGCAGTTTAGCTCAAGCACTATTGATCACTCCCGCAACTAGATCGCCGTGCCAGAATTGACCGACAGGCCTATATTTCGGGTAAATGTTTACCTTGAAGACTACATATGTAGGTACTTATTTCCGACTACCTTCGCAGATGCACTAACAGTAGTAGCGCGTGTTTGGATGACGCAGGCTACAATAATGTGACAGAATAAAGGCTACTGCTTCTTTAAGGTAATCTTTATATGTGCCGATTTATTAGGAGGAGTATTCAGAAGGGGCACATAAAGCATTAGTGTGGTCGCCTTTCCCCTCCTCTCTGCTCTTTTGCGAGTAACAATACATATGATCAACTCAAATATGACATCAATGGATAGGTACAGATTAGTAGGCGGGTTAGTAGAGTGTAGTGATTCGCGTCCTTGTCGTGCATACATGTAGACAGTGCCTTACATTAATGAAGTTGATGTTAGGCTATGCATATAAATAGACGCATGCTAGCCCACCTCTTGAAGCAAGGCACCACACTAGAGCTCTAGACCACCTGCAAGGAATGATGACCTGCGGGGGAACGGCAGCGTCCGCTGACGAAGCGTCCTCTGTGCTTCTAATGGAGGGCTGCAGGTCAACCCAACTACAGACCTGCCCAGTGCATCTACTCACCACGAATATAGGCAAACAATAAGGAATTGTCTTCACCAATACAACCTAACCACTTCCGTCATAAATGATCCGTCGCCGCCCAGCGCTAGGGGTGTCTAAGGACCTGTCATATCAGGCGCGAATACTAGGTCGAGTTTCTCTTCTAATCTCTGAACATGAGTGAGAATACTCTCCTTTATTCATTGGTTCAGCACAAACCGAATACTTTATGTCAACACAAGCACGACACACCACGCATCGGTTGGCAGGCGTCACTATTCGGTCAGCGGGCTGTTAGTGCAATTTGGCATTAACATAGGTAAGGCGAGCTCAAGTATTTCATCAGCGGAACGCAAGCCTGTGATTACCAACACACAAAAAGGAGGCAGCGGGGAAAAGAAAAGAGAGGCTATATTTCTATACAGGTGATCAAGAAGAGAGCTACCGTGCTTAGTACTAGTAGTTAAGTCGGTCCATGGGACTGAGCTGGGGAGAGATTGCCGGGTCCCGGGCATCAAATCATCCGCTTTTTTGCCCCTTAGATAGTTAAAAGATTAGTAACGGACTGAGATCCAAACCACCACAAAAAAGAGAAGGAGCAAAATAGACGAGCAAGGCAATCGCACTAAGATGTGTCTCTGGAGAATGACGACGCAGATTAGGTGGACCTCAATACCTTATAACAAAACTGTGTCATCAGAGAGGTGTCCAGTACTGGTGTTTGTGAGATGATATAGCCGACACAAAAGTACTGGGTACATGTAAGCACCGGTTCAGGTTACCAGTTGAGCTGCTGCTGCTTGGTTCGCCAATTTGTTACCTCAGCCCTCTATTGGCTGTCTATCTCAAAGCTCCCCTCCTGAGGATGAAGGAGCTGGCCTCGCGACTCAGGTCACCATCTTAAGCCATCGAACTACCGTATTACCTCGCAGAATTCGTAAATGGGTCTCTATGTTTTTTTCGCTTAATTATATAAACACAGTTAGTAGATTACTACCCTAGGAAAATAGTGGTCCAAAAACTGGGGAGACCCATTTACGAATTTTGCGAGGTAATACGGTAGTGTGGTAGACTTCGGAGTTAACACTCGGCTGGGAGGGAGTGGTGCTGGCTTGACTACATGTGGAATTGACCAGACTTTAGTGGGCAAGGCCCGAGCCTTTCACTGGCATTGGAGTGCCGAGTCCATGGAGCTTTGTTCCGCTGGCAACTTGTTTGAGTTTAGCGCAGCTACATTTTAAATCGCTTTCTTTCCGTCGCCAAAGTTGCCAGACCGGGAGCCGGTACTTGCAGGCCCGCCCAAGTTGCACAGCCGCCGGGTTCCTGTACGGACGTAACGGCCACCTCCTCCGTCTCAATATTTCCATTTGACCTATTTCCTCACCCTTCTCCGATCTGAATTTGACTATATAGATAAAAATGCGCTCTCCCCTTGATGCTTCATCTAAATACCAGCGGTCATCGCCAAGTTTTCTCATGCTTGATACAGAGTACTCACTAAGCTATTTTACCCATCGATTCAATTCTTACCTGCGTGCACATCAGTCGCCCGTTATATATCACTGGAAGGGCCCTGAATCTATTTTTTAATATGCCGTCCTCTTCTACCCAAGCTATTCATAGCGGAAATAATGAGTAAGTAATCTCATGAATGATTGTCAATCCTCCCTTTATTACCAATACCAAATATGTGCATTATTGCAAAAATTATGTGTTATATGAGAAAATCTGCTGGATTGTCCCTCCGTTGGTTGACTAGATTCTCCGATCGCCAATCAATGTTCTATCTATACTTAGCTCACACAGATGGCCTACCTGTATAAAAGGATCAGTGGACTTGCTTACAGACGCATTATTAGAGACAAAGAGCCTCAATCTATTACATACAATCTTGATCGCTTTCTTGGTCAAAGCGGCCATGTCGATCATGAACGTCCACCTATAGCGTTTATGCGACCGCGAGATACGGAGACAGCCGAAGCTGAAGAAACCGCCGCGATGCGTGCCCGTTTAGATGCGTTCGATCGGCAGTTTCACACAAGCGCCAATCAAAGTGCCAATCACTCGCTCAACTAAATTATCCTATGGTAATTGATTGACAAGATCACACATGAGATAAATGTTTAGCTCAACGATTATTTCCGCCTACCTACGTAGATGCGCTAATAAGAGTGCACATGCTTAGGTGAAGCAGGCGATGCAACAGGTTGCGATGACGCTGTATGTGGTGCGTGTTGTTGATCTATTAGTAACATGTTGCTGGGAAAAATTTCGAATTCAGTTGAACGCGGCGGTGCATCTGTTAAAAAGTCAATCCAGTTTCAAATCGAGTTCAAACTCATAATTACAGTTAAATAACACCGTTGACCCCACAAAACACGATGGTTTTTTTTTAGGAGCAGACCCATCACATACTAGACCTCAAATCTAGTGGCATAGCGGTGACTCTGGTTGTTTTCAGGCCTTCGCAATAATTGCAACAAGCTACAAATCATACCTAATGATTGATGTAGCATTAATTAAAGTGCCGCTTCTTGAAGGCATGCGTCATGGTATGGTCTTTTAGTACGAGCATATAACGCACTAATGCAGTTGCCTCATTTTTTTAGAAGAGTTCCAGGTTGCCTTTTTCTTAGAAGAGAAGAAGATTGCGAGTAATGCGCCATACCATACATCCTTAGGTGCCTAGACGTGTGTGCATGCCCGAGGAACAGGAAGAGAGATGATTCGGAACAAAAGAGAATAAGTACACTACATCTAAAATATTCGCACCCATCACACTGAACGTTGATAACTGCCAGATGGGCGTATTTTTAGCCTGTGTGTTCAAAATCTCTCCACTGCTAATCCTCCCGTCCGTCCCCCTTGCGGGGCTAGGCACTCTCGAATGGCCCATTTGCGGGTCGGTGAAGTGCGCGCCCTAGCCAACCTCAAGGTGCTATTATCAAAGTCCGGAGTATAAATAGTGTAACACCCCGCCCAGCTACTTGCTTTATGGCTGCCAGGTAGATGGCCATAGGCAAAGGCAGAATGGAAGCCTCATCTTCTTGGACACTGCTATTACCTCGACAACTAGAATCCGATAATCATTCACGCCCAAAATCTCAGAACACTTAAGGAACAGCGGGTTGATCCTACTGCTCTTTTTGGACCCTGCCCGCCTTGCCACAACTACCTAATACTAGGTAGTTCTGACAAACATCTACGCCCATCTATCTTAAACCATTAAAGAATAGCAGGCCTTTCGCCTCTATTTTTTTTTTTTTCAGGAGGACACCAACATTCATCTACGCCCGTCTATCTAAGAACTGCCTATTGAAGGGTAGCGTATGTCCACCACAACTCTTCTAGGTAGACGCTGTTCATCTCGCAATAACCACCAACTAATACCCTCGGGCATCGCTCCCTGCCCACCTACATATACTCATCTACTCCCGGTGGCTGTATTTAATTCCATCAACGCCATATGATACTGCAAGTTACCTGAGGTGCCCAATATGTCGTCCTCATCTACTTGTGTGATATGCAATGGTAGTAGCAAGTAGGTTTTACTATTTAGAGCTGGAGATATTCTTTGTTTAGCTACAGGACAATACCTACCTAAATGGAGTACTGCCTAAATACCTATGTACCCTAAGGGATTTATCATGCGGGACATTTAAACGTCTGCTAGGTGGCTGGATGGTGCTAATGAAATGCTGACACAGTAACACCAAGCCACACCCCGCTGTCAACGGCCACCCTAGCCGTAGCCACAGCTGTGGCATCGATCGCTTCCTTGCCGATCAGGAGCAGCGCTGCCCCCTGGATTTCGGCAAAACTCAATCTCCAGCAGAGGCAGAGGCTGCTGCCAAAGCGAAAATGATGACTAAGCTACTTGAGTTCGAGCAGAAGTTTGGTTCCAGCGACAAGCCGCCAGCCAACTAACCTGGACTCGGCAACAACTAAATTGCCGTTTGTAAATGCATCAGTGGGCTTTTGCGAAGAATAGAAGGTGGAGAAGGGAGGGGTTTTGTGGAATCAGGCAGCCTCAATTATTTTTTGTATTTAATGTTGTTATTAAATGGAATAAAGTTCTCCTATTTACACCGTAACGAATTCCTATTTAAACCGTAGTACTCCACATCACAAGCTAGGTTCACCCTCAAATCGCAATTACCACACCTATACAGCAAAATACAGTATAACACACTGGGGAGAGATATCGCACAAGTCCAGCAGCCATTAATTAGTCCAATTCGTTTAAATCGTATTTTCAGCCCTTCGAACTCAATGTAAACGCTTCTCACGGGCCAGCTAGTTCATCCAGCTCAGCGCCGGGTTAGGTGGCCGAATAGCTTCAATAACTTCCTCAGCCCGGCTACCCAGCTGCCGGCTACGACCGTAACATCAGCTCGGGGACGGCCTCTATAAGCCTACAACTTCAAAGGTATCGCAGTACACTCTTAGCTTTAATTACCGCTATCACTGCAAATTATTCCCCAATCGCCATTAATCAAAATCGCAATATTATATAGGCACATAGTCTTAATATATAAAGTACGTAATGCGCTAGGGCGCTGTACTATATTTAGGTGTGGCCTCGTAGGAGTTGTAGTGTGTGCGCATTAATTTATGGAGTCTTACGGTTTAAATAGGAATTCGTTACGGTGCAAATAGGAGAACTCATGGAATATTCTCGTTGCTTAGTTTCTCTTATATGAAGATCGCATCAAGTGCCTGCTTCAGCGATGTACCATGCCTGATTTCCCTTTAGCGAAATACAACTATCTTCCATATGAGGCCTCAGATACCATCTAGCTTTCGGTTTCCCCCAAGTCGCCCGATTGAGTCCGTCTTTTCTTCTCCTTGTCATTTGGTTCAACTGTTGATCGCAATTAAAGCATATGTACATATCACGAACTTCCCCATGAAGCGGCAGTGGCTTCCATGCTCCACAGCGCTAGACTGCTGCCGCCGCGCGATATAACAGCCGGTCCCCGTTAGACACGGAAGCTTAAAAAATCCACGTGCAATCGTTTTCCTCTTCCAAGGTTGGATTCCGCGATGAGGTGAGAAGTTGGCTAGGCAGAAGAGAGTTGGGTGTCCGCTTCCCATACCAGACTTAGATATTCTGGTATGAGTGCCCAGGCGAGACCAACATAAGCACCACATAACAGGGATTGATCAGTAGGATGGACTATTTTCGCAAGTGGCCGTGTAGTACAATTGACATCCATTGATAGGTATAGTAGTTTAGTAGGCATATGAGGCAGCGGCTGGGGGGGAATGGAAAAAAGGAAAAATATCGATAGAGGTGATAAAGCAAAAATAACCGGCGCTCTCCCTGTATTATCTTTTCGAACCGGTTCAGAGACCTGGGTGAAGAGAGACTGCGAGTCCCGGGACTAATAGACCTATTTGGCAGCGAGTCTGGGCTCAGTCGGAGACAACGCGAGGGTTGATATTGGCATCTCGGCAACATGATATATTTTCTGAATGCAGGTATAGAGTGACTGTGGGATTCGGCCTGCTAGCACTGATCATGTCTGATCTTGCCGTTTTTTAAATGGACCAGAGTATATTCCACACGGAATTTGGCTCTGCGGCTGAAGAGGAAAATAAATTAAGGCGGCATACTAGTAAGTGCAAGACACTGATTCATGGCACGATCGGGAACACACCGCAACAAGTGTGGGGCTTCGAGCACCAGCGACGGCGAGATGACCCAGCCTACACAGAAGTACATAGTACACGCATCGTTTGCTGGATAGGTTGCAATTTGGCTCACTTTCCTGTGTGTCTCACACAGTTTTCTCTCTCACACAGTCCATCACACTATGCCGTAGTTTCGTCCCTGACCGCAACCACCCCATACTAACAGCCATGCCGAAATTTACGTTCGCCAAAATGGAGGCGGAAAACCGACCAAGTGCATCCTGCTATTTTCATTATAAAAGGACGCTCTCCTCTCATTGCTTCAGATGGCTATCAGCAGCCATCACCAGTTTTCTCATGCTTAATATACAGTGCTCTCTAAGCTACTTTGCACGTCTTTTCAAATCCTGCCCGTCTGCCTATCAATCCGCTATATCTTACTTGAAGAATATTTCTTAACATGCCGCCTTCTTCTACTCAAGCTAACCAGAATGGCAATAATGAGTAGGTAGCCTCTTATAGATATCTTTTGATCCTCCCCTTATTACCAGCAAGATATATGTGCGCCCTTGCAAAGCTACTGTATTCCTTGGGAATATTATTTAGTTTGCCCCTCCATTAATAGACCCCTTGCTCTGGGTGCCTCTTAATATGCCTACATATCATCCATGCGTGTTGTTCCACTTGTGCACTTACTCACAACGCTTAGGAACAAAGAGCCCCAAGCTATGACGTATAACCTCAATCGCTTTCTTGGCCGCACAAACAGCCATGTTGATCATGAACGACCACCTGTAGCGCACATGCAGGCACGAGATCAAGCGACGGCTGAAGCTGAAGAGATCGCCGGGATGCGTGCCCGTCTGGAAGCATTCGACGAACAATTTAACTCAAGCCGCAATGATTCGCGCAATTAAACCACTATGTCAAGGTTGAATGACGAATCACATCGAGGTCAGTGTTTATTTGAATGAGTCCGTTGTTCCAAGCATCTGGCAACACCCATTTGTGCTAACGGCCATAGCGCTTGGTGAGATTGATGGTGCAACACACTGGGGATGGCTAGTGCTGGTGATGGCCTATAGCGGATATTACCGAAAGTTCTGTTCTTCCTGAGTTGACCGAAGCGCGCACGTTGGAGAGCTAGTTACATAGGCACATAAGATCAGATAATCCCAAATATTGTCATTGACCCTACATGGAGTATGGACTTTTGGGCGCAGTACTTATATCACCAGACGCATCAAATCTAGTGGCATTTTGGGCTTTCGTAATAATCACCGTAAGCCGCGACTTATAAAATGCCCGCACAGTGAACATTGATGCAGCAGGTGCTCTCTTTGAGGTGATGGGCTTTCTCTCTCTCTTTCTTTTTCTTTTTCTTTTTTTCCCCTTCAAGTTGATTACCAACCACCTGAATGGAGAATGCAGTTGCATTGTTTTTTATTTCCCCTCCGCGTGGAGTTTCGGATCTAACATCAGGTGTGCTAGCAGATAGTTTTTAGTGTACAACGCATAGTATGTGTCTGTCTTGATACAATGCCAGGTTCGCGGGCCAAGGCACCTCGGTAGGATCCACTATTGCGTTGACGAGGCGATAGACACTCCCTTCCAATTGTTCTTCGCTAGTAATCCGCCCTATAATTCTCTTATTGTAAGTCGTCTGGTGTTGTCTTTCGTCCCGCGTGGTATCTCTGGGCCTAAGGCGCGCATGCGGAACACAGGGGCTTGCAGCCTAATGTATTCACTGCCTAACTACCTAGAATGCACGGGTGGCTAGGTGCATCTGTCGCACCTCATTAATTTGCCTCAGAGGCAGGAAACCCCATTTTTATAACCCTAGACCTAAGGTATTCAAAGCCCCACTGTAGCCTGTATGGGATTACGGACACCGAGAGGGTCCGTCTGTTGGGTAATGAACGTTTAGGTTTATATGTAAGTATTGTGATCAATTTAATACATAAGGGGTGTGATCAAGTTGATATGTAAGAAGTGTGACCAATTTGCATGATCTCCTGTTTCTTCTATATAAAGCCGATAATCCTCTCACTAACTAACATGGCTATACGTCAATTGTATCTGTTATCACTTCTGTTACTTATTACTAGATCGTATGTCTCTTGTGACAATCAAGACACTAATATTACTCATTTCCTAGTAGAAAATCATCTTTCTATTTACCTTAGCACACAGTACTATTGGAGTGCTGCCACCAAAGGCTTGTTACTCTTTCATCAGCACAAGATAAGACACTGGTCGTCATTTATCCCAATGCCGTCCTCTCCTCCTCGGGCCGCTTCTAATGGTGGCGATAAGTAGGTTATACTGCAGATTACTGAATGAACATAACCTTTCTTCCATCTTTTAGCTATAGACGCCGTAATGAACATATTCATTCCCTCCGTCGAAGTACACATAATTGAAGTGTGTCTATGCTAATGCTGACACGCAGTGACACTGAACTATATGCTACCAACAATAGCTCCTATCATACCTTTGACATTGAGCGCTTCCTTGCTGATCAGCAACAGTATCATCCGGGTTTCGGCAAGGTCCAGTCTCCAGCTGAAGCAGGGGCCACTGCCGAAGCCCGAATGATGGCAGAGCTGCGCACTTTCGAGAAACAATTTGGCTCGAGTGACAGGCCTTCGAGCAGTTAGTTCAAAGCCTGCGCTATACGCAAATCGTTAGCTGTAAATACCGACATTAGTAGGTGGTACAACGTTATATGGCAGAATATCAAATTGAAAAAACATGGAAACTGTATGAAAAACAGGCAGCCTCATTTGTAATTAGGGTTGATGTTGAAATTTTGAACTGAATGAATATCCTGGACCCATTTCGAAATCCAAAATCGCCGCCGTGAAGCGATAATTGAAAAATCAACAGCAATTCACCTTGTCCCCAGCACGGCCAGTGACTTGCTCCACAGCGGTTAGGTGGCAGCCACCCGTGCGCCACAATACGTTGGATGTAGTCAGGTCCCTCTAACCGTTAGACGACGGAAGCCAAAATAGCTCCCGTCGCACCCACTCTGAACCACGAAATTAATAAACTCGTTCCAAGGTATAGATTTATGAGACCAATATCTTGTGAGAGAGTGTTGATTGAAAGTAGAGGTATTTAGAAGCTGATTGAGGCCACCGTTAGAGCCGCCGCCCTCTCACCGTGAAATAAATCCGCACTGGCAGCTTGTATTCGAGCACTGAAGTACTCTCAATATCAATATGTACTCCAGGCTCTATATTCACACCTTCCACTCATTACTCGCCTAATTGTAAATATTAGTGATGCCTTTCTAAATGTAGTATCTAAGAAGTAAAAGTATATACATGGACGTTTCGATTATAGCACTTGCGAATTACTTGTTGTCTATCTTGTATAAGACAACCTACACCAGTTAGATGAATCTTTGTTCTTAGGTTGACCTGAATGTGACCATTGCTCCCCTTACGGCACCTAAGTAGAAATTCACCAATCAATGCTACAGAAAATCCCCTAAACTCCAAGAAGAAACACCATGTCCATTATGAGGCAATTTTCTACGATAATCAGACCTAGTCTGACATTGACATTCAGTGCCCTCACTTGATGGATGTACCAACTATGATGTTGCATCTTAAGACGGTATTGATTTGATAGACGCCCAGATTCGGAGGCTTGTATTGCTAGTTTTTCATCAATTCTGACGAAGTTAATCTTCTGCAAACCACAATTCATGTCTCTCTCACACCCCGTTATCTCACCGGGTCAATATTTTATAAGGCACCACGCAGGTCTCGCCCGTATCATTCTTCAGCAAACCACTTTACGTGTCTCACACACATATCTTTCATTCCTTCAGGAATCACTCTGAACCTCCGAGAACTTTGCCCGTCACACCATAAAAGCATCTACTTGCCCATGGCCCCCAGTTGCATTATATGAGAGAAAGACTCCACAGTTAGTTTGAGAGGCTTGGTGGATAGGCTAAAGTAAATGGCAGCCTAGGTGCCGTTCGAATGAAATCTCTCTACCCATCTTGGCTTCGATATAAAATGTCCATCACTCTTCTCTATTGCTCATGAATTCTTCCATTCCCAACATTGCCTCTTTCAAATGGCGGGTTGTTTGTGGTTTGAACTTCGTATACGTCATCACGACTTTGTTCCCTTTAAAGTCTTTTTAAGAACACATATAAATAAGATGTCCTCTTCTTCCACCATCGCAGTCTATGACAACAATTTGTATGCGCTACAGAGGAATTCGTTTGCGCATAGTACACAATGAAGCTTTAGAACTTAATGGGAGGCATTTTCTCCCATTGCAGGTACATAAGAGAAAATATTAACACTTTTCTAATTATTTTCTGGTCAAATCTTGCATGTCAATATTCGTTCAATCGTTTGATGATACATGCATTCTTATAGGATGCATGAGTCCTCACCAACTGTTTCAAATAGCACTAAACCTATCATCACCCACTGGGTCCCTTATGACATTACATACAGTATTGGCCGCTTCTTGGGGGATGCCTGAAAATAGACCAATGAAGGCTTATGATAACATCCGTTTGGACGAGCTCCAAATTCGGCCGAACTGGAGGGGAATATAAGAGCCTTGTTAGATGCGCTTGACTTTCAATTTTACTGGAGCAGCGAAATTGTTGATGAATCAAGATCGACAAGAAACTTTTAATATAGAATGACTTAATAGTGTTTCTTCGTATCTTTCTATAGGCTCTACTTCTGTGGATGAGACATGCTGTCGCTATATCCACGTTACATAGTTTGTTTATGTGCAAACAGAAGAGCAGAATTCTTCCTGGGGGCAATACTTTCTACTCTGTATCTAATCTGTCAATGTATTCAACTGACAACCAGATGAAGCTTTAAAGTAAAAAAGTCCATTGACCGCGGCTTACATGAGCGCAGTCGTGGAATGTTCCACCAAAATTAATACAACAAATGTGGTTGCAATGGTTTTCTTTGTAGAGAAGAAAGAAAGAAAGAAAAGGTATGCAATTGGAAATAACACAAGCCAAAGCCTTGTACTTTTAGTTATTGAGTAAATCAAGTATGCAATAAAATACCTAACCCTGCGTACGCATGACATTGGGCTATGTGGCCAAATGGAGACAAATCCAAGGCATGCGGAATGCATGTAAATGGATACTGTGGGACCTAAGTCTAGAAAGAAAACCCGTTAATATGGGAATACTAGCAACTGCCTGTTTCATGGGGAAATTTGAGCGACTCCTGTCAAACTCTTTCCTTGCTATTACGGTGCCAATAAGCGAACTTCTTCAAGCTCTAAGAACATTACATCACAAATTATTACACGTTTCAAGTTAAAGCAGATTTCAATTTTTTTGCAACGCTCATCATTTGCCCCCAAGGCCAACTGCCGTAGGATAGTCGCGGAAGAAATGTCTCACCGCCACTCGGCCAGCACGAATCACACGTTAATGGGGCATGTCAGGGTTTGCATTATGCAAGACATCTACCTAAATATACTATTTCCTATAGTCACGGTATTGTTAACGTAGTAATCGGACCCAGATGATAGGTCGTCGTTTCTAATCGCCACGTGTTGACGTCTGCCATGCATGCATACTTCTACCGGCTTTCGAGCTCCGCTGCTGCGTGGCTTGTGAATCGTTGCACTGCGATTTACAGCATGAACCGATAAATAATTGGATACAGATGCATGAGTATGTATTTGTGCAGACTTGCCTTACCCCAAAAGGCGACCGCTCGAACGAGTTGGAGGTTGCATACGCAAGGGAGAAAACCACCCACACCATTTCTCTTTCACTAGATTACAATGCACTTATCAATAGGTAGTTGAGATTCGAAAGATCATTGGTTAAGATAGATGGCCACTCATATGCCAATTGCGCAAAAGACTTGCGCCGCGTAAGTGCGCGTTGCGCTATTCGACGAACGAAGCGCGCCCCCAAATCATATCAGCAACACGTGGTTTAAATGACCTGTAGGAATTATATTACATATGTACTACTGTAGGTCTCTGCTTAGTGTTATTGATATGTCACTCCGGCCAGGGGATCTCTGATGTTGCCTTCTCTGGACTATACATTCACCGACTTACACAACCCCGCGCCATAAGTCATGAGCTCGTTGTTTGGAACCCTCAGATTTGCTTATTGCATTGTATTTATTTCAGATAAATGTGCTTGGAAGGCGTGCAGGGTTGCAATGCCCTCAAATAGGGATGCTGGGCTGGATCCTTACATGCGCGTAGTAGGGATGGGACGGGATATAGCACCCTTCGCACGCAAGCTAAGCCTACAGCCAATCGGAAACATCCGCCGACATCAAAGACGCAAAGCGTAAGGCTCTTCAATCGTACGCCTAATTTCAAGCTAACCCAGATTATGAGAGTTCTTAATGGCATAAATAATTTATGTAGTTTTGGGGTAGGTACGAAAAGGCAACTCATGTCACACGGCCATGGCGGGATTATCATCAAGTCCCGGGATCCGGGCATTTAGGCTCACAACGGTTAGGCTGTTTTCTCTCATCTTCTTGAGAGGGCTTTATACTCTTGACCTCAATCTCGAGCATCTCGTAGCTTTGCCTAATCCTGAACTCGCCTCCCTTCCCGCCGCCCATAATAGCATCATTATCCGCATTGCCTCGACCACAGACGGCACGCGCGCATCAAAAGCAGCTTTATTCCCCGCCGCCAATGTATGAAATATCGCCGAAGCGCGTTATGCCTTAATTTGGGCACCAATGCAGAAGACTGGAAATTTATGCGCGCCCTGGGTACCAAAAAAGCGGGCGACAGGATGAATGGAGTAGGCAAAACAGCCTACTCAAAAGGCGGCGACAGGTAGAAATACCCATACACACCCAGCTCTCGGCATGTGAGTAAAATGAATCCAGTCTGCAGCACAATGGTTGGACCTGGACTGTCGAGTACATGGACCTTTACTGCGTCGGCCCGTCAGCGAAAGTTTCTTATGGTACCTGTCATGCGCAGGTTCCTCCCACCTGAGGCAAAGGAATAACTCCACGGCGCCTCCTAATGGAACAGCAATTATCATGTGTATAAGCCCCCTCGTTGCCTCTTGAGATTGGACAAATGGAAACACGTCTAGTGCTGTAAGATACATCAAAGCACGGCAGAGTTACTACAACACCCCTCGCGAGAAAACTGCCTTACTTGCCCTTGCCGGCGCTTCAGGATTCGCTACAACAACTCAAGCATGTGGCGATTGGCTCAATATGTGGTCCGCCTCATCGTCTCTCATTGTGTATATAATGCATTCTCCCAACATTTGTTGACCATGTTTCTCTGTAGTCACCGCAATCAAGTCGTCATCCGCCTGACAAACATCGATGCCAAAGATGTCTTCCCACAACAGTGCCACGCATAAACCTGGAAACACGTACGTATTCGTCCAATTTTCATTCTCTTTTACTCCCTTGGAGTTTCCTAATAATAGCATTGACCCTTTGTGGGTGTAGAAGATGTCATGTATCTCTCCCTACCAGTTTTTACAGCTTTCTTGTTTTGTCGACAGATTTCTCTTGTCCGGCTTGCCCATTCACCTATCTTTCCCCTCAACTACCTACATAGTACTAGGCAGTAACACACCCTGTATCGTACCAGGTTTACCTCCAGCTGTGCCCATATTCAAACTCCACCAAGACTCGGATAATGACCAATCCACCAGTGCCAATTCTGACAGCGCCCCTAGCCTTACTGCGTCTCTTCTCGAACAAGTACCCGAAGATCACGAGCACAGCCTGAAATGCTTCCTCGCCCATCCGCAAGCAGCCACTGAGCGTCCGCCACTTGGCTTTAGGAAAATCGAGAGTGAGGAGGAAGCGAAAGC
The DNA here is from genome assembly GCA_037893235.1 of Trichoderma afroharzianum. Lineage (NCBI taxonomy): Eukaryota > Fungi > Ascomycota > Sordariomycetes > Hypocreales > Hypocreaceae > Trichoderma > Trichoderma afroharzianum. Next base: position 999,294 of record JBBLXW010000016.1, on the reverse strand, counting down.
TCGTATGAAGACTCAGTTGGACGCCGTTGTTGCAAAGCTTGGCCAAAGTAGCAATCTTCCGCCTAGCCAGTGATGTGAGCAGTGATTTGTGAAACGGTGTCCACATATAGGAGTGTTGTCCCGGAGGATCGTTTCGATAGGTCGTGTATGGGGAAGTTGATGAGATCCAAGGTGAAGCGCCGAGTCAATGTTGTGTGGACATGAGGTTTGAAGTGATATTGAAGGAAGTGGGGTTGCGCACATCAGACCACTTTCACGTTGCCATGTAGACTTACCAAGAGTACCTATCTAGTCGTTCCTTGACTACATGTTCCACGGCGGAAAATCATTGCCTACTGCTTGTACTTGGTACCCAAGGAGTATCAATCTCGTGTATAGTACCTTGGGTTGTTGTGGGGTAGTGAAGTACTAAGGCAGACATCCGCAGCACCAAATCTAATAGCCACTCTGTAATAACTCAGACACATGCAGCCATCAAGACTCAGCCACACTAATAGATTAACAACCCAGTTTTCGTGGCTCATGTTGTCATTCACGTGTGGCAGTGTATACGACGTACATTTCCAGGAATTCAAACACAAGCAGTTCCCTAGACGTTTTGTAAATCTTTATAAGAGAATGTGCTCATCAGAGGACCCGCACTCAAGCCTAACTCCGGCCTAATTCCCTGAACCAAATAATCCCACTCCCACGCTACTTGTACATGCTTCCACATCAGAGTATCTCATTCGATTCTCATTAAGCTGTTTCATGGCGGTGTGATAACATGTGCTTAGCCACGCCTCGACTGCCATCTCCCGACCGCATTTACCCTCATTGAGTCTCATGGGCTAGTTGTGAAAATACGACCACTTTCTTAGCCATATTACTGCCACGTCAAGGTGCCAATCCCCGTTAGCCCAAGCTCGCTGGCTCCTATCAACTACCCTACTCTACGGCTTAGTGGCCATGTTCCGGAGTGCATGTGCCGCCGAGGTTCCACATAAATATCCGGCGTCGAAGTTACCGATATACTCTCCCACTTCACACGGGCCTATTTTGACTTTCAACTCCAAAGAAACACGGGCCGGTGGGATGCTTTTGTTAGCGGCGCTAGCGTTCGCATGAATAGACCAGCATGGATTGCCCCTGCAGAGATCAGAATAAGCCCTCGTCATCCGCAGATCCTCAGTCGCAGAGCCGCAGAGCCGCATCCATTTGAAGCATAGCTCAAATAGATGCTAGTCAATCACTTAAACTTCAATCGGTAGTATGCGCATGCCAACAAGCACCTTTGATCTGCCAAGACAACCAGAATCTATACGTCTTCAACGCGTGTCCTGATCTGCAGTACACGTATGTAAGGTAAGCGGTGAGACCAGCGTATCAGATGGGGATCAGGTTGAAGATCTTGAGCCCTAAAACAACCACCCATTGTCTGGGCATCAAGCGCCTCAAGGAAGTATCGGCGAAGAGTTTCAGCCTCAACACAAAGCCACATGTTCTGGTACGTTGTTTCTGTATGCTGAGCTGTCGTTTCCAGATGGGGTCCATCGTAAGTATTACTACCTAAACGGGGACCCATACAACCGATGTCGGGCAGCAGAGAAGATTTTGAGCCTCAGCCCAGAACAGTTGACCGAATATTCTAAAGGGATTTTTTAAATTTATCCATCGCAATCATTGGTGTTAATTAATCTTTCAATTTTTCTTGTTCCAAGTAACCGCACAGCGGCAAAAGCCCTCCAGCAAAAATGCAGCTATGACAGCCCCCCCTCTTTCTTGGCGTTGTTGATAGCGTCGTCCAATTGCCCCTAAGAAAATTTTTGTTCTTTACGGCTAGCTTATCGTCAAAGGGCGTACCAGATAACGCGAAGAAGGGGGTTTCAATGAAGATGATAAAGCCGGTCCGGTTCACTAATCATCCAATTATCAGTGTTCCCTAGTCCCACAGCGACCAAATAAGACGGCAGGTGCTCTCTCAATGAATGACACCGGCTAGAGGCTGGTTTAAGTAGGGTAAAAAGGGTCATATCGCACAAAACCCTGTGATCAAAAATTAAATGAGCTCTCAACTTACCGATGCGAGCAGCAGATAGGCCCCAGACGGCACGGCCACAGTAGCGACGATCCGAAACCCTTCTACTATAAGAGCATGCCACCTATCAAATATTGACCTGTTTCGGACTCTCGAAAAGCGTCTCAATAGATATACAAGGGGTGATGATCCAGTCCAATAGTACCATGCCAAGCACACCGGCCATGGGAGTCCATTTGTCCTGTGGACTAGTCTTACGAGCTCCATATTTAAGCTGCTGCTGTATGTCAGGTATGTAAGGAACGATCCAATCCACCGGCGGATTGGCGGCTGTGTAGTTGAATTATGTTTGATCAAATATGGGCAGATCAAATGGCCAAGGCCAAGCAATAACACAGCCAGATCACCGTACCCATTCCAAGCAGCAATGTCCACCTAGAAGACTTCGCGAATAACGACATCCGCAGAATTGGCACTAAGCTAAGAGACATGGCGAGAGGATTTTGGCAAATCTGAATCTACTGTCTAAAAAAAGAAGATAAGGTTAATAAACATTGATGTTAAACAAAGGGCAATATTGTAACCTCTAATTCTAATTCCCTTTACTGCTTTGTCAAGAAAACGAGGCAACTTTTGTCATCTCTTTTACTCCTATCGCAAATACCTAGCTTGCTAGGAGGCGCGCCTATTACGCCACCGTAATCCCACTTCTTGAACCGGGCAGTCAGCCATGTGTTTTTTTCTTTTCTTGTCAACATCGAAGCTTCAGAAACTGCATATGGACAGAGCCACAGCCAGCCGGCCTAGTTGCAGCAAGATGGGAGATGGGTCCAACCTCAGTCTACTCGCTGCTGGATGAAAAGGCGAGACTGGTACGGACCTGTGGGACGAAGTTCGTTGAAGCAATTCCCCAAACGCTCATCAGAGCACGGCCTCGCCCATATGAATTTTCAAAGGACTTTAGTTGACTCCTAGCCACGTAAGGCAGACTTCCAGTCATGCTGGGCCTCCATCATAGGCGTATACCTAGCCAAGTTCTCCGGTTCAGGGGCCTCAAGTCTTACACTAAAGGATGAGCTGGCAAAGGCTCCACCGGCAATTCAATACCCGACTGCTGGCCTGAAGGCCTCCCTAATAATCTTCCTAGGTCCAGACTACCACAACTCGTCAAATATGCGGTCGATCGGTTGTAACTGCGGTGGGGAGGAGAGGCCTCTTCGTCTCTGCAGGCTGTCTTTCGAGTCGGCTGTCGAATCGCCAACTACTCTTTGCCGAGCTCTATGGCACACACACTCTGGAGAGTACCCGTCGACCCTACGCCACCATTTTCTGTAGCCAATGCCTTACTCAAAGCTGGAAGGGCCATCGTTGAGTCCCTCAGTTGTAATGCACTAATAGAAAGGCAACCCGGTCAGGCTCTCTGTTTCAATAATGAGGCCACTTTCCTTATCTTAGTAACCTCCTATTTTCTTACCAATGTAATGGAGAGCGCCCCTATATTCCTCTGCCTACTATCGGTTTGAACCATGGATGGTGATGCTGTTTCTTCGCGGGAGGCTTAGAGAAACGTATACATCGTGACGAGGCGCGAACCATCCAAGCATCAAAGTCCATCTGGCGCTGTGATTCAAGCTATTCGTAAGGCGCAATTGTATTGTATGTGCCACGGCGTATCAACGTAGGAATGTCGATCAAGGCGGCCCGTCTCAAGCACATGATGACCCCAAAGTATCGGCCACACCCGGAGTCGCCGCGCCATCTTTTGGCCTAAGTCGTGTAGTTTGCTGTTGCATTTCCTACCCTTGTAATTCAGTAGTGAAGACGCATATCCTTTCAAGATTCAATAGCGACTCCATAGCAACGAGATGTGAGTTCACATGTATAACAAAGCGAGTGAGGAGAAGATATAGAGGAAATAATCTACTTACGGGAAGAAACTAGGAATTTGTGCCTAACTATGGTTTCGTCTCTTTGACGTGATGTAATAAAAACTGATGAAGATGAACAGTTGCATGCACCCCGCTTCGGAAAACATGACCCTAGCAGACCGGGATCTCCGATAAACCCGCCAAAAGTACCGAGTTTCCAAGTTTCTACTTCAGCCGCTATGATCTTGCAGTTTGAGTCTATTTAACCATTTATTCATTTTATTCCTACCCATGATGTTGGGTGCTGTGAAGAGCCAATCTCTCCCCTTGGTCTTATCTTCTTGACTCCCAGCCTCGCGAGGGGTAAACCGCTCAAAGGTCACGAGCCCTTTTGCAGACAACCTCTACGGCTAAGACGGTAAATTTCATTGGTAATCAGAGAATATTTCACCACCCTATGTTCAAAATCACGGCTGATATCTCATGGTGTAATGTGTCCTCCAAGCAGCATTCGTATTTGTGGTGGAAGCCATGCAGCAAAAGAGGTGTCATTCTATTCACCCTTAGTACAGCGAGCCTCGCCCCAGCTTCCACGTAATTATTGCGCAATTTAATGCAAGCATATGCCTCTTCCGTGCCTGATGAGCCCGACCTGTGGACGCGACCGACCCCATCACGGTTCAAAGTTATAACTGCAAGCAAATCCGGCTGCCTGTTGCCTCAAATCCTTACTGGCAATTGTATCTCCGCTCGCTTTACGACTCTTCAATTGCCTCGACGCTACTCCGAGGCCTCGTTTTGTTGCTCGTTTATTTCAAACCGCGCGTAAAAGTAGGCAAAGACAATGACAACCAATTGATGGATTGGCTCCACTCCACCAAAACGACATCACTGCCTGGATGCACACACGGACCGAGAATTCTTGGGTTCTTTTGCCATAAGATGTCATTGTCTTTACAGGACCACAAAGGCACCCCTTCATGTCTTTACGTTCTCTGAATCCCTGGCTCGTCGTGATTTGTGGACTCATTTTGAGCGGCATAACACTTGTGCAAAACAAGCGATCCCGATCACTTCAACAGTTGCAATTAATTAACTCCCTTTGCTGAATCTAAACATTGTTGGCATTTGTTCTTTCGAATTCTCTTCCAATTAGTCTCTGTTGCCCGAGAGGATGTGAACCTAATGCTAACATTATAGTACCCTTGTTGTTCTGTTCTGTTTGTTTCATTCCTTGTCAAAATGTTTGCGATTCTCTGCCGCACTAAACATGTTTCAAGCCTGTTAAAGTTACTTTGCAATGTCTCTAAATATAATGGTCAATGTGCAACACAGGTCCTCTGTCTGATATTAGAACCATCCTCCTATCGCTTCTTTGTCTTTAGCACTGTTAACTAGTTTAAGGCTCGGCATGATTCTAGAAGCGTATTGTGATATTAAGCCGTCAATTCAAAACTCGAAGTTGTTTTTCTTCACCGAACGCTCCGTACTTAAATCTCCCTTGCATATGCATGCACGGCGGTAAAAGATGGCGGACGAAACAGCCTCAGGCGGGTGGCTTAACAGCGATTTACATACTCGGTCAGTCCGAACCGCACCTTTTCTCGTGCACGCATTCCAATCCTGATATTAGACTAGCCGTCCAATAAGATTTCTCAATTTCCCTGTTATTATACAGTCGCATGTAGTTTTGCCCTGCAGAAGCTGGTAACGTTGGGTCATCATTAGGTATGCAACCATCCTAGCGAGAACCGAGCTGACACCCGGGATTCTGGCGGTAGTATTGACCTTCCGGCCACTTAGACAGCCAGAAAAAGCGATGCCTAAAAGCTGGTTGGAGGACACATCTTGTTTGTCGGTCTTATGTACGCTGGAGCGGAGCACTTGGCCGCGTTTGTTGTCGCATATTTTTTGTAAGAAATGTTTCGGCGAACTTCACCAACATAGGTAGGATGTGCGGCTCAAGACCAAGATGGCGTTTCTGCTACCCGATGACTTGATTCTTTATTTTAACGTAGTAGTATTAGAATTAACCTGCTGCCTATTGACATTGACACTCATATCCATAAGTTCTCTTGGTCGCTCGTTTGGGTAACTTGTTTCTAGCCTCCATAGCCTACATGTATTCACATCGTCTCCATGTAAGCTGCGGCACATATCAAAAACACCCGGGGCCATCTATTGATCCATACAGACTACCCCGTGCATTAGCTCCCTTCTTAATTGCATTATTTTAGATTTTGAGTCTCATATAACTGTCTGGACCCTCCATATGTAGGATCACTCCGGCGTTTGAATGCCTAAATCAAGGCCATAGGTGGGTTTGCCGACCGAATGCACAGGTGAACAGGAACTGTTGGGTAACATCAATGCCTTATACACCCGAGACCCAAACTTTAGCGCAGGGGCATACACAAATAGAGTACATTAGGATTTGGGTTGAGAAATATAAACGCCGTTCCAGAACATCAAATGTTCCTAGTATACTTATTAGAGTAAAAGCCTCAATGGAAGATGACGACCTATCACCGCCACTACATGGTCGACCATCGACGTCACCCACCAGATCGGCCGACATTTTGGCACTTTTTGCCTTAAAAAAGACGGTGAAGAGCATTAGTATTTACAAGTATGCCAATGTGCGTCAATCACCAAACTCTCGACTCTCCGACCGACCAATGCTATGCCACGCTACGTGGCTCAACAACTGCCATACGGAGTTCAGCGCATAGTCACGGGCTAGTTAGCAACCAATACTCAATTTCATTGTGTTATACAGCCTTACCAAGCGGCCAGGTCCGACGTTGGGATGCCAGTCTCGGCACCATCCCGGCCGGATAGTGATCTTTTGTAACTTGGGTGCCGTGCTCCGAGGGCACTTCGTTCGAAGTATAGGTTTCAAGCGTAAGGTCACAACTTGTTTTGTTGGCAATCGTCCAAACGCCCAGGACCCATCATGGAGCAGGGCTGCTTCCGTATCAAGTAAGTATGCTCCGTAATGAAAAACAGCCTGGAAGAATGGCTTGCTATGGTATTGATCCTGAAGACCTCCTTGTAATATGCCTAGCGTGTTCCCCGTGGTGTTGAAGATGGCGCTCCAGAGACCTCTATGAGGGAATACAAAACACCTCTTGATCCCCAACTACCAACTCATGTTGATTCATTTTATCCATTGCTTGGCATAGTTCTTTGTCGTCTCTACACTGAATTAAAGACTGCAGTATATCTCATAGAATCTATCAAAATTTACTTGTCGCAAGGATTGCGTAACTCGTTTTCATAATGTCTTCACGCGACGCCATTTACAACGGCTCCAGGTAAGCTTAGTTCAAAGAACACACTCTTCTTTCAATTTGTCTAGCATTCTCCTTTTTGCTCATTGGGCGAGATCAACACCTCCCTGTCATAGTAAGTACATGAAATATACTCATGAGATTATGCAGAGATGATTCCACCCGCGGTGCTCAGACTGCAACCTTCCACAGCATCCCCAGCAATCCAACCTACAATCTAGACCGCTTTGTTAGCGGAAACGATCGATCCGTACCCACCCATTTGAGCTGTGTCCCAACAGAGGCTAAGGTTATAGCACAATCGGAAGCCCGCGCATCGGCCACAATTCATGCATTCGACCAGCAGTTCAGCTTGGCCGACAAGCAGCCACGCCAGTAATACAATACCGATACAATATCCACAAAACGTTGTGTTACTATGCATGTAGACAAATCACCCAGGCACCAATGATTAGACTGTTTCTGCCAAGAGAAGACCGGCAGTAGGAGTGATTGGGTCACAACCTTCGGCTTTGCCGTGATGGGCAGGATTCGAGATGCATATTCGAATGAAATAAGTTCTCCGCAACTTCCTCTTGGAGGCTAGGCGGCCTTTTGGAGCACCCAAGTAGCACTCTGGTGGCACGACTGTGAAGAAGGAGAAGGCAATCGCCAAGAATGGTAGCTATTTATGGGGACGAGCTGAGCAACTGTTTACGAGATGAGGCTCAACTGGGGCCCACCGCGGATTGTTGGATTGGACGAGACAATATCTTACCTACATGAGGGTGGTGTGAAGTGTACATGGAGGTCAGAATTACCGCAGATTGTTAATAATGGAGGATTCCTCGTGCCTGTTGGTCCCCACGTCTTCCCCTGAGTGGAATACCTTTCTAATTGCATGTGATTTGACCACCCAGACGTGCATACGCAGGACCAAAGCGACCGACCGGAGTGCATATGAGCAAGTAGGCAATTGGGGAATGGGGGATTTGGAATTCTCTAGGCCATCGAGAGCTTACATGTTAGTAGCCAATGACACAAAACTTCCAGATTCACTACCCAAATTGGCAGCTAACCAACAAAGACGGTCACTTGGGAAGTTGGCATACTCAGCCCTCTCAATGACAACATTTAGTAGAGAACAAAAAAAAACATTCTGTGTACACTGAGCTCATCCAACTCAAACTCCATAGACTCCATAGAATCAAATTTCGCCGTCGCTATTCAACAATTGTTCAAGCGTAATTGGTTTAGTGGTAAAATTCTCCGTTGCCATCCGCAACGTCGGGGAGCCCTGGGTTCGATTCCCAGATTACGCATTAAGATTTCACTTTTTGGAGTTTCATTTCATTTTTCTTTTTCTATTTTTGCTCTTTTGAGGCTCTTGTTGCAATGACGATTTGTGATGTTATTGCTTTCTGACATTGGTCATACCAGCGATGCGCAGTTGAAGCTAGCGCCCATGTGGTTGGTTGGTCGCCTTGCTTCTCGGTTCAGTTCAACCAATGCCGTGTGTACACGCGGTCATCACTCACAACCATGGTCCGTCTAGCTACAATTATAGACGTAGCATGATGTAGTAAGGGGGTAGATTTTACCCGTTGCGGATGCTTCAATTAGCTGCGTCTCAGCCTCGTTCTACTACGCGAAGTAAAGCCTGCGATTGGCATGCACGTGTAAGCGGCCATTTCCGCAGCGGGAAGTTCAACCACTCTGCGTTCTGGCGTATCGTCAGCCTTCAGAACTGTCTCTAAGCACATGCCAAACCGAGGAAAGCGGGTGCCTGGGGGAGGATTCAGCCGCTGATCTGACATTGGCAACGTCAGAGGCAACCCTTCGAGAAGCAATGCGCTCCTACGGGTGGCTTGATCCTAGTTTCGCCAATGAAACGATTCGCAATAGACACCTAAACCTCAAACGCTCCTATTGCCAACTCTAGTACATGCTTCACGGAAGTGGACTCTTTGTTGGCTGGAGAGGAGGCTGAGTTGCATTCCGGTCAACTATCCAGAGCCGCATTCCTTCGGCGCGCCTAAATTGCCATATGCAGCATCACATCCGGTGAATACCTAGTAAGCGTGCGATATGAAGTCATGACATTGGAAAGATGCTTACTGGAGCATATTTAGATCCCTGTGTTAAGAATTGTTCTAAATCGGAAACGAAGTGGTTGGTGACCAAGCCAATCTGTTCAAAGCTACAAAAGCAGCCAAGGCTCACTCGCCCCAACGAAATCAAGTCGCGCAGACAGTGTTTCGGAAAACTGAGCAACAAAAACAATTCTCCTTGCTAAGTTCTACACCGAAAAGCTATTCAAGACATACTTTTACCTCGCACAGACGCGCGAAGCAAGACGTAGAAATAAACTACCTAATAGTCCAACAGACTATCGAAAACGGACTCCACCATCATTACGTAGCAAAACGCCTCACAATCCAAAGTCATCCAACCAATCACGCTGCTCACTACTGCCTAACTGGGAAGGAAATAATTCCTGCTGCGTGGCTGATGGCTGATCTGTGCTCATTGCGAGAGCCGTGAGAAAAGTGGGCGAACATGGGCTGAGCCGTCATCTCCAACGGAAGAACTCGGCAATCGCCATCAGAATTCCGCCCAAAGAATGATACTCGTCTGTCGAAAACGATTCTGGAACATATTGTCCCCATGCTATCTTACTCGTAGTTGTCTTCTCTGGATACATACAGTAGTGACATAGACTCAGGACGCGCAAGCTGCATCAGAAGCTATCCCTACACAGATATGGACCCAACGGCGACGACAAATGCACATCTAATGCATCTGCATAAGCAATACGCACATATCGGAATACAATCAGGCTTAGCTGCGCGTGTCGTCCTCAACAATACAAAGACCCATCAAGGGGTGAACAACGTAATCGCAAAGTATAAAGAATTCCGCGATACACCCTAGTGATAAAGTTGTTTAGTTTCTCTCAAATCGTGTATCCATATGTCCATCTAATATACAGGAGCGACGGCAATTGGAGCATTTCGCCCGGTTTGTACATGAGAGAACCGGGTTATAACAAGCCGTGGTAGCAGATAGCGCCCCTACGTCAATGAACATGACATGGCGCATCGTCACACAAGGCATACATAGAAAAAGGCTCTACGACAAAGGTTGTCCATGTTTCCCCAGACAACTAAGCACAAAAAAAAATTATAGAGGAGTTTCCTCAATTAACGTCTATTTCCCTAGACTAGCTACTAGATATCGGAACCCCAAAGAGACTATCTACCCAGCTCTCACTCGGCATGCATCAAAAGGCACCCAGCCACCCCAGAACCAAGGTCACCCTAGCTTTAATTCCAGCTTCTTTATAAACTACGTCATCCGCGCAGAAGATCCGGAGAAAAAGATACTAGAGAATGTTCGTCGAGTCCGCAAACCGTGTCGCTCATGGACTGCTTAAGGGAAAAATTGTTGGAGCCATTGTCCGGTATCTTTCCCAAATCTTCGGCGCAAATGACGCAGTTAATAAAGAAGCTAGAACCGATATTGCCAAGTAGAGATTGGTACCAAGAGATGGCAGAATGGGGCTTTTGTTATGCCGGAGCATTTCGTTCTTTGAGAAAACTTCTAGATGGAAACGAAATGTTAGCGGAGAGAAAAAAGTAAGGGGGAAGGGAAAGTAGAATTTCCACCAGATTCACCATGACGTACCTATACTAGGCCAGTTCATCGACATGATAAACGCCGTCTGGCCAATTCTCCCCATCAATCCTCAAGCTCCCTCCACGCAAAGTGTATCACAATAGTCTATGGCCAAGTATCTTCCGTTCTATCATTGTGTATCCTATACTCCATCCAAGAAAGAAAACAAAAAGCCTCCAATGCAAAGGCGCGAGCCCTGTGTCGTATGCAAATCGCCCCGCAAGCCAACCCGTCATCGAAGCAGGCGAAAAAGAAAGAGGTGAAGAAGATAACAAGAGAAGCAAAAAAAAAAAAAAAAAAAAAAAAAAAAAAAAAAAAAGTACTCCAAAAGAAGAGTGGAATAACAAAAGAAAGCCGACAACGCCAAAAAGATGGAGGTTCAACCATCTTCCGTCAGTCAACAAGCACGCGATTCTTGACCTCCCACTCCTGCCAAAAAGTGGGAGACTGCACCGCATGAGCCGCGCCGCTCAACCAACCTCGGCATGCCAAGTATTTGGAGTACGCTTGAGGCTCAGACTGCATCTTTTCGTCGCAAACCTCGAGCAGGCTTTTGAACTCGCAATTTCGGGCATCAACGTTAGCTCCTCCCTTGACTAGGGTTCTAGCTGCGAGCTTTCGATGGAAGCGAACGGCAACGTGCAGCGCCGTCTCCCCTCTCTTGTTGCGTGCATCCACGTCGGCCCCCCCCTCAATCAGTAGTTGCAAAATGAGGGGCCCACGCTTGTATTCATTCTCCTCTGGCAGTGCCGCGGCGAATGCCATGAGAGGAGTGTTACCGAACACGTCCCTGTGGTTTGGATCTTGTCCAGCATCAAGCAAAGCCCTCAGTAGATCAAGCCGGAGCTCCATGATCTGCTCTGATGAATCCACCACCTTTCGGCTCTCGCGTAGGCCGAAGCTCTCTGTTGCGTTATCCAATCCGTGTTTCTCTACGATGCTACCCAAACTTAACGTCGCCATAGCAAGGCAATGGAGGCCATTGTGGCCGAATTCATCCTCATGAAAGCGATTTTCCATCGATACCCTAATGTTTTGCACAAGCTGACTCTCCTGCGATAGGGCAGGATCGTTACTCAGTGTAGGGTCAAGGGCGGGATGCAGTATTGCGTAATGGCGTAACCCCAACACATCTGAACTCAGCCCACCACCAAATTGCGGCTGTACGGGACTGAGGCTCTCAATTATGGGTACAAGGCCGAGCGCATCGCGTCGAAGATACTCGCGAGGATCGAGATCGTGCAAGGAATGTAAGCGTATCATCTTGTTCTGCATGGTGAGAACATGTAAGGGGGAGCGGCCGTAGCAGTCTCGCGCAAGTATGTTGAAGTTCAAAGCCCGTGCAACTCTGATCAATTCCTCGATATGGTCAGGACCGACAGATTCATCATCTCTGATGACATGCATAAATGTTTGCCCCGCAGTATTCTGATAATTGACAATGTCCTTGACGGTACCGCTTATGAGAGCTTGGTATAATACCGGGAAGGGGGCATAAGCTGCCAGGAAATGCAGCACGGTGTGTCGATGGCGATCCAGCAGCAGAGCATCATGTCTGCTAGTTTGCGTAGAGATATACATGTGAGCACCAGGCGATGGCCCTTCAGGTGTCATCCAGTGGAAAGTGCCCTGAGACTGGGCTAACCAGTCCTCCCATGTCGGCGCAATGCTAGGAATATGGCCAAATCGGGCGGAGAAATCCACATTCAAGAGATGTCCTGGTAAAGGAACGTCGATATCAAACACAGTCGCTGCTTCAGGGACGCCGATCCAGTCTTCGTTCCAAGCCACACGCAAGCTGTGTTCTTGGGACATGCCGTCCAGGCCGGCTGCTGGCGAAGTGAATCTCTTGACGAGTCGCTTGACTACCTTGACATAAGGTTCTGAATAATCCGTAAGGTGCTTCCTGAATGTGCCCGTGGTGTTGGCACTTGACTCTGTCATGAAAGTTGTCGCGCGGAGGAACCTGGCAAACGGGCCCTCGCTTGGACAAACACTCATAGAGTGACTCCGGTATCCGCAGTTCTGGCTGGGGCTTTCCTCTGGTATGTCAAAGAGGACGCAGGACCTGGATGCTTGCGATTCCATGAAGATATCGCGACCATGGTTCGAGTCTGAATATGCGTCGCTTGGGGACGCACTCGACGGCCTCGATCCCGCTCCCACGCTGCTTTCATGGTAATCGCTCCCACCATAGAACGGCGAGTGCCCTTGACTGTCATGAGCAGTGGGAAAGCGGACTTCTGACGCAGCACGGAGTTGGATAGGCGAGTTGGCCAGTTCAGTGATTCGTCGCTCCATATCATCCTCGTCGCGGGGATGAAGCCATCGCGGCTCTTTGTCAAAGAGCGTCTGGAGTCTCTTGTTTGCGGAGCTCTGTCTATTCGCATGTTAGCAGTCTGACTGCACAGCGTATGTAGAGAAAAGAGGATAGACGGCAGCAGTACTATAGTAGGTATAGTAGCTACATATAGCTGCCTTGAACTCGGTTGAGCTTACTGGATAGTCTTGTCGGGAGGCTGTTGGCCGTTGATGATGGCGCGGATCCTATCAACGGACAGTGTTGTAAACACATAGAGCCTAGCCATCTTGCGCTGGGCAGACGAGGACCATGTTGCGGGACGACCATTTGGGCTGGTTGGCTGGTTGCCGGGCGAATTCGCCTGCGTCGGTATAGTCAACCTAGGCACTAGCCGTCCGCTCATAGTCCCTCGCAGCTCTAACTGTTGTTTGTCCAGCTGAAGAAGAAATAGTCCGAGTATCGTTTTCTCGATTAGAAGTAATAGTAGAAACAAGAGCACAGACTAAGTAACGGGGCCGGCAATCCCGCATCCACAAGAGAGAAGCGTTGGATGCATCATGATGTTGGTCGGCTGTGGGAGTATTTGAGCAAAGCTCTATTGATGGCTGAGCAAAGCAATCAAGTGACCAGAAGGAGGCAGCTTTGCAGAAACTTGCAGCGTTCTCCTCATATCCGCTGGTCTCACAGTCGGCCGCGAACTGTTGTTGGAGCACACGATGCCTTTTCTTGCAGTTTGTTGCGGTCATTCTTGTGATGCCCGATGAAAGGCAGTGGCATGACGCAACGTGATTGGCCAGCCTGGTGCCAGACTTGTGCCAGCCTAGCTGCGCCTCGACGTCCGGCCTTTGGGAGGGTGTGGCTGCGTTGTGGCGATGCGCGATAGGACAAGCTGCTGTAGGATTAAAGATGCTTCTTCCTCCCTTCACTTCTTCCGCCCCCATTGCGAGGCCATTGTCCCGGCCAACGCATCAACTCCAGACGTCAGAGCCGTTTGTCTCAATTGGAAGACTATTGAGGCTCTACGGGCATCAGTCATACCATCGGTCAAGACTCAGCGTCATACAAAAGGCAAGTGGCTCAGTTGCGGTTCGGTTATTATGCGGTCAACAAGGCTCCAAGGCAGCAAACTCCAGATTACCTAACGTGATCCTTTACATGCACAAGCAACGGGCGCCCTTTGCAATGCGCAGCACATTCATCCTTGTATGCGCGCAGCACTTTGTCCACACACACAATCAGGCACAAACAGGCAGCCAACTCAGAAAGTGGCCGGCAATTGCAACTGCAGCGATGGAGCACCGGTCAGTGAGAAAGCCTCCGGAGGCCGCTCTACATACAAGCACGAGTGCTCATACTGTAACTGTGACTGTGAGACTGCTGGCGTCTGCATTCTTCCCTCGGCCCCTGCATAACACTCCGGTTTCAAGATTTCCCAAATGCCCACTTTAACATGCATCCAGCAAAAGAGCAAAAACGCCGGGCGACATGGTGCGAAAAAAGGGGGGGAAATACCGTGCAATACGAGTTTAATCTATTTTCCAAGTATGAGTACTGTACAAATTCCTGTTCTTGCACAGGCTCCGCAAGGATCACAAACCACGCGAGCGCTCCAATCCGGAAGGCAAACACAGCAAAAGTCGGCTTTGCTGGTGCCCCGGCTGCTGCTCCACAACAAACAAAAAAGGAGAAGCTGTGGGAAAAGGAGATCTCCTTTTGGCCAGCGCTCGATGACTCGTACACGTATACCGGCTGGCAAGGGCAGGTTGATTACTTTGAGCGCCGGCGACGGGAAGCGAGCGGTGAAGATGGCTCGCGTCGCCAAAGAACTGCGTCTAGAAGGACGACAGGTCATTCAATCAAACAGTTGTTCAGCTCGGCTGGGCACACGCACACGCGCATACATGGGTTCAGGTCTAGGCTCAGCTTCATGTACGGGGACAGACACTGTGCTCGTACCGTGTGCGGAGTTCGGCATGCCTCCCACATGGGGTCTCAACCATCTCGTGTCTCGGCGCCGCGCGGAATTTGTCCCAGATCGATGATCGCACACCTCTCGTGCATACGCTGCCGTCTCACCACCCATTTCACCCTCCCGCCTAAAATCTCCAAAGTCTCGCACTAACCATCGACGATCGCAACATGCAGAGTGAGTGGACATTCACGTACAAAGGGACTTGCATCGTCGTCGCATTAAAACATGACAGGCCCGAAAGGCTAAAGCCACCAAGAAACGCCTCGCAAGAAACCAGCGCACCAATGAGCGCCACATCCGGCATCCCGCCCGCCAGACTCAAGGACGACAACGCAAAAAAAAGCCTCTACGGGGAAAAACATCTGCTTGAAACAGCTGCCGGGGCCCCAAGCTTGCCCCTGGATAATTTAGCTAGCACTAGTGTGAGCAAAAGAGATCCCGGCGGAGGATCCCCTCTTGGATGGGTGTCGTGGATTTTTTTGGTACCTGCAGAAGTGCCATGTAAATGACAGTCTTGTGCATACGTGGCATAGTATATCATCCTTGGATTCAGTGGCCAAAGTAAGGTACTCTACAACGCTATACAGTGCATCTTTTGTCAGGAACAAAAGATGCAAGGACCGGGATCGGCTTACAATCCGACAAGCACCGCATGTACGGTGCTGACAGCAGATGCATCACATCACGGCCAAGACAAGCCAAACCAGCTGCTGCGCAAAAGACAAAATATCCACTCATTCAAGCATACAGTAAGCCTACTCGTACTTGCTTGTCCACCACAACATAAGCATCCATATCCATGCCTCAACCACCGATTGGCCCTCTCGTCCCACAAACTCGTACAATCATCTCCTCACCTCATCTCATCTCATCCCACAGACAGACAAAACCACTCTCACTCATACTGTACTCTCCTCGTATACTCGTACGCAAAAAAAAAAAAAAAAAAAAAAAAAAAAAACACCACAAAAAGAACACCCCCATCTCCGTCTCCATCCCATTCTATCCCTCTCTCGGCCAATGCCGTCCATCCCGCCCCATCTCCCTCGCCACAACCTTACCACAAACAGTAAAGCCGAAGAAGCCGGCGCCCAGCGGCGTTTTTCTTCCTTCTTCCTTCTTTCTTCCGCTGTGTCTTAAAACACTTGGACTAACCAGGGGGGTGCCTATTCCCACTTTAACCACATCTTCATCGTGTCTTAGACACCACCACTTTGACCATGAACATACGGCTGTAGATCTGACTAAAGTGGCCCTTAGCACACACCCAACGTTACTTTGGATCTGAGCCATTTCTTACGGGTACCTGACTAGCATCGACGACAAGTTCGATTGCAGTACTAATTCGTACTATGTATTACGGGTATAGTACTAGCAATAAGAATGCATCCTCCATCCGATGCATCCGCAGGCAAAAGCTTACTGTACAGTCAATTTTTCATTGTTTAGAATTCGTAGAAACATTCCACCTCACAAGAGATCAAGCATCATGGCACAAGAGAGACATCGGGTAATTTTAGACTGCCATGCCATTCAACTAATATAGAATAAAGAAATAAAAATGGTTTTCGTTACCATATGAAGCCTTGTCCATGTATCCAAATCTACCGGATCTGGTGTGGCTATGTAAGAATAAAGCAAAATAAAAAAAAATCCTTCTCTAAATCATACTATTTACACGTTTCTGATCATGACATGGATGATTCCCAAGTGTACATGTTCCAGACCCAAAAACACACTTTAGCTTATCCAATTTACAAAAGGAAGACTGCAGCAGCAGCGATGGCAGCGAAGAGGCTGCCACCAACACGGCCAGCACTGTTGACGGGAGGAATGCCTGAGCCGGGGTTGCCACCAGCTGGGGGACCAGCAGGGTTGGTGCCGGCAGGAGCAGGGGGGTTAGCCGGAGCAGTGTAGACTGGAGATCCGGCCGGGGCGGTTCCAGCGGGAGGAGGAACAACGGGAGCAGTTCCAACGGGAGGAGGAGCATAAGGAGGAACCACAGGGGTGACAGCAGCGGCAGAAGACGCGGGAGGAGGAGCGATGACAACCGGAGGAACGCTGGCGGGAGCGCTGGGAACAACGGGAGCGCTGGGGGCAACGGGGGTGACCGCAGGAGGAGTGTAGGCGGGCACGGTCTGAGAGACAAGAGTGGGAATCTCAGAAGGACCGTTGGGGCCGTTGGGGTAGACCGTGGTGGTGACGCTGCCAACGGGGCAGTTGGGAGTTCCAGGAGGGCATCGGGTGACGGTGAAGGTCTGGGTGATGTAAGAGGTGGCGGTGGTGGTGGTGGTAGGCTCGGCACCAGGAGCAGTGTAACCAGGCTGGCCGGGAGTCTTCTCGGTGGCGGTGACAGGGCAGATGGTGGTGGAGATGGCAATGGTGTCAGTCACAGTCTTAGGGCGAGTCGGGCAGTTGGTGACCTCAGGGGGGCACTGAGTAATAGTGCGGACCGTGGTGGTGTAGATGGTAGAGGTGCTGTACTGAGGAGCGCCAGTGGTGACAGGAGAAGAGCCGCCAGAGGTCTGAGCAGGAGGAGCACCACCGGCAGGACCAGTGGGGTAACCAGAGCCGCCAGCGGGAGGAGCACCACCAGCAGGGCCAGAAGGAGAAGAACCAGATCCAGAGCTCTGGGCAGGAGGAGCACCACCAGCAGGGCCGGAAGGAGAAGAG
This sequence comes from Trichoderma afroharzianum, assembly GCA_037893235.1. Classification (NCBI taxonomy): domain Eukaryota; kingdom Fungi; phylum Ascomycota; class Sordariomycetes; order Hypocreales; family Hypocreaceae; genus Trichoderma; species Trichoderma afroharzianum. The sequence continues at coordinate 981,512 of JBBLXW010000016.1, read as the reverse complement.
CCGGAACCAGAGTTGGCAGGGGGGGTGGGGTAGACAAGAGCGGTGGAAGTCTTTCCCTCGGCAGCAGTGATAGGGCAGATGGTGGTGGAGATGGCAATGGTGTCAGTCACAGTCTTGGGACCAGCGGGGCAGTTGGTAACCTCAGGAGGGCAGTGAGTGATGGTGCGGACCGTGGTAGTGAAGATGGTAGAGGTGCTGTACTGAGGAGGAGCGGTGGTATCAGGACCAGCAGGGCCAGTGGTGACGGGAGAAGAACCGCCGGAAGTCTCAGCCGGAGGAGTGGGGTAGACGGGGATGGTCTCGGTCTCAGCAGGGCCAGTGGGAACAACACCGGTCTCAGTGCCAGCGGGAGCGGTCTCAGTACCAGTAGGGACAGAGCCAGTCTCAGTGCCGGCAGGGCCAGTAGGAGCAACACCGGTCTCAGTGCCAGCAGGAGCGGTCTCAGTGCCAGTAGGGACAGAGCCAGTCTCGGTACCAGCAGGGCCGGTGGTCACAGGAGAAGAGCCGCCGGAGGTCTCGGCGGGAGGAGTAGGGTAGACGGGAATGGTCTCAGTGGCAGGGCCAGTGGGGACAACGCCAGTCTCGGTGCCAGCGGGAGCGGTCTCGGTACCGGCAGGAGCAGTCTCAGTGCCGGCGGGACCGGTAGGGACAACAGCAGTCTCAGTAGTGCCAGCAGGGCCGGTGGTCACAGGAGAAGAGCCGCCGGAGGTCTCAGCCGGAGGAGTGGGGTAGACGGGAATGGTCTCAGTGGCAGGGCCAGTGGGGACAACGCCAGTCTCAGTGCCAGCGGGAGCAGTCTCGGTACCAGCAGGGCCAGTAGGGACAACAGCGGTCTCGGTGCCAGCAGGAGCAGTCTCAGTACCAGCGGGAGCGGTCTCAGTGCCGGCAGGGCCGGTAGGGACAGCAGGGCCAGTGGTAACGGGAGAAGAGCCGCCGGAGGTCTCAGCAGGAGGAGTGGGGTAGACAGGAGAAGTCTCAGTCTCAGCAGGTCCAGTAGGAACGACAACGGTGTCAGTGCCGGCAGGGCCAGTAGGGACAACGGCGGTCTCGGTACCAGCGGGAGCAGTCTCGGTGCCGGCAGGGCCGGTAGGGACAGCAGGGCCGGTAGTGACGGGAGAAGAACCGCCGGAGGTCTCAGCCGGAGGAGTAGGGTAGACGGGAGAGGTCTCGGTCTCAGCAGGTCCGGTAGGAACAACAACGGTGTCGGTACCGGCAGGGCCAGTAGGGACAACGGCGGTCTCGGTGCCGGCAGGGCCAGTAGGGACGACGACGGTGTCAGTGCCGGCAGGGCCAGTAGGAACAATCACAGTCTCGGAAGCAGCAGGGCCGGTGGTGACGGGAAGCTGGCCACCGGAGGTTGAAGCAGGAGGAACAGGATACCCGGGAGCAGTCTCGGAGTGACCGGGGTGGCCAGGGTGGCCAGGGCCTCCGGGGTAGCTGGGAGTTGAGTGAGGCTTGCCGGGGTGAGTCTTGGTCTCATCGCAGTCCTCGCTGCTGGAGTGAGGCTTGCCGGGACCGCCAGGACCTCCAGGGTGAGAAGGAGGAGTAGGGTAGACGACAGGAGAGGTCTGAGGCTTTCCAGGGTGGCCGGGATTGCCAGGGCCGCCAGGGTAGCTGGGAGTGGACTGGGGCTTGCCAGGGTGAGTCTTGGTCTCGTCGCAGTCCTCTTCACCACCGTTGCCAGGCTGAGAAGGAGGAGTAGGGTAGACAACAGGAGTAGTCTGAGCCGGGGGAACGGGGTAAGCGTTCGAAGAGCTGGCGGGAGGAACGGGGTAAGCGTTCGTGGGTGTGCTGGCCGGGGGAACGGGGTAGGCGTTGCTTGAAGAGCCGGCAGCCGGAGGAGTAGGGTAGGCAGGCTGGGAAGTAGGAGCAGCGCCGCCGTCAGTGTGTGTGGCCGTGTAAGTGACGCAAGAGCAGGCAGAGCTGAAAGCGATGTAGTCGGGGCAGTTGGCATAGTCTGTGGGGATAGCCGCGTTGGCTGTAGTGGTGCCGGCGAGCCAGCTGAAGCAGGCGCCAGTGGCTTCGGCGCTGAAGCGTTCATCGATCAGGTTGCGGTAGCAGTTGTCCTGCTCGCAGTTGGGGTAATGCGTAGCATTGGCCGCGCCAATGGCGATGGCGCCAACAACAAAGGCGCCCTTCATGATTAACACAATAACAATAAAACTTCTTAGGAACTGTCTTGCTGAGGGTATAAACGAATGAACCTCTCAGTCAAAAGACGTAAGAAAGAAAGTGCGTCCAGCAAAAGAGTGTGTTGGGATAAGGAAGGAAGGGTTCCGAATCTGGGGACTTCGGGGACGGACGGCAGCCTTATATCTCTGCACGCTTCCAACTTCCATTGGAAACAATCGAAAAAAACTGGCTCGGCCAAGGTGCCCATGGTGCCCATGGCTAGCCCGGAATACGAAAATAACCCTGCACGGGTGGTCCAGGTGGTGAAGCCGAAAACGCTGGGTCGTATGTCCCGTGCTGTGTGCATGATTTGAGAGGAGGAGGTCCAGGATCCATCTCCTTTGAGGTGCAGCCGCAGCCGCCACCCGACACGCAACTCCACCAGCCAGGCACATCAGCACATGCGTCGGTACCGGTACAAGCAGAGCAGAGCAGCATTTGCATACTGTACTGTGCCATGTTGGGCGCGTGCAGGCCACGAGGGTGGAACCGCTGGTGCCAAAGTTGCATGGCAGGGGTGGCAGTACTTCGCACATACAGCACTGTACGGCTCAAAGGCGAGAGGTCAGCCTTCAACGAGAGCGAAGGCGTGCTTCTCCACCGTGCGCCCCTGACTAGGCTCTTAGCGCAACAGTGTTTCCGCCAACGCAAGTGCAGGGAGGGCCTGGCAGCGCCTCGCAACCTGTTGACGACCTATCTCTCATGCTCAGTGGTGGTTCCTTGACCAATCCTTTGCGCCTGTTGACCATTTCCTGCTTCTGTCTCAACAAGGCGTCTCTCTCGCCGTCGCTTGTCCTTTCGCTTGCTCAACCGCTTGCCATTCGCTCGCGTTTCCTTCTCGCTGTATGTTTCTGCTCATCTCGCAATCTCGATCATGCTTTGGGCAGCGATGTTTAGTTGTCTGGCCCCGTCTCTACCCCATCCCCTCGTTCTCGGCGAATCTTTGGAAACATGCACCCATCCATCGCAATCTCTGAAAGGACGAAGCCCCCTGTTCACCTAATACGGAGAAAGGTGGGCATTGTGCTCTGTCATCAAGTACAGTATGGTATAATACTTGGTCATGAATAGGAGTTCCGTACTAGTACTCCATTGTATTAGTCGTCGTAGAATTCCCTGGAAATTGAACAAGACTCGCACCTCAATTAAGGGACACAAGGTATTTTCCTTATTCCTCTTTTTCCGGCCCTCCCATGTCCCACAATTTCCACCCCACGTACTCGTACAGCCCCTCCATGCCAGTGCGACCAAATGTTGTACAAAGTCTGAATTGGGTCGTGGCTGGATGGGGGCAGGATGCTCACGGCATGGTGAGTGAGGTACGGCATTCGTATACCGTTGGCAAAGGTGCTAACATTAGCAACCGATACTCGTGTTGCCATATGCCACTATGGCAATATCAGACTCAATGTAACACGATGCAAGGCATGTATTGTCCAGAGCTGCTCAGAGTTGGTAGGGCCACCGTAAATGATCAGCAAGGTGACACGCCTGAGTCTTTCTCTGTCCAGGCTCATTGGCGAGATTCGTATTATCGGTGTTCCGAAATTAGAAATCATACCATGCCCTGTTTCTACACAATTCGGCAGTTCGGTCGCCTTATGTAATAGCAATCCACTGTACCTGCTGTATGAAGACGGTCAGGCTTATGCTCTGCATAGAGAGACAAGACCTACAGCTTCCTGTGTAAGATCGATAACGAGGAATTAAGCGCCCGCCATCTCAGCTGCTCGGTGAGCCACTCTCGCTGTGTGTCTTGCCGAAGGCGCCAATTGGTTTTGTAACGTAGACAGACATTGGCAAAGTGAATGCCAACTACGTCACAAATCGTTATTTGAAGGCATGGTAGTAACTGGCATATGGTGCGAATTGATGTGCGTCTGCGATTTGCTGAGACTTTGACGGCTTTCTCATGATGAATCGGTTGGCCGTCCGTCAAGAATACCCGGGAGCTTGCAGAATGAAAGGCCGTGCTGCCATCATTGTGCTTCTTTGCAGATCCATTCAGGCAGCACCGCATCCTGTGTGTAAAGCTATTCCCACCAATTTAGAAAGACAGCCTACTGCAAGGACACACGGCCGTTTCCTCATGTCCTCACCATCGCCTTGTCACTGGCTGTTACTATTCTTGTTTCCGATCGTCTCTCCCTCCCTCCGCTCTTAGTCGGGCACGTCACCGGGTTGACGGGTCACTGTGCCGTTGCAAGCGCTCTGTTTGCATGTACGAGTATGTACTCCGCACTGTTCGTACCAGTGACTGCCAGCAGTAATTCGCAGTATTCACACCAATATCACCGTTGTTACGGCGCCGGAAATGCAGAGCAGGCTGCCAAGGCGCAAAAGACTGCAGTCAAGCGCGAAATGGTTGGCTGTGGTGCGTCCGTGAGGTGTGGCTGTTTGTTGCAGCGGCTGAGGGCCCTAACCACTCAAATTAGCAGGGGTGTTGCTTGCTGGGCTGTGCTGATCTGTTTGACAGTAACAAGGGTGGTGGAGTGAGTCAAAAGAGGGATCATGCTGGCTGAAATATGGATGAATTGAGGATGATGATGGCAGAATGACCGCGCGGGTTTACTCGAGTGCAGAGGTTCGGAAGAGCTGGAACTTGCAGGAATTTCCGTGGCCAATTGATCCTTCCCGAAGTGCCGCTGCGCACTCAGGAAGCTGCGATCCAGCTGGAGCGGTTGGGCTGGGATGATCGCGGCTGGCTGTGATGGACGGCAGGAACGACAGAGGCACACCTGAGGTCAATCTACCTCGGCTGCTACGCACCATCGCGCCTGCATGATGTACCAAGGTACAAACGACTCTCATCCTCTCACCTTCTCCGTAATAATTTCTGCTTGATCTCGCCCTGTTTTCTTTCCTTTTTTCCATCTTTTCTTGGCGAGATCGTTACGATCCAACCAATTTTATCCCTACAAGGTTCAATCTTCCTGCGCCCTGCCGATCTCCAGAGCCCAGAGCCAGAGTCTTCGCACAGTCGCACAATCCACACACGAAAACTCAGCGACTGGCCTCGGTTCACGTCCGGAGTCTTGAGTGAGAATTTGCGTCTCGGTGGACCTTGACAGCGTCATAGAAGAGACGTCGGCAGTGTTTCAACAAGTGAGCCATTTTGTCGCTCCGGACAGTCAAAGCACGCCGGCAAGTGGTTCATACGGTTCTGTACCTGTACAAGCAAATTCGATGCAGCAATCGGTCTCCATGTCAAATGCAGAGGTTGCCAAGGCTCATTGTCGGTGGTGGCTCTTGTTGTTGGCATTGTGGGTGTTTGATTAGTGCTTTGACTTACTGATGACACCGCATCAGTCTTCTAATTTTTTTTTTCTCTTCTTTTCTTTTTTCGTGTTGGTGAATACGAGGTTGCTCAACTTCATCTCGCATTATTAACACGCACTGCAGCCACCAACCGCTTCATGCAGCCTGACCATCCAGTCACATCGCTGCAACGGCCTCTGGGCAGCTGAGCTAAACACTGCCGCATCGATACACAAGCTGTGCCCTCACCAGCATCTTCGAGTCCTGCAGCGAGGGTCCACCATCCACCGCACAAGACCCCGCCATTCCGTATCCCGTATCCATCGACAGGAGAGGCCGCTTGGCTGTGTGCTCTTGCTCCGTACAGTCTGTCTACACGAGCGGATCGCTGCATGGTAGCTGGAGCCTTGAAATGTAATAATAGCATCGTGGCTTCGTATATGCTGCCAATATTATGTACAACTCACATGCGACAAGCTGCCACATAGGAGCCGTAATCTTAAGCTTATACGACCCCTGTGGACGCTGGACGCTGCGAAAACTTCTTGCATGATCGGTCCGGCCAACCACCAACTTGCCAGCTTCTAACACACTTTGTACACCATGGCCTCGTTCCAGTAAGAGGCATGCGTGAATGACATTTTCTAGCCCACATGCGGGGTGACGATTCAGTCAAGGTGTACCATTTCTTGCCATATACTCGTACAACGCCGTGTGTTTCTCTCATCGGATCCATCCTGGTCCACCTATGGTGGCCCGATCGTCAGGCCAAGTCTGTGCACTGAGCGGTGGCGAATGGGGCTGTCTCTGCAACCTGAGTTTTCCAAGATCGAATAATGCTAGCTCAGCTAGCTGGGCAACTGCGCGTAGCCTCCCGTCAAGATATGTGCCGACACGAAGAAGCCCATCACTTCAATAATGGATGGATTAGCTCATATCTCCTCATATCCCATCTTTGGTTGGATTGATGGCGCGGCAGATAGACCCCAGATCGATCCGTTTGTTGTTGGACCGAGCTCTACCGGTGAGCTCCCTCTCTACCGTAATGTTTGCAACCAACGGAGTGACCGGGCTATTTTTATCACCATCGCTGTAATCTCGGCCAACGACATCTCGGGGGAATCGAGATTCCTCCTCGGCCACCGTTCCGCTAGCTGTCCTGTCCCCTCTTGGGCAACTTGCGGTAATAAGCACGGACGCTGTTTAATGCCCAATTTGAAGCTGGCTTTTCTTTCAGCTCCTCGCCACTGGAATTTTCTTAATGGGAATACTACCCAAATGCCGTAGCGTTGGTGGATGTGAGAGTACTCGTATACGATGGCCGATCGTCAAGTCTGCGTGGGGAGATTTGCCGTAGTTTACACTCATGCGTAGTAGGTCATTAGCCTCTGAAAAAATTGACAATGTTCCACTCCAAAAGACGAGAATGACGCCATTACTGAGCCGAGCCTTGAAGTACTTGGTAAATATTGACTATTTCCTCGGGGAACGAGCTTGGATGAGGGTCGTAATGGTCCCGCCGTGCGTATGATGCTTTGGAATGTAATAGAGGATCCCACTCTAGGCTTTTTTGTATCATAGTGAGGTCAGGATGCTTCAGAGCAAACTATTTGTCCGCCATGATCACGATCACGACCAAGTTTGCAATTTAGCGCTCCACGGAGGGTCATCAAAAATACGAGTTGCAGGGAATAGTTCTTTGCAAGTTATGATCGATCTCTGAGTGGTTGCCTGATAACACACCAATCCTAGATATTGCATCTATCGTGAATATTCTCTCAACAAAAGTGACTCAAATTAGACGACAACTATACCTTCTATCTACAATAACTGGAGATTACACACTTTTCCATATTCCTTAGCTTCAAATCTCATCGCGTGAGTTCCAACACTGACATCTTCCCAGACAGACTATGACCGACCATATTGGGTTATAGCGTTGACGTGTACAGATGGTTTGTGAGACTTGGAAGCAAGTCGACCCCGAGTGTACTGTTCGTATTCCTTTAACCCCCCCCCCCCCCCCCCCCAAGTCGAATTTTGAATAAACTTGCCGAATGTCAGAAGAGTAGTCAATCACATACTCCCTCTCGTGAGTTCGCTTCCACTTCTGCCATTTACTTGAGCTGAGGAGTACGAGTGACCGAATCCTGGGCGGCAAGTCTAGACGATAAGGACCTTGCGAAACTCATCGTCAAATTGGATGCCTCTCCCTCGTACATTGTAGCCTCAGTCTGATCCTCAACGGTCATACCGTTATCCGACTGCCCCTGGGATAAATCAGTTCGGCCAGTCTTTGGCAGGTCTGAAGCTTTCGCCAGAGACTTCAACCAATCGTCTGCCATATGGGTGGAGCTGAGACTTCTCTTGAGAGACAAAGCCAGACCTTCTTCTTCATACAGCTCTGCGTCGAAAGAGTAGCGGATTTCGGCGCGAATAACCTCATCTTGATTCTCAAATGCGTTCGCTAGGAACGATTGGAGATCAGTTGGGGGAGATATGTCTGGAATATCAACCCTCATAGGGGGCTTCTTCAAATCACGAGGCCAATCTCGCTGTCTGGGAACCTCTACATAGAAGAGGGCGACGTCCGCGGAAACATTAAGCGGGAGATTTAAGCGATGGCCCGAGTAGGGCTCGTGGTACCCAGTTTTGGGAGCAACACAAAGTCTCGGGCGAAGCCAACTGTGAACGCGCCAAAAATTCTCTTTGTAATCTTCGTCATTACGCTGCCGCAGATAAACAGCTACTTTTTGAGCTTCTTGGTGCTCCGGATCGTCTTTGGCTGGCATGGGGAGGTACGGCTCTAACTCCACGGCAGCTATACTGGGGAAAAGCTCTGTGACAAGTTCAGGCTCGTCCGGGTGGTCATCCCCAAACTTGCGTCTAATTTGTTGCTCCGCCTTATAATCAGCTTTAAAAAGACTGCAGGTGATGCTACCCGCAATCAGGTATGTTTCGCCTTTGCTGGTTTGCGGCTTCGGCAATGTGTAGCCATTTTGTGCGATATCTCTGAGGTATACATTGACTTTGGTTCCAATGTCGGGTAAAAAGTCTCTGACGCTTTTCAGACTGACGGCCATCAGGTAAGCTGTTGGAAGGTGTGTACCAAACATGCCATATTCCTCCTCATCATTAGTCTTTGGAGTCCACTCTGAGCCTGGAAAGGGGAATAAACGTGCTTGGAAGACTATCTTGTCGCATTTGCCCGCCAAGTGTTGCTTCTATGCGACTTGTTCGGCAAAGCTCATACGGCTCGAGAGCATTTTAGAGTAATCTAGGTCTTCGATGTGACCATTGCAGAGAGATGCGATGTCGAGAATCTCGGCGTTGACTTTGCGCTCATCAGTAAAGAAAACGTGCCAATCTTTTTCCCAGTTTGGGCTGAATGGAAATGTGACTTGGAGTGAGACTTGCTCTTCTGGATTCATTAAATCAAACAAAGATTTGATGTTCTTGGCCACTCTTTGCAATGAAGTTGGTAGACGTTGGATGTGATCCCAGAAGTGCGACGGATACATGATGATGAATTCGTGGGCTTCTACTGCGGCAGTGACTCGTACAACTGTGGTAGCGGCGTGCTTGATGAAAGAAGATATCTCCGCTGCGGGCTCGATAGCTTTGAAATATTTCAAGTCTTGATTGCGAAATCGTGAGTGAGCTGCGCCAAAATGATCCGTTCTTGGATCGGGAAACATATCTTTCATCAGAGACTCATCAGTTGCGTCGAGGTAGTCGGCAGTCAACGGCAACTTTGTTTGGCCCATGGGCAAATTGATGACCGCAAAGTCGCTTATATCGTCCCCGTTTCTAATTTGAAGTCGGAGGATGATCGTGGATGGAATGCGAGAGCCCCAAGCTGTCTGAACCTCCACTCGAAGTCCTGAAGTGACACTCCTTGCCATGCGCCCAATGTGATGGCGAGCGAAACCGGGTAAAATTGTCTCATTAACTTGTAGCAGAACGCTATTCCATACAGATATGGCTGCCATTCTTTTGGGATTGCTACGTGCTTCCTTGGGCGCAGCAGCTTCCTCGGTGCCAGCTCCTTCGTCCCCCGAGGTGGCGACAGAAGGACCAGCCTCGACGGTATCGAGGATGTCAGACGCCATAGTGACAATGGTAACTCGAGAAGAAAGGTTGGGACAAAGTATGCTGCCCGACAAAGATATCAGGTTATGAGGTGGTGGTAACCGAGACACGCTCCGCGAGAGACCGCGTATGGAGTGAAGAAGATGGGGAAACTTTGGCGCGTAGCGCGCGTCTCGTTTTCAATAGCAAAAAAAAATCTGAACAATATCACCTGACAAACGGCAAGCTATAGCTGAGCCGAGGATGCGAAGTCTCATGAGAAAGTTGTAGCGCCGTGACAGCTGCCAAGCGACTGCCAATTGGAGGCCGGGCGAACCTTGGGTCGATACCGTCAAAGTTGGATGCGTATGTAAATAGCTGAATGTTCTACTAGTTAGTTAAAGTATTCCGTACGATTAATGAAGAAAATATGAGTGGGATTTCGCAAATGTGTAATTTGATCATCCTGGTCACTATGGAGATACCAAATAAAGCGATCGCGTGACAAGTCACAGACGCATCAATAACTTCAATGAGCAGCGAGCCGCCCCAGCAATGTCATAACAACTTGTGTTCCGCCAAATCTTTTTAGTATCATCTATTTAATTCTATGTATTTCTGCTCTTGTATCTGTGGCTTTGGTCGCAATGGGAATCAACATCATCTGCCATTGGTCTTGCAACACAAGATGCATGCATTCATGCTTGAGTAACTCCTGCAAGGCCGACATATTGACTAATGTAGTCCTAAGCCGCAAACTCTGAATCTCTCTTAAGGATTAAAGCAACGTGAGTTATAAGTAGAAAATATCATCACTCCAATAAATGACCTAGTCCATTAATTATCTCTCCATGAAGTGGGCTGCCCATATCTAGACCGTGAACCCGTGAAGAAATCCCGGTAGGCGCCTTGCCCTCCCTTTGCCAGATGAGCCATTTCCGATACCGATGACTGCAATCACTAGAAAAGAGACAGAAAGCCGAATCCCCACCCCTCCGTATATAATTCAACGCAGCTGGTGGCCCCGGCAAAAGGGAAGATACTTGTATCTCGACGATGACATCCATCGTCTGCCGTCTGCCCATCTGCCATTCGCCCATGTGTCCCAATCGCACACGAATCTAACGGTCCTCAGTCTCAGGGCTTTCACGAACATACCCCTAGTGATATAGATCATCCTCATTGACGAGTCCCTTGACATGATCAATTCCCGTGTCTTGACTGATGGCTTCCATGTCCGCCTATTAGTTGAACCGGCGTCGAAGGTAACCAAAGGATTCTTCCGCGGCCTTCTCAATCCTGTATTCAAACGAGGAGCCCGGGTCACGCTTGGAAAGATTTCCCAAAACATCCGAATTTACGTTCGTCATTGCGGTGATTACAATAGATAGTCGTGAATTTGTGGTGCGCGGACGCGAGTGTGGAACATCAAACTGCAACATGTTCAACTTAAATTGAGCTAAGTTCCTCACGGTGTGGTCGACTGGGACGAGAGTCTCATTGACGACCGTCACAGGTTGTCTAACACCCGCGGCTCTCACTGGCTCGGCGTCCAGATTAATGCCCACATCTCCTTCCAAAACGAGGCCACTGTATCGTTCGGTGGTGCAGATAATTGCACCGGAGCCTGCGTTTGCTCTCCAGTGCTCCACGGATGTGTGTGCATAATGAAACGTGTTGAGGTTGATGAGCAGTGCTATCAAAGGATCGTTGCCCATTCCTTCAGCGTAACGTCTCATTATGAAGGCGATGGCTGCTACCACGCTCGGGGCGTCGAGGATATGCACCTGGCCGGTTCGCTGAGTTGCTCTGGCAAGTGTGTGCATTTCGAAGCTCAAATCCTGATAACCACTCCATTGCAACCAGTTGTGCGCCTGCAAAACGCCCGTCGCGACGCACTTGTCAACGCATTTGCGGAAACAGGCTTGATGCTCGGCAGGATCGACTTGGATCGAATGGAAAACTCCAGTGACCAACCCTTGATAGCGCATCTCCTGTTCTTCTTTGGAGATGTCTTTAAAGTTGGCGCTTAAACGGCCATAATCTCTTCTCAGCTTGGCATATTTCTCGTTCTCCAGGCGCTCTTGTTCGGGGTCCAAGTAGGGAGGGACGTCGATGGTGACAATAGGATTCTCTCACCACTTGAGAGAAGACATGTCGTCGTTACTTGGCGAACTATTAGGTTCGTTCCGTTGTTTCGATCTGTCTCTACAAGCCCGGGAGCGGAGGTGTGTTTGGCGATAGGAAATGTGTGTTTCAACTGCTGCCGAATGACTGTGGTGAAGGAGGATGAAGGGAATGGATGTGAGCGAGAGAAGTGGTGTTTTTGCGAAGAGAAGAGATAAGAGCGGAGAAAGAAGCATGAAAACAAAAAAGCAAACGCGCGTCTACCCATGGAGCCACAGAGGACCTTGCAGAGGGCTGCAAACCGCCAACAGCTGCACGTTCGACTGGCCTCATCACCAGACGCTTCTGACACTTGCAGGAGGTGCCTCCTTTTCGCAGGTTGCTGCAATCCCATCACCAAACTTTCTGTTTCTGTTTCTACTTGAAGAGGGACACAGCCTGGGTTTCTATCTACGGTCCAAGTACATGATAAGATATTCGAGTTGTAGTACCTTACTCTCGCCGCCCCGATTGTGGTGGAGTCACAGCCATCTTCCTCAAACACCAGCGAAAGATTAAAGAGGTTGGGACTTTTCACTTATGACCTTTACACAAAAGCCCCTTGGATTTCGATATAATATTCCTTTCTCGTTTGCCTTTCTGCCTCCATCAATTCATCGCAGTGTCAAGATGGCTCGTCATTCGCATGTGATTGATTACCTAATTATGCTGACTAACGGACGACCCATTACCATGGGTCGGCGTTTGCGGGAGATTTTTCTGCCGATCAATGACGTGCAGGTCTAAAATTAGCTTGAACAATAGGGTAGGTACGGAGTAGCCAAAACCGACCACAAGAATGAGAACGACATCGCTGGATTGAGTGTATGAAGCCGAAATGTTTAAAAAGAACACAGATTGTATTTGTTTTACTGTAATATCACCTGCATTTTCTGTGCATGCCATGGTGACAGCATTGTGCTGGTATAATTTCTTCTAAATAGGAGTTTGAAAATATTTCACACTAGGAAACTTCACAAGCAACACTTCGATCGGGTATGGGGAAATAGAGCGCCACCATGCTCTTCTCCACAGGGGAATAAACGCGACTCTCATCGTTTGGCAATTCTCTTACAAGAGTAATGTTCATACGAAGTTACCATATGTCTCGTGAGAGTCCCCAAATGATGAGGTTTCATCCTGTGCACATGATGTCGGAAGTAGGATGAGTGATATCTTAACTCCGCCATGGCCCAGGTGACTCGGCAAGGTAGATTGCACAATTTGATGACCGGAACGGCAACTTGCGACAACAGAAAATGTGCAAGTTTCCCTCACAAGCAGTGTATTCCACTCTATATTTTGAGTTTTGAATACCTTGCACACCGGCAAAACCCGGGGTGGCCGGCCGGATTCAAAGGTTCTGCTCTGTGGCGGCACTTCATTACATCAATATACCATCTGTATGCTTAATATCCTCCAGCTGCAATTGGCGGGGCCGATCAAATGCCCCACGTTGGCAAGGCTGGACAGATGAATGGCTCCGAGCGTCTCGGGAGTCCCAGACACCAGCCACAGGCAAAGATGTGCGGGTCTGCAAACAACGCACCGACAGTGAATTGCTTCTGGCAGCGGTCGGCTGAGTAAGAGTCATCATCACAAATGTATGTAGAATCATAAAGCCTACGGCCCTTGGTGCGAAGAAATGAAGAAGTTGCGTAGATGGCGGACCGACCTAGATACTATAAAAACCATCGCCAGCCTCATCTCTGCATAACTCGGTATCTCGGAACAACCGACTTCGAAGCTGCCGGTGAATCTGTGGCTAAGCTCAGCCACCTGAGCGTTTATCTGACCCGCACCCAATCGCTTGAGCTGCCCAATCGAATTGCCCGAGTGTTCCCGAGCCCACCCTTGCAACAATTTTTTTTCATGCCCCTAGACTAGCGCGGTCCCCGGGAAGAAGGGAGCAGGAAAAAAGACCTCAAACAAAAAGCCGCCGCTTTTCATCACCGCCCTCCCTAGACAAAACCTCAAACCTCTCCACGTCGAATTCCTCGGCCTAACCAGACTTCTCTTTTTTCTCCCCACTCAGTGTTTGTTCGCTGCTTCAACTACTACCGTCACGATGGCTGCTGCTCAGGTTACTCTCTCCGAGCCCAAGAAGCTCGAGGGATTCTCTCTCTACTCTCGTTTCGCCCTCGCTGGTGCCGTCTGCTGCTCCGTCACCCACGGTGGTCTTACCCCCGTCGATGTGTATGTTGCTACTCCCTCAATTTCTCTTCCTCGAGGCTGAGATCATTGCCCTTTCCCTGGCGATGACCTCTTCACTATGCCCCTTCTCTTCTCATCTTTTAGCACGTGAAACCGAACCGCCTTGGCTGACCGAACCTTTTCCCTTCGATACAGCGTTAAGACCCGTATCCAGCTCGACCCTGTTACCTACAACCGTGGCCTGATCGGTGGTTTCCGCCAGGTCATCCAGAATGAGGGTGCTGGCGCTCTCCTGACTGGTGCTGGCCCTACCTTTGCCGGTTACTTCCTGCAGGGTGCCTTCAAGTTCGGTGGTTACGAGTTCTTCAAGGCCCAGTTCATCAACGGACTCGGCCAGGAGACTGCCTCCAACAACCGAACTGCCATCTACCTGGCTTCCTCTGCCGCCGCCGAGTTCTTCGCCGACATTGCCCTCTGCCCTCTTGAGGCCACCCGTATTCGTCTCGTCTCCGAGCCCACCTATGCCAACGGTCTCGTCGGTGGTTTCTCTAAGATGCTGAAGAACGAGGGTGTCGGTGCCTTCTACGCCGGTTTCGGACCCATCCTCTTCAAGCAGTAAGTACCAGAATATGAACGAGTTTGACTGAATTGCGCTTACGCCTCCTCTAGGATCCCTTACACCATGGCCAAGTTCGTCGTCTTCGAGAAGGTTTCTGAGGGCATCTTCCGCCAGTTCCCTAAGGAGAGCCTCTCCGACGGCATGCAGACCACTGTCAACCTGGGCTCTGGTCTGATTGCCGGTTTCGCCGCTGCTTTCGTTTCTCAGCCCGCCGATACCATGCTTTCCAAGATCAACAAGACCAAGGGTCTCCCCGGTGAGGGCACCACCACCCGTCTGATCAAGATTGGCCGTGAGCTCGGCCTCCGTGGCTCCTACACTGGTATTGGTGCCCGTCTTTTCATGGTCGGCACTCTGACTGCCGGTCAATTCGCCATCTATGGTAAGTTGTTTACTGAAAATTGATTTTTTTGCAACACAACGAACGGCCCCTAACGCTTTGCAGGCGATTTGAAGAAAGCTCTGGGAGCTGTAGGCGGTGTAGAAATTGCCAAATAAACGAATCCTTTACGTTCTGATGATATAAAAATGGAGTTTCGAGGTGGAGGAGAAAATGGATCGAGATTTCGGAGAGGGGGGCAGCTATTACGGTACCGCCCAAGGGCTGGGCTTTCCTTGGATTGCTGAGAGTTCCCTATTACATATAGAAGGGAACAGTCTCAATTTCGACCGGGACCTTTGAGAGATTTGGTTTCTTGTTCGATTGTTTGGCCGGGTTGATGAGGCGGCCCTAGAAACAGGCGCTGGTATACATCTCTTGATTGCCTAGAGTAGAGTATAGAGTCGGCAGACCACTGGCATCCCCGCTAAGGGTTGTATAATAGTCAATCTTCTTGCGTTATCAAATAGACTTGGTTTTCTAGCCATATGATGCATTTTCATCTAGATGCACTACCATTGCGGTTGATGTCGTGATGTCGGGCGCCGGTGGCAGAATTTTGGCGGTGAGCCATTAATGTGGGACTATGATCGCTGTAAAAGGTAATGTCCGAAATAGGCAATGCTACATAGGTACATCATCAAACCGCTGGCCACTGACAGTTTGATGGGATTTTACGGCATAAGGATCGCTGAAATAGAGTAGATGATATTTCCTACCTATGATTCTGCGTACTTTACTTATAGGAGAAATCCATAACCTGTCGCTTAGGGCTGCATTAGTCAATTCGTTGACATTCCCCCTATTGGTGAACAGCAGACTTGCTTTACACATGATCCCCTCTCTACGAGAAACCAGAGCCTGGTAACGGATAATGATTCTGAGATCGAAGAGCTGTCTATCGTTTTTGGGCTTGGCCCCTCAATAGCACGTCGCAGAGATGACTTGATGCAGGCGACCTGTGATACTGCTACGTAAAGACAAGTGATTCAAGGCACATTTTTGAAGACGGGGGGAGGGAGGAAGAAAGAAAAAACTAGATCTTGGGTACGTAGTGTCTATTCTCTCGGCGCAGGCACAGTTGATGGTGCTGGTGTTCTTCGCATGTCCTGCAACGTATGGGCCCACAGCAGGGCGATGATTCTCATTGTTGCCGGTGCATTTTCGTCAAACCCTTGAAGGTTCTCCAGCCGGGCCCCTTCGTTGCCCTGACGGTCCCCGTCGGCCATAGATGCGTTGCTGTGTTCTGACTTGGGTGTTGGGGTCTTTTTTGGTGTGACAGATGAGGTGCTTGCGGTGTGTGAGTTGGGATCTGAGATTCTAGGTGGTGTTGTTCTGAGGAGCGGAGGAGTAGGTGATGTAGGAGTTGAGTTGTGACTGGGTGAGGAGCTCTGGGATGCTGTATTACGTGGTGGTTAGATTCAAGCGGGACGGGTGGGCATGCAATTATAAATAACATGTGCTTTGATTTGTGGACTGGGCTCTGCAGCTACGGCTTTAGCCATTATGAAGGTAGTTGGACGTAGAAGACTTCCGGCCTGACAATGTAGCCCTGCAATGACGCAGTATTAGGATCCGTATTCACCAATGTTTGGCAATGAATATCAGCATTGCACCGTTGAGCCATTTTATGACGAGGGTGACATTGGGTCGCTTTGCTTAGTGAACATGTTGTCATGGAAATAGCTGTTCAGAAATATCCACTCTTTCTTTTCTCCTTTTGACATGGCGAAGTCAAAGTTGAACTCCTTACGTGGGGCGTAAACATAATAAAGATCACCTGTTCCGCCTGGTCGTTGTATTCCCATCGCATCATTAATTCCGATTTCACGTCGAGTTTGTTCAAGCACCGCTACGGACGATCGTGGCATAGAGAAAGAAGGGGGACACACGGCCGGCGCCCCTTCCTTCAGCTACGTATGCATAAACTTTTATAACTTTAGTGGGTGATTGACTGTCTAAGTGGTGTAACAGTGTTGGCTGATCAGAGCTACTCAGATGAAACATAAATGCACCCAAAGGTATGTAGTAATGCCTTGTAGGCACCTCGTAGTGGCATGTTGTTATAGATCTGCACGGTACCAAAGGGGATTGCTAACCAGCACTTGGTTGCACAGCACTCCGTGTCAAAAGCTTCGCAGGAATACCTAGGTACGATGAGCGAGTAGCGATAGCAGAAGAAAAAGGTACTGGGTACCTGCCATAGTGGAAGTAAGTACCATGTAGTGATGGTAGCAAGAAGTATTTATGATAGCAGGAAGTATCGATAGTAGAAGAAAGTATCGGTGGTAGAAAAAAGTATCGAATAGCTAGTTCGGGCGCCGACTTCCACTAACGATACTTTTGCCGTTAACACCTTCTCGTTATATAACTTCGAATTCTTAATAAGGAAAGCATTTTTAACCTTTATCTGAAAACCTAGACGTTGTTTCATTCCAAGACATCCAGTTTTTTTTGCCTATATAAAGAGCGAGATGGACGCATGCATCTGCTCCTCCTCAAGGCACAGTGCCATACAATCACAATGTCACCTAAACCGACACGCCCTTATCCTCCAGGGGAGCAAGAGAAAGCCGAGTACTATGACGGATTGCGCAATCAACCTAGGCTGATCGCCCGGACAAGCGCCACTCCCTTTGTCCCCAATAGCACACGCGATACGTACCAGTTCGACAAACATTATAAACAAAGAGAGCCACTCACTCGTCACGACATAATAACGAAATACACTCAAGCTTTTGCTGTGGATATCATATCTGCCTTGGGAGATTACCCATGGCATCGCTTCTATCCCATTCGCATAAACGACGAGATGGTCATGGGGAGCCCTGTAGTATTCGTCATTGAGACTCTCACCGATTCAGAGCCATGGGAAACATCGATTGAGGTTGCACTCTCTTGCCGCAACGTCATTCGTTTGATGGGAATAACCGATGTCGAGGTCGAGATTCAGCAAGTCACTCAAGTACCATTTGCCAACAAAGAATTAGACGCCTTCATAGACACCGCCTCCAAAGCAGCCGCCTCCACGCCATCCATGGTGGGAGAAAAGGCCAATCAATCGATGCTCCAGGAAGTCGTTGAGAATGTCCTTCCTTTCTCGTCTCACATCGGATATGAAATCCACAACATAAAGTCTGACAAATCGGGCACCATGGGTCTTCATCTACGGTTAGGAGACGAGAGTGCACACTACGGTTTAACATGTCGACACGTCGTTCTTGAGGGGTCCTCTGATCCGTCGGTCGATATTAACGTTGACATCTCGGGCGACAAGACTATGTTGATTCAACAATTAACCCCAGGGACAGCAGCGAGTTTAGTTGGCGACGGAGTTGCCCTGGAAGATTACTGCAAAAAGATTAACCAAGATCTGGCAAAGAAGATATACGAATGGGATACGTGGTACAACACAACGGAGGAGACCGCAGAGGCCAAGAAATCTCGTTGCCCGACTTCTGAAGAGCGAGAGCGTCTGCCGAAATTAGACAGTCTTTTGACCCAAGTCACCGAAGCCGCTGGCCTCATACTGCCAATGCTGCATGAATCCCGAATCATTGGGCATGTGGCTTATGCACCCTCATATGCGAAATCGTCGCGAGGACTCCTTCTAGATTGGTCATTGGTCAGGCTAGATACAGCCAATGATTTCGCTGCTCAGCGTACTAACAAGGTGTACATTGGCCATGAAGAAGCGGAAAGACGTGATCGTCAAGTTTTTTTCAAAGATGTAAAGGGACGATGGCAATCTATTTTCAGAGAACCCTCAAAGTTATCAGATCACATAAGCGATGATGGGTTCCTTCGGATTACTGGGATTGTCCCGACGCCGATAGGTGGGCAGGCCGCAAGATTGCCAGTGGGAATGAGAGGAAAGACATCAGGTCTAACGTTTGGCATGACAAACGAAATACTGGCAGTTCGACGGGATTCCACGGGTGGAAAGTTAGTGGTATGGGAGTGGATTGTCTTTTGCGAACGTGGCTACACTTATTTTAGTACCGAGGGGGATTCAGGGACCGCCGTTTGGGATCATAATGGTCGATTTGTTGGCATGGTAACCGGCGGTACTGCCATGTCGGAGACTTCATGGCACAACGACTCTTCTGTAGCGAAGAACGACACTGAGACTCCAGAGGCTTCTGCCAGCGCGTCTTTTAGAGTTGATGCCAGAAGAGATCTAACCTTTGTCACGACGGCAGAGTACCTGTTTGAGAGTATCGAGAAATTCACAGGACGAACGCCGCATATCTTATAAGAATATAGCTATAGTAGCAAAAACTAGAGAAATATCACTATATGATCAGATAGCAGAAGAATGTAGCTGCAATAACTGTAATAGTGGAAAGTCGTGACAGAAGCAGATACTCAAAATCCTCGAATCATATCCCTCTGTGCTTTACTGTTGTTTGGTCCAAGCCATCGCGCCACAAGAGAACTGTAGGTGATCATTGTCCAACTTGGAGGCTTTAGTAGTTGCCATGGGCTCCCAGTATGGAAGGTAAGAGAATTACTTCAGTGCCAACAGAGGTTCGGGCTCTACGACCTGATGCCACAATACTCGTTTTATAACGCGATATGTACGGCAGGTATTTGACTACGTGTCAAGCGAAGCTGGGATCACATTCGCGCTTCAACTTAGAGTGAACCAAACAAAGCTATGCTATTGGATTTACATAACTAAGAACGCAAAGCAGGCGGTGTACATTCTTAGAGCCGAATTGGCTGGCAGCATATGATGCGCAACACTTCAATATGCCTTGTGTATTTAGAATTGGAGAGTTTCCTTCCCACTTCAGGCACCTAAACTAATTCCAGCTTGACAGCACTCCATTGTAACAGGTAGTTCTCACAATTTCGCGGTAAGAGTCCACTGTAAAATTAAGGTGTAACGATGTTAAACGCGGAGTCAGGCACCTGAACGAAAGACGTAATGACATCCCAGCTCTCGGTGTCTCCCGCTGTGATAAGGTCATATTGGTCGAGCTTGGTGGGCATACCGGCCGCTGCACTTCCAACTATCTCCACGAGAGTCTTGTGATCGGTCCATACCGTAAGTCCGACATTCTTATCTCGGGGCTCTGGAGGAGACGTATATGGGACGGCGAGTCCAGTCAGGGCACCGTTGCTTAGTCTTAAATGCCAGCCGAACTTGGTCGTTTCCAATCGTTTCGGCATGTCTTGCACCATGAAATCGATGGTGACACCAGCGTGCTTACACGCATCTGGCCCATACAGACGTATGGCAAGCGTGTCAAACAGTTGATCTAGACTAAGAGCCACCAGAGACTGTGAATCCATTGTGTTGGGCACTGGCTGGGATCCGTTTCTCAACTCGTAAGCTCCAACAAGATAAAAATTGCGCCATGTGCCATTTTCTGCCCCATATCCCAACTGTTCGTAGACTTCAGCTAGCACCGATTTTGCCTCGTCTTGATTTGGAGACTGTGAGAAAATAAGATGGTTTAAAAGAGTTGCCGCGAAACGCAAGTTTTTGCGGGCCTGGTAATCTTGGGCCAGCTGCAGAACTTTCTCACTGCCTCCCATGGACTGAACGTATTCGGTTGCCTCTTCAACTGGAGGAAGTTTCCATAGATTTGCCGGGTTGCCATCAAAGAATCCCATATACTTGTCGTATATTCCTTTGACATTGTGGCTGACAGAGCCATAGTAGCCGCGCAAATTTGTCCGCGAAGCCAAGTTTGGAGGTGTTTGGATGTCCTCTGCAATTTCCACGGGGGTACTGCCATTGTTCATCATTCGAAGCGTTTCATTATGAAGATAGGCATAATAGTCGCGCTGTTCTGCTAGGAAGATGTTGACTAAATCTTCGTCACCTTGCTTCCAGGTGGGCCAATGGTGGGTGGCAAACACCACATCAGTCTTGTGTCCAAATAGAGAGATGGATTCGTCGAGATACCGTGACCAAAGTCGAGCATCACGAACTGGCGCACCTCGCAGCGTCTGGATATTGTGTAGCGTATGGTTTGCGTTCTTAGCCATGCAGAGAGCAGAGTAATCTGGGAAGAAGAAGTTTACTTCTGCAGGAGCTTCCGTACCCGGCGTCAGTTGGCAGACAATTTCCAAGCCCTGAATGCCTGGGCTGAGAGCACCATCTTTTGTAATAATCTGATTTGGTGCAACTAAGCTGCTTGCCCCTACGGACAAAGCCTGCCCAAGGCCACAGCCAATCTGGCCTGTGGGCGATTTCTCCAATGCTTCTCCATACATGTAAATGGCCCGACGGGACATTGCTGACCATGCGTACACATTCTCGCTCACTGCGTGTTCGAGAAAGCCGTCTGGACCAATAACTCGAAGATCTGGGTTATTTGCAAGTTCTATGACGGCCTGCGCGCCGCCAAAATGGTCAGCGTGGCAATGGGTATAGAAAAGAGCGACAATCTCCGGTTTGTGGCCATGTTGAGCTTCATGGTACTCCTGGTAGAGCTCAAATGCTTTGCGCGCGGTTTCAACAGAGGTCAAGCAGTCGATGATGACGACTTTATTTGTATTGGGGACTTGAACAATACTCATGTTGGCCAAGTCAAGCCCGCGTACTTGATAGACACCATCAACAACATGATAGAGACCAGCTGTTGTGCTGCAGAGCTGGCCCTGTCTCCATAGAGAGGGGTTGGCAGTTTGGGGACAATCGTCCTGAAGGAACTCATAAGCTTCCGCATTCCAGACAACTGTATTCTCGGTGTCTGAATGGATGATTGGATCCTGTAAAGATGCTACCAGCCCGCGTTGGGCGAACTCAAAGTCGTGATTATTGGGGTCCATCTTAATGGAGGTATTCAGCGACATGGTTTCTTTTTAATGAGATGAGGAAGGAAAACAGTAGAATGAATTATTTTTCTGGTGCTAGATATCGTGTTGCATCTTTTCATACGATGAGGCTTTCGAGAGGAATGCCGAGGCTTTATACCCCAAAAGCCACACTTAATTTTCCCTCTTACATTACGCAATGATGTAGTCACACGCGAAACAGATTGCTAGAAATCTAACGTAAAGCATTTATAAGTAATAAAACTATATGGTTTCACATGGTTTCATTCGTGGCTTTGTGGAATTGGGTCACGTAGGGGTAATGTTTTTTTGTGCTTATGTGGGCTCGCATGATATTACATCTCAGAGCTGCTAAACGTTACATGAATGCAGGGAGGGTCTAGTAGCTGAGTATATATCCAAAGTCTATTTGCTCTCATGCCTCTATACACATATTATTAGATGCGTGTGTTTATAGTATATAGTGCAATTGAATGAGAAGTCATGCAATGATATTGCATTGCCTCTATCATCTGCATGCATGTCATTCCTGCAAGCTAAGTAAGCGACATCGACGTATATAAGATTGATCGGATACATTCCGATCGGATGCTTGACAACATAGTAGTTATGATGGAGTTTTGCCTACATTACTTTATGCTAAAGTGTAAAATATCTCGAAACGAAGACTGATAAAGGAACATGGGCTGGGATTCACCAAAGTTTGCTGTAGAGTGTGCATTCCAGCAGAGTTAGCCCGGATCAATTGTAAGCTGTTAAATTATGAGAAACACAATCAATGCCCAATCTTAATCTATTTGTCTAGTAGCTTGGTGGCTGTTTTGGTGCAACTATTTATGCGCGGAGATGCGAGCCTGCTCCTCCTTGGTACTACTTGTATAATTAAGGTACACTATGATGTCGCATCACACGGGAGAGAACGGTGGAGTCTATGTATGTCTTACATATTATTACGTTGGACATTGTTATACTGCAGCATGCAACTGATGTAATTCGCGTTACCTCTGCAGAGTATATGCGAAGTGAGAGACATGGATTAGTATCAGTCTCTAGCCCATAGCAGGGGGATAGAACGCCAGTAATGTGAGACAATCGCCATGATGGTGCTCCTCAGGCATTGCTCTTGAGAGATTTGTTGAGCCTACGAGAATCCTCAGGACACACTGGAAAACTCAGTGCACGACATCCATCGCAGTCTGTTTATTGCTGGCTTGCTACCCATCCAAGATCCGCGATCCCCAAATGCCTAAGAATAGCCTCGCTATGGCCATTGGTCCCCCTCCTTGCGCCGTCCTTCGATTTGTCCTGTGCGACGACCCGTACCAATGACGACGCACAAGAAGGAAAATTCGCTGTCGTGCAACCGAAAACCCACAGCGTAGAGGTAGAAGCTTATGTTCTTCGGAGCCTGTGTTTCCCCGTCTTATTCTACACTTTAAGCTTATCCGGACAACAGCTTCTATATTAGGAAGTAGTAGCGGAATCGCTTCCCAGACGCTCCACTTTCTTAGCAGACGCGAAAGACTCACAGCGATCGCCATGGTAGTTTGAAAGCAGCTAGTATAATCCTTTCTCAGCTAAATTTCTTCTTATGCAAGCGAATATGACCATTCAAGAGATATTAATAGATTAACAGTACTTGAAAAACGCAGTATTTGCTGAATTTGTTGGCCGATGCGCTTTCGAAACAGGGCGATGACCCGCCGTCTGGAAAGATATATAAAGAGTCTATTTCCCATGTGTCTTGAGATATCCTACAACTCTTAAAGCCATAGATATATTAATCCTTGAACATTTATAAACATGAAGACCGCTACTACAATCCTCTGCGTGGTCCTTCCTCTTCTCGCTAGCGCGGAGATGTGCAATGTCTTCAACAACGACGGCCCGGTGCACTGCAGAAGCAGCCCGAAATTTAGCGCCAAATCAGTCACCACGATTGGTGACGGAGATGCTTGGGACTTTTCCTGCTATAAGACGGGAGACTGCTACGAAGGAGTTTGGTATGTTTGCCCCACGGCTAACTAGCATCAAGAGAAAAGGGCTGATAACAACGGTGATCAGCTCTTGGGACTATAACTGGGAATTGAAGTGCTACATCAACGGATTTTATACTTCAGACCAGTGCAACTCCAGTAATGTTACCTCCTCCCTGATTATTTGCAATTCTGTGACTGACGATTTGTGACTTTGCTGCAGAGAATCTCCCCAAATGTTAATGAGTATAAGAGATGTTTTAAGGATGGGCTTGGAGGAAACATGATAGGAATTGAGTGTCAACATGACTATGAAAATATACATCCCGATATTGGCATACCTCTACGGCGGTTTGTTTATGCGTGAAGCCGAATATACAATGGGAGTGTCTATTCAGTACCCTAATTTTGCTATCTAACAGCTCGTATCGCATAAGATTGAGACCGCTATACGAATACAAGTATAAAAAAAAGTATTAAACGTATATAGTAATAAATATGAGAGAAATATATCTATAGTAGAGGTTACTATAGATAAATGGCCCGCCACATAGAATGTCAGATATCCACTTTCTCTATTCCGAGCACCGTTACTTCTTCAAGCGACGACTTATTAAATAATCCCCAATTGCGTCAGCATCATAAGAAGAGCCGCGTACCTAAACGGCTAGCAGTTGATCCTAATATATGTCAGATAGTTCAACTTACGCTGCCGTCGCTCCTAAAGCCTCAAAAGGTTTCGCTACCATTCCAAAAGATAAGACCAGCAGAAACACAATGATAAAGACAGTTATAATTATGAGCTTCGATTGGAGATTTGTGGTTGAATGAAGGATCCAGAGGGGTGCCACGAGCATAGCAAGTCCAATCATCGTGGTAGTAAGAGAAACAAAGAGATCTAGTCGCTTTTCTGAGAGAATACGTGACATCTCCTATATCATGTTCAGACACATCCCCTCGTTTCGTTTCAAAAAGGCTCATAGTTCGAAAGATACGCGAGCTGCCTATTACACGGCGTAGGGGCGGCTTTTCCTTTTGGACCACGCAAATGAGGTCGTCGTCAGTTCGTATCTTCTGGGTATCTTCTGTCTCAGGGCAAGCATGCTCATAGCCATTTGGATGTCCATGCATACTACCATAATGCAAATATTGCTACTCACTTTCGCAAATCGCACGATAAGCATGATTGGCATGCCAACGGAAAATACTCTTGATATCTTGTGATAGAGCTGGTTTACAACTTCGTAGAGCGGATTGCTGCAGCACAAGTTCATCTGCAAAATCGTGGTTAATAAGAAGAGATTACTTCTATTCATTCAAAGAATCTTAGCTCTAGCAGCAGACTCCGAAGAAAGCGCAGCTGCAGAGTGCCACAAGGTTTTAAGCTTTGTTGGACTCTCACGGTTGGTACCCGGAGACGATGCAAAGTCTGGCGATCAGCGCTAAGCAAGATTGTAGGCGGAACTAAGAGGCAGTAGAAAATAGGGCGGCAAAGGGAAACCCATAGTCTGCCTGAGATTGTTTTGTTACTCCATAGTAATGAAGTAAATGTAGGGGCACCACAGTGACTTCGGGAAGTTGGAGTATTGAAACTGGATGCGAAGGAAGGCCGCATAACTACATGTATGTTTCCCTACTATTTACTACTATAGCTATATTTCTTTAGTATTTAATATTATAATTATAACATGAGAGGTGCGGTGGAACAAAATGATGCTGAGGATCTGCGACAGACTCCTGCGCCGCTGGCTGAATGGTTAGTTGCATCTCAGGAGGTGGATGATCTGGCTTCGTCGATGGACCTGCGATAGTTTCCGACACAGGCTGAGCAGATCCTCGGGCCCTGATGTAATCCTCGTAGTCCGTAGTAATCAGTCGCATTTGCTGTGCGTACGCGTTGGCGTTGGCGTCTTCGCGTTGCTGCTTTCGTTGAAGCTTCAACTTCTTGACGGAGCCGGCGACTTTGCCCAACTTGATCGACGAGAAGGCTGCACAGCTTACGTCGTCCAATGGGGGAATGTTGCGGAAAGTTTCAAGGCTGGCACCCGATGCGTTTGCAATCTCGGGGCATCGCTGTCCGGCGTGTTTGCCTTGACAAATTCCGCAAACTACCTTCACCTGACAGTCACCTTGATGTCCGTGCAGGAAACACACATTGCACAGAATATTCCATCCTGCAACCTTGATGATGGCATTGCGGCTTTTGAGGTAGTCTTTAAAACTTGACAAGGCCGCAGATTCTTTCGTGTGCAGATTCCTGTTGAACTATATACATCTAGTATCTGATACTATAGCTGTATACATACAGTATCTGATATTATAGCTATATCCATCTAGTATTTGCTACTATAGCTATATTCTTTGAGTATTTACCACTATAACTATATATTCAAACTTGACAAGGCCGTAGATTCTTTTGCGTGCAGAATGTCCTGTTGATCCACGAGGATTGTCAGTCCCTGAGCTGGAGTAGTCATGACAGCAAGTCGCTGGTGCTCAATGAGGAAACCAGGTCCGGAGGTTCGCACAAGATCGCAAATCACGAACTCCGCCTGATGGCTGGGGGAGTCATCTATTGTTCGCACCGACACAAGTCCGCGAGGGACTTCGGCCCTAGGAAGCTCTGCAATCTTTTGCTTAAGAAGGCGTTCTTGTTGTTTGTAGCCGGTAATCACTAGAATACGACCCCATGCGTAGTTTGCGATAACTTCCTTCTCTGGTCGCAATACCCCGCCAAGTGGAGGATAGAAAAATCGAGACCGAGAAGATTTCAAACACCCACGAGTTAAAATATATACCTATAAAAGAAGTAGCTTTTATATTTATATTTTATAAGTAACTACTACTATATTTATATTTCTTTAGTAACTGCTGCTATATGTATTTTTATCTACTGGCTGCTATTCTATATATATTTATCTAGTAACTGCTACTATATCTATATTCATCTAGTAACTGCTATTATATTTATATATGTCATGACGATCGGGTGCTGGCTGAATAGACGTTTCACTATAAACGCAGTATTCGATGAGTTAATAAGGTGCTTATATTACTAAATCTAGGTACTTATTTATTTTATTCAGGTTTAGAGACAATATCTTCTCATACGCTTGCACCAGCTTCGGTTCATCGGCTTTCAGTGCATCGTAAGCGCTGTTCCAGATACTCTCGGAGGGGGTGATGAGAGCCTTCGCTACTTCAGGCTCTGCGTTTGATGGTTTCTTGTTGCTATTTGGGGGTGAAGCACCAATCTTGCCTCCGGAGGTACTTGCGACAGAGTCTTTCCTGGGAGATTTGCCCTTACTCCCGCCCAATGTTCTTCGTATCCTGCCCATGAATGATAGCGTCTGGACTTGATGTAAATCCGCCATGAACGCACTGTCCAACCACAAGACTACGCGTGCGTTTAAAGCGAAGCCCTCATAGGCTCAATACATCTTCGTTCGTTCGATCTACGACAGCAAGACGAAGGGCCTCGACAAGCAAGCCGCCAAGCTCTTCACTCGAATCACTTCAACAACGTGGAGGCATCTTTGACTTTCACCTTCCAGACGCAGATGGATAACATGGTTGCGCGAGGCACCAAACGCGTTCGTTTTGCTAATGACATCAATGGAGAGGGAGCCGAAACGCAGAATGCCTAGATGCGGCGTTGAATTGGGATAGCGAATGTTTTTGGGCTTTTATTTCGGTGCTCTGATTTATCTCATACACTGGTTAAATGCGTTGAAGCTACGTAGGTATCTTTCCGACGCAGTCTGGCGCGTGTTTTGCGTTCTCTTCAGGCGTATTTTTAGTCAAGAAGGGTTGATTCGGTCTTTCGTATTTCAACTATGAGTTTCTCAACGAGGATGGGTTTATAAAAAAGTTTCTTTTCTCTCAGGGTCATCTTCAGCAGCAGACATTTACTCGTTTTAACAGCCATCATCGTTCTTTGTTGCGAAGCAAAAATGGTACTGCAAACCCAGCGCTCAGTTATGGCGTTTTAGTCGGCTGCATACTATACAATCAATACTTCAGTAAGTAACAGCTTATCATTCTGATCACGCTACTTAGTAGTAATCTCTGCTATGAAGTCTAATGGAACTTTTCTGTAGATAATGATTGGTTTACAATAACATGGCATTGTGAAACTGAGAATTGACAAGGCTCTGTATGCACAATGGCTCAGCCCCAACTGAGCTGAGCCTCAATCGCCAAAATGAGGCAGAGACTGTCAACATCTGCAGGATGGGACCGCTTAAGAGGCCTAGCTAACAGCCGTTTTCATAGAAATATTTGTACCTCTAACTCTTTCTATCCGAGAGTCTCCTATGTAACGAACCATGTAATTCAGAGCACGGATCTAATATACCTGGCTTGGAGTGCGGGTTAGCACATCCCAAATATGTAGCAACGCTACAAACACCAAATGTAACGTCAGTAAGACGACAAAGAAAGTCGCATCCTCTAACGATAAAGATTTTGTTAGGACGGTGCCTGTTAATGTACTCATAAAGACAACAGCACAGTTTAGTGACCCCGCTATGCAAAGGCTTGGAATTATCTGAAACAGACTTCAATACAAAAACAGCCTTGCCAATCTACCTCGGCGCTTAGAAGAGGAGTACCAGGCCGCTATAGGGGCCCAACACTTTTGCTCACTTAGAATAAAAACAAGATGCATAGACTTTCATATAGATATACAGTTCTAGATACTTATACGGTCGCTTTTTAATCCTCTTCATTCTCTTTCTAGACGGCTTGGGAAAGAAAGAAGAGAAATTTGTTCGTAACCTCCAAAGGTCGTGGCTTTAATGCTTAGAGACTTTAGTATTTTTTTTTTGGAATAAAATCTAGGATTCTGGTGCTTATTTGATCTAAAGATGTAAGTCTATCAGTGGTAATACCCCAATACTAGAATCTTACAATCTTGCAGGGTAACGCCAAGAGAGCGCGCCATGCCATTGGTGCCCGAACCGTTCTCGAGTAGCATCATATCTATGGGCTCCCTCTCCATGAGAAACCTCTTCGGGGGAAACAAAAGAATGCCAAATCTTTGGGCCGAATTCTGCCCCAATCTCAATATACCACAATATCGAGAGACCTTAAGCAAGGAAAAACAAGAAGAGCTTGACAAAAGGGCGTCTAAATTGAAAAAGCGAGCAGTATCCAATCATTTTTACTCGTCCTCTGAGTTTAGTTGGGAAGTGTCCGCCTGGAACGATGCGTTTGGCCTTCTGTATGATGACGAAAGGTTCCGAATGTTAGTGATCTCAACTTGTCCTGGTTAATAGTGAACCCGCCGCGTACTAACTTGAAGCTTACTCTAGAGATAAAAGACCGTACGAGTTTTTGGACGTTGACAAAGCTGGGAGGAAGACTGTTAGAAAAAGAATTCCAGATGCGACATTTGGTTTAAGGAGCTATGATGCTTTCTTTCTCAAACGCGGATACACTTGCGATGTACCAGACTGCAAAGAGGACCATGCGACTATGCAGCCTGATAAGCGGCTTCTGGATGGCGACTTGCTCTCCATGATGCACGATCCTCATTGTGGCCTCATTGTGGATGGTGTCTGGGGCAAAACTGAGCTCTTGTTCCCTTTTGCAGTTTATGAAGCCAAGAAAAGAGCAATAAGTTCCAGCCAGGCTGAGGATCAAATTCATCATGCTTGCCGGACATACCTTGCTATGTTAGATGACTTGGCTCGAAATCCTGACAACGTTGCCGAATACCAGACGGAGGAGAGCTCCAAGTACCAGCTCTTTGCTTTTACATCCTGCGGTTCATATTGGCAAGTCTTCGTGTCCTGGAATATGCGGAACGACTGTGTAAGTGGTCCTATCAAACAGTCTGAAGCTCAAACCCTGGACTAATTGCCGCCTTGATCAACATTACTA
Organism: Trichoderma afroharzianum; assembly: GCA_037893235.1. NCBI lineage: Eukaryota > Fungi > Ascomycota > Sordariomycetes > Hypocreales > Hypocreaceae > Trichoderma > Trichoderma afroharzianum. The sequence goes on along the minus strand of JBBLXW010000016.1, from coordinate 952,036 downwards.
ATACGACCCCAAAAACAGATGGTTGAGACAATATGGGAAGGAGATGTTAAAGAATGGGGTCGAGCCTTTGATCTGATATGCATAGTGGACCAAATTCAGGATTTCGCGGTGCATCATCATCGCCCGTTCGTTATGAAGCACCTAGAAGCATGGCACACCCGACACCAGAAGATGATAAGATCTTTCAACGAGGTTACTCCGCAAACTAGTGCTACGACGGCATACATGGACAAACCTGATAAGGACTCGGGCAAAGTTGACTCTAATCCCCTCGACGGTGGTAACGCCTCGCCGGATCCTCATGCAGATTTAGACAAGAAAGACTTCCCTTTAAATAACGAACAACTGGCTTACTATTACCGTAACGATCTTGCGGAATGGCACCGCCTTAAATCAACTACGGAGTTTATCAGACGGGACATGTCAAATGAAACACGACGACGCAATCGAAGTCTTCGTGAAGCTGCGCGAGCTTCCGAAGCCGCAAAGGAAGCTGCAAAGGAAGCTGCAAAGGAAGCTGAAAAAGAAGCTGAAAAAGAAGCTGCAAAGGCAACTGCAAAGGAAACTGCAGAAGAAACTGCAGAAGAAACTAACACAACTCCGGCGCGAGGTCGACCTCTTACCTACAAAGTCACCAAAGCTAGAAAGCCACCTAAACAAGGACGACCACGAGGCCGGCCCCCTAAAGGCAATGTGACGAGTAAGAGAAACACTTCAACATAGGTAAATAGGACAGCTCAGAAAGTACGGTTCTTCGCTTGGAGAATAGAACAATAACTAGGACTTGGGTCGCGATACTGTAAGCGCTTGAATAACTTAGAGAGGATAATAACGAAATTGGTCGTCCATCAAATATAAAAATAGGAGATAGTGAAGGGGAGAGTGAAAAATATAGTGGTAGAGGGAGAATTACCGTCTGTCTACCGCTGTATTGTTGCTATTTCGTTGCGAAGCAAACATATATCGTGTTGCAATTGAACACAGCCCTCCCTCATGACGTGTATAGCGGGCTGCATATGCACTCAATACCTTAACAAATAAAAACATATGCTTGTGACTACGTCACTAACTATTTCTTCGCTATGAAACCCGATACGATCTTCTGGGCTGATAATTGGTGTACAATAATACGGTATTGTAAGATTGAGCATAGAAGACGAGGCCCCCTAAAGGTAAAGGCGCAGCTCGAACTGAACTTAGGCCTAATTAAAAAAAAGTGAGGCGGAGCGCTGGAGGCGAATTGACATCGGCAGGATGTGTGACTACTTAAGATCCTTAAATAGGAGCCATTTCCCTAGAGTTATTATATATTCCCAACTTTTTGTTAAAAAGAAAATGTCTTCAAAAGATTCGAAAATTAAGAACCATGACATCCTTCGATGTCTTCAAATGTTTCGGCCTGATCCAGAGAAATTAGGGGCAGGGTCGGTAGGAATAAACCTAGAGTCTCTTGAAAAAGCTATGGACGGTCCACCTCCACCGGAGCCGGCCTCACCATGGCTCCCCCTACTATGCTCTATACTATGGGTGCCTACTATCCTAATCTTAGCCTCAGAAACAGCGGCGGGAAGCGCATCGGTACCGGCCTCGGGCGGTCTTCAACAAACGTGTCCAGCACAACAAGAAAAGTCAGATAAGCTACAACGGGAGAAGAGAAGGCCAGTGGCAAAGCCGCAAGAAAGCCAGAGAAGAAGTGAGGAGGGGGTAAAGAAAAAGAAGAAGAAGAAAGAGAAAAAGAAGAGTGGTCTACTGAGTTTTATGCGCAGTATTATCTAGTTGCTGATTGATGAAAAGTCACGAGCGGCGTTAATCGGAATGTTTGGAGATAGAGGAGGTCGATAGAAGACACGAGGGGGTTAATGCATGATGTCTGCATAAGCTGGATTCATTGTCAAGTCTCTGAATAATAATAAAGCAACCAAAGTGGCACTTTGCCGAGAAAGTTATAAATATTATTACCAGCAGGAACACTAAGTTAACTCTTCAACATCTTGATGGCTACTTTATGTACATGTACAACGGGTAATGATCATTGCGGGTTGAAGTATCTCTATTATTTCTCGCTATTATTATCGACCTCTGGATCTTATTCATCATCAAGTAAGTGGGAGCTATTAGATCTCGACGATAGCTCCCTTGTGTTAAAATGGTGACTAAGGCTACGAGTACTAGGTGAATTTGAGGTATCAGCTAACAAAGTCCAAAAGCAGGAATACTAGCAATACGCTTGATCACTCAAACAAGAAGATGCAAAGATGGGGTCCACCAAACATAAAATAAAGGTCATTTTTTCGGCCGTTGGGTCATTTAACAGTCAATATATACAAATGAATCACTCCATGCTCTGAAATCCATCCCATACTCCCAAAATCTATCCATCACCATGTTTTTCTTTTTACACTCGCAAGACGTCCTTATTCTTAACGATCCACTGGTAACTATCATCTCTGAAATCATCAGCCAACAAGCTCTGCGAATTCGCAGTCTCAAACCACATAAGCTGATGGTTATCAGCCCACTTCGGCCAGTTCGCATATCCCTTGACACCAACATTCGGATCAAGATTATACAAAAAGTTGAAAATGTACGTCCGCGTGCTCTTCATAGCATTGTTAGGCAATATACCATAAAAGATCTGAATAATGTCCGAAGCGTGGAAAGTTCCCAAGAACGGGGTGCCGTAGTCGTATGACGAGAGATACGACCAGCTGGGCACGTCGGGGTTGAGCTGAGAAGCCACGGTGAGCTCCATTCGCCTGGTGAGAGTAAAGGTGAGATCGCCGAGGAGCGCTGCGGTGCGCTTAAAGCCTGGGTAGAGATCGTTGAAGATGCTCGTGCGGAAGGGGCTGCCGCTGGAGATGGCCGTGTCGTATGTGTTGACCAGTTCCGTCAGCTGGTTCTTTGTGGCGTTGGAAAACATTTTTTCAGACAGCCAGCCGACGAGACTGCTTGTGCTGGTCACGTTGTTCTGGAAGACGGAGAACAAGGTGCCCTCGTCTTCTTGGTCGCCCACAATCATGGGCACTGGATAGTATTTTCCTTGCTCCAACAAAGCGTCAGGGCTATCCTGGAGAACGACACCATCTGGTCTAGGCAGGTAAGACAGGCCGAGAGAGTTGTAGGAGAAGATGCTCGGGACCGAATTGACAGCGTTGAGGAACGTGTTGTACGGGAGTTTGCGAAGACACGCCAAAGTATCCGATGAGCCGCTGCAACCAGCCTTGCTGACAACGTTGTTGTACACTGCTTGGGCCTTTGGAGAATCGATGCGCTCAGCAGGCGCAGCGGTTCCAGAGTTCATGATGGCACCGCGGAACAGAGGCTTGTTGTTGTATGTAGCATTACCTCCATACAGCAACATCTGGTCAAAGACGGACATGGCACCAGCAGACTCTCCCCAGATGGTGACCTTGTCCGGATCACCGCCAAAGGCCGCAATGTTGTCCGCCACCCACTGGAGACCCATACGCTGATCCAACAGTCCCACGTTGGCGCTGCCATTCTTGAGAATCTCGGCGCCAGGCATGAACCCAAACCCAGCAACGCGGTAGTTGACAGCCACATAGATAAACGGCTGTCCCTGAGAAACGGCAGAGGAGAGAAGGCTAGAACCATCGTATGTGACGGTAGCGCCAAGCTGGAATCCTCCGCCAAAGATCCAAAAGGCAACCGGCAGCTTGTCGCCCGCCTTTGTCCCCTTGGGCCGCTGAACCGAAATGTTGAGACAATCTTCCTGGCCAGTGATGGGCTGCAGAAACGGAAACTGCAGGAAGCTCCCCAGAAGCTTGATAATGATGTTTGATGAGCCCGTGGAAACGAACATTTGAGGGCAAGCGGGAGCAAGCAAAGGAGTGGTAAAAGTGCCCAAGCTTTTGGATAGCTTCTGGGGAGGAGCCAGCCTCAAGTTGCCAACCGGCGGGTCAGCGAAAGGGATTCCATTGAAGGTGTCGATGCCCGCAATAGAGCTACCGACGATGGTTCCAGAGGCAATCTGTACACTGACTGGGGATCGAGCCTCAATCGTGTTCTCAACCTTCTCTGGGGTTGGGGCAGCGACAGCCAGGGAAGAGAAGCCCAGGAGGGCGGGAAGAGCTCTGGACAGCTTCATGTCGAAGACTCAACAAACGGCTGGAGATGGAAGAGAGGGCGAGAGAACTGATTGATGAGGCAGGAGATGAATGGAGGGGATTTCGATATCATTTATATACTTCAGCTGTGTACGAGCACGAGCACCCATTCCGCAAAGCTTGTAGCGGGGACATCGTGAGTCCCAAACCCACAAGAGAACCAGCCATCTCGGCATTCTCACAGAATTCTTAGCACCGGCTGCCCTTCTCCTCTCCGGATAGTCTCTTCATGAGCGCATAAACCATCTCCACATTACACTACTTGGCAGAGAGGGGGACTCTGTACTACTCTCTCCAGCTGGGCCCCCGAAATGCATCGGCTCGGGTGTTGAAAAGGGAAAGGTCAACAACTTCGTCACCGTTGCAAAGAAGCGGCAACCCACTCATTCGTACAAAGAAAAAGAAAAATAAGACTATTTTGCCAAGCCCCAGGTCGGGAATACAACTCACAAGGGAGGGCTACACTACATTTCTGTCTTAAGACAAGAAAGAAAAGACGGGATAACAAAAAACGGGCCGTTGGTGGTTCCCCCCATTGCCGCGCACTTGATGGTCCCGTGCCGTCTCAAGTGGAGCTTGTCAATAAAGAAAAAAGCACAGCGGCAGTGAATTTAGTCGCCCGCTTCGGCCGAGTTGCTGATTCTGATTCTGTCAAAGAGTCTTCCTCACCCCGCCTTTGACAAAGTACTATGTAAATTCTCTCTTAATGAGCTGCCTAGAAGAGCCTCGAGTTATGCCTATTTCCCCGTGGGGGAGACAGAATGCGGGGTGTAAGTGCGACGTCGACAGGGGTGTAATTGGGAGCTTAGGTTATAGTCGCTGAGCTATTGAAGTTTTCGACAACTCCTCAAGCAAACTTGAGAGCACATGAAAAAAAAAAGAGGGTGAACGAAGCTTAGAAGACGCAGAAAATAAGCATCAAAGTTGGGGAGCCGAGGTCTGTCGTTCTGGGTGTGACACACCACAGGCCTTAGTGAGGAGGTGGATTAGTGTCAGCTCAGGCACGAGATGGCAGATGCGGAGTCAAACGTTCTCTTGATGCTATTGGATAGCATCTCAGAACTTGAGGCTAGAGGTTTTTGTCATGATCGACGGATGTCACTGGCAGCTTGGAGACGTGCAGATGCAGCTGCAAGGCGATGCCGACAAGCCACGGGCGCCAAGCTTAGCGGAAAGTGTCCAGGCCCTGCTGATCTGATCCTTGCAAGCAGCTTGTCTGACTTACGAGTACTCTGTTGTTTTCGGTGAGTTCTTGATCAAGATTCACGTGCTGCTGACAGGTATTGTGGGTTGTGAGCTTATAGTTGTGGGTTGAAGGATGAGTAAGTGGAAACAATGAAGCGGCAGAGAGAAGACCCAGGGCGCCAAGATCAGGTATGAGATTTACACCTTACAAGTCACATGTGTTTGTGTTCTTTGAGCCTCGAGTATCGCGACTTATACGAACACGACAGCTGAGGACTCACCGTAAATATCGTCAGTTTTGGGAAAGATCTCACGTAATGGCAGATGGTGTATCACGATAATCTTTCTTGGCTGCATAGATACTCGTATCGTCGTGCGTAACGATGCAATCTCCGAGATGCTACACCGGTAAATCTCCCGATGTCGCTTCAGTTCCACAAGAACTGCCGTTCACATGCTCGCAGAGCATAAGTCAATCATGGGAGATAAGATGAATCACTTAGAAATGAAAATTGTTCAGAAAATGCATTCTTATCTTGACATGGTACATTCATGGAATATTAAATTGGTCATGATGTTTCAAGCCGTGTATAACGTCTGGCCCATGCTACCTAGTATCTAAAGCTGCCTACCTGACTTGACGTGCTCATTCGTCCGTGATATCAGTGCGCATCTTACAAACCAAAGAAGAAGAAGTAAAAGAGCAAAAGCGCTGTCATTATACGTCTCGCTATAAATAGACGAGTCCATGTGTCTTTCAGCTTGAAATCCGTGAGAACCAAGAGTCCCAGAAAACACCTCCAATCCGTTTCGAAGACTTGACTTATGCCTGCGCCAGCCTGTCTTAGTGTACAACACCCCTCCCTTTCTACCCATTATGTTGAATCATGCATCTTCATAAAGCCTCCCTCCCAACGCCGACGGCAACGTCCAAGCGTCGCCAATTAGAGTTTACCATGTTCTTTGTGTTCCCTTTTTCTTTTTCTTTTTTCTTCTCTTCTCATACCACCACGCCCACACGGTTTCCTTCTCCGCTCAGGCACCGCTTCTTGTCAGACATACTGGTGTCATCCTCGTCCGATTCTTCCTCCAAACTTTCTATTGTTGGTGGAGTTCCTCGCTTCCGTTTGATGTTGGCAACTCTGGCATCTGATTCTGCAGGTCTCGACTGTGATGCAGGGGTATCTTCTTCCCACGTCTCCATAAAATTTGGGTCAAACGAGCCCACAATGTCCTCTCCGAGGGCTTTGCCTAGTCGTTCTCGTAATCCGAGGATTGGCCAGATGGGGACCCGAGCAAACTCAATCTTCATTCCTTCAACGTTACCATCTTCGTCGCATGGCGCGCTGGATGGGTCGTAGAATCGCTCAAGGAATTTAGCCGCAACATGTCCCGTATAAACCAGGAATTCGCAAGTCTCAGTATCATGAGTCAAAATCCTCATCTTGACATCCTGAAAGTCGGGTCGGCGAGAATCGCCTTTTCGAGGCCAATACGTTTCTCTGGCGAATATTTGCGTCGGTGCAGTGTAAAAATGACGCTGGGCCATGGCCAGAAAGATGCCAACGAAATGCGGATCTTGATCAGCATTTGCCGGAATAAGACGCTTCCCTCGGAGCTGTTGTAATCGTTGGACAGGGATGTTGGGATTGTTATCGGGACCGACAGCTACACGAAAGATATTTTGACGTATTGACGCCAGTTGATTCTTCCCTATGTAGCATAACATCGGCAAGTTTGCAGTAGAGTGAGGTGTCGGGTTTGATGACGAGGATCCATAGGATTCGGCAGGTCGGGTCACCACTGTAGCGACAGAGCTCTGCGATGATAAGGCGGAAGGATTTGGAGGGAAATTCCACATAGCCTGCACCCTGACGGCATCATAATAAACTTTGTCGCCAAAATAGATGTTGAGTTCTGGGAATAGCTGGGGTTTTGCAAAAGCTGCTGGCCAAAGCGTCATCAAGACGGCCTTGACGGCTGTGAAAGTCGGCTTTGGTAGCGACGAGGAGGGAACCAAGATTTCCGTCAGTGCCTCGCTCAGTTTGGTGATGGTGTTTGACGGTCGCATATGGCCCTGCGTTGGCGGAGAGCCCGGCAAGGTGCAGGGCCGCGGTGTGTCGCAGACTGGCAGCTCACAGAAGCGCACACCGAGCAGGCTAGCATGAAGGTCCGTCCAACCTATGGGTCGCAAGAAGAGGGAAGTCCCGGCATTCTGGCGGAGGATGTCACGCAGGGAACCCTTCTTCGGGCGGCGTATTCGGCCTATGCGCCGGGCTGGACGAGGTCGCGGCGGCAGCGAAGGCGGCGGCGGTGATGCTGCCAGCTTCGGCCTCTGTGTCGTCGGCGGAGTCGATTCAGGCGACTCCGGCACACTGTCGGTGTCTTCTCTGGTGCCGGCTGAGGCCTGCATGGAGGGGCTGCTGGAGGGAGTCATGTCGTCCACAAGAGCACGCAACTTGGCCACGATGGCGCTTTGAAGAAACATGGAGCTGCGAATAAGCATTAGCCAGAGATGCGCGCGGAAAGAGGCTGTTTTTAATACATAGACATGATGGACGGGGCGAGTGTTGATGGGCCCTCAGATGAGCATCTCTCAGTGCGTGAATCACAACTTACCGTGCGTCCGGACTCCGAATATATGAGGCCCTCCCCCGCTGTGACGCGACAAAGAAAAAAAATGGCTGCACGCCTATTCCCTGCTTAATTCCCCCGCAAACCTTGCTTTTTTCTTCTCTCTCCAAATAGTACCCGGGTTTGCTAGCGGAAAGCCACCAGGTGCAAAAGTAGACCGGGGATGAGGAGGAATTTGGAGATGGAAGAGGAGCAAGCCTATAGGTTCTTTGTTGCAGTGAGGATCAAATGAACTTGTAAAAAAATAAAATAGAAACCGGTAGCGAGGGAGAAAAAGGGAACAAAAAAGGAGTCTTTGCAAGATGAAGCCAGAGTGAACAAAACGTGAGACAAAGTCCTGAACGAGAGGCTGCAGACACGCGCCGCGCAGGCAATTAATAGTCATGTATTGACTTCTGTTTTTCTGTTAGGCCGCAACAAAAACGCCCCCCATTTGCACGGCCAAAGTCAGCAACAGGCGCGTTTCCGCAGTGCGTGGGCGGCGCGAGCAGTGAGCGAATTCACGTGATGCCAGGCAGCCAGCGGTTGAGTGGCGGTGCTAGCGTGTTTTTGGCTTGTAGTTTGCCTGGACATGTGGCACAGGTGGCAAGGCATCACGGATTACCTCAGCAGGGGCAGCGCTAAGCTGGAGGAGGCAAGGTTACAGTACAGTACAAGTGCTGTTGTCTCCACTGCTGGCTGTCCAGGTTGACTGACGACAGCTTCGGCCTCTTAGGAGCAGCGCAGCCCCGCCAACCAGCGCAGACCATCTCGTGCTTCTGCTTCTTGACGCCTCATTCCAATCCCAGCGTCGAGCCATTGCTGTCCAAGATGCCGGTACGTCCATTTCCATTGCCCTGTCGATCCTCGTCGAAGCAGCCCCGAGCTTCGTCTCCCGGGCTCGCACCGGAGCTGTCACCGGGAGCCTCTCCTGGTTACCGATGACCTCTGGCCTATCATCTCATCTCTCTCCCGACTCTCGCCTCGCCTCGAAATATCTTTGCTAATTTCGCCCATGATATCAAACCCGCAGGCCTACAACTCCGACTTCAACTCCGACCCCAACCCCCCTCGCCTCATCGGCAACTTCCCCCTCCTCCCCCTCCGCACAAAGACCCGCGGCCCAGCCTACGTCCTGCCCTTCCCGTCACCGCCGCTGCCCGCCCACGAGTCCCCCGAGATCGAGAGCGAGAGCTACGACATCCTCGACGAGGTCCTGCGCCTCTTCCGCGCAAACACCTTCTTCCGCAACTTTGAGATCAAGGGCCCCGCTGACCGCCTGCTCGTCTACGGCATCTGGTTCGTGAGCGACTGCCTGCAGAAGATCAAGCCCAATGCCTCGGCTCGCGATGCCGCCAAGGAGGTCAACAACTTGGCGCTGGATCTCAACTTTGCTATTCCTGGAGACCCGGGATTCCCTCTAAACCAGGTTTGTCAATTCATGTCCAGCTTTCTTGGAGACCTTCAACGCAAGGGATCGTCTGAGGTTCCAGGAGCTAACGTATTACCCCCCAACTTTTTTTATAGATGTACGAGCCCCCTCGAGACAGGCAGGACGCAGAGCAGCTCAAGCTGTACATGGCGCAAGTCCGACAGGAGCTTGCATCCCGGTTATTGGCTAGAGTGTACGAGGAGGATGAGTCCAAGCCCAGCAAGTGGTGGTTGAGCTTCACCAAGAGAAAGTTCATGAACAAGTCGTTGTAAGAGAAGCGGAGTTGCTTGGTGGCATTTAGAAGGTCAATATACTATTTTACTGCAACTTGAGAGAGCATGGATCGCACCCGGCTCTAATACATATCTATCCATCGTCATGGGGATTCATCTGCGTCAGCTCCCAGGGAGTATTCATGTGTTCTATTCACTTGTTTTCCACACATGGCCGATGGCCTCTATATCTTTATTACAGCCAGCCATACGTATCCGTCATCCAGTCTTGGGCTTCTTCCTCTGGAACTTGCCCCTGGCCATTATATTACCCTCCGCAGGGATTGCCCTCCATCCCGTAAACACAAAGCCGACCGCCCCGCCCCTCTCCGTCATGAACGGATGCGTCCGGCCAGGCAAAACCTGCCATCTCCTTGCCCGACTCGTCTGCACCTGCGCACCGATCAGCAGCGACGGATTAATGGGGAAATCCGGCGTGCCGGCCCAGTTCTCCAGCTCCGTCGTCGTCTTGCCCTCTGCCTCGGCCGGAGGATTCGACACCCAGGCGCCACGTCGGCTGATGCTGAAGCAGTCCGCTAGCTGCGTCAGGGGCTCGATTGTCGGTGAGTAGATGGCCACGGGGGCACCGCCGGCAAGGAGCGGGAGCGCATGCCGCAGCACCGAGATGGGATCCATGGTGCTTGCCACGGCGAGGCCGGAGAAGCCGCCCGCTCGAGTCGCGTCGACGATCTGGCGTGTGCGAGCCCATCGCCGGCGCTTGCGGTGGTAGTTTGCGCGCCGGTTGGTCTTCCAGGATGCGAGGGTCTCGGAGTCTACTTCTGGTGCTGGTTCCGCATATGTAGGGTCTGCTTCAGGATCCAGCAGCTGAAGCCAGGAAATTGGTAGCAGGTTGGTGAAGAGCGGGTGGTAGGGATATGGAGGGTTAGGGTCGCTGAAGTCGTAGTCAAAGTGACGGAGGAGAGAGAGATTGGGCTGTGAGTTGGCGTGAATGAGGGTGATGCTGTTTGTAAGAGCATAGTGGTCGTCTAGGTCATCTTTTCTAGGCCGCTTGGGTCTATTTCGATGTGCCTTGACAGGCTCTGCTGCCGCTGTGCCCGCCTCATCGTTGGGTTGCAGCTCTGGGTTCTGCTCCTGCTGGGCGGCATCTGTTGATGTGCCCTCTTCTTCTGGAGCTTCTGCGTGCAATAGCCCCATTCTCTCAGCCATGGCCGCGACCAACAGGCCTCCCGTATCATCGACAGCCAGCCATCGCCCACCATGTGGACTTTGTTCACCCTCAATTGGCAGGCCACCAAAGTGTACATCAGCCCAACATCCCAGCAAGCCAATCATTTCCTGTCGCATCTCCATGACTTTGCTGGCATCCCTCTCAACCAGCATCCACTGTCCGAGCTGTGCCACGTCCAGAGGCAGAACAGTAAACCGCCGCATGTACTTTCTCTCCTTGAGGAGCTTGTATTTGGCCAGCGAGTATGCCGTCTTCTGATCAATCGCTGTGTGAGAGAGCATCAGCTTGGCAATCAATTCTTTGCCCGCCGAAGCACCCTCCCTCTTGAGCTGATCAATCTCGGCCATTGTGAGTGTCTGGCGCGCAGATTCGTCAATGACCTCGCGGTTCGACCGTGCGACAACCTTGCCGCTCTCATCGACAAGCGTGAGCTCCTCTCCATTAGCCGGTTCAATAACGTCGTCGCCCTCGGCGGACTCGGTGGCGCTCACGTCGGCGAGCTTATCGGCGTTGAGTTCTGTGCCGGGAACGACTCGTAATCGGGGAAAGCTTTCGCCTTCGCGCTTGTCCTGAATCTCATAGGTGAGATGGTACGGCCGTTCGATTATCAGATTGCTCGGAAACGAGCCATATTTGCCTAGAGAAATGGTTCTAGAAAGCCGGTCAGTCTCACACCATCAAAGAGCTACAAGGCAGAGGAGAGAAGAAGAGACTGACGTATTGGGAACCACCTGAAGAACTCGCGTCACCTCACTTGGTAGTCTGATTGCAACCCATCCATTGGGCTGCACTGTATTTCTCGACATTTCGGCAAGGCTGAGGCGGAAGCATCAACTGTTGCTGAAACTTCGGTGCTGGTTCATGGCAGAAAAAAAAATAAAAAGCGCCGGACTTGATCTCGGTGAGCCCCGCGCCCCACCATGGCGGCTCCCGACTCACCGCGGTGGGTCATCTCGAGATCTAAGTACATGTATTCTCACGTCACAACATTAAGTCGGCGATGGAGATGTTAGATAGGAAATACCATCGTGTCTACTAAAATTGGGCTATGTTGTGAATTCCAATTGCTGGTAACCTTATGGAAATAGATCAGCCTTTTTTCGATAACTCTTTGGTCAAGTAGAGCATTTCTCCTGCTAGGCGGTCCTTCTAATTATGAGCATGATTAAGGAAGTAAAAAAAACAATGAGTGGCCTCCTCGTAATTGGTAGCGATCTATATGGTAGCTCTCGAACTATAACAAATGAAAATAAAGTGTCGTAAACATAGCACATGCTATTGCTTGATATTTGGCACCCAAGGCCTGTATTGGTTGTCCCATTGGACTCTGTCTCATGACTTTCGTAACACACGCGGAGTAGATCTCTACCCTACATATCATAGATAAAGTCTTGAAGGTGCAACATTGTAACCTTATCAACTATCATTTCGTATCCGCAATCACACAAGATATAGTGGAGGGAGGTATCATCTAAAATGTCTTATTGATGTACTGAGGTATGTTGGAAAGAACGGTATGACACACGTAGAAGGACGTTCGGGAGTCTTTTAATGGCGGCGTTAGTATATGTATGTATACACCAACAGACGTACTATGTACCTGCTTGGCTGTCTTTCCCCGTCGCCTGACTGGACGTGCTGTCTCTGGGCGTTAGATGGATTGCAAAATTATTTACAGAGGCTGCTTACCTGGCTCCCAGGCCCTTTGCTGCCGAGCTTCTTGCTTGTTCCGGTTCTGCCTTTCCGCTTGCCTGGCACTCTTGGGCCTGAACTTTCGGTTTTCTCGTCTGCTGTCATTGTCGGAGAGATTTCAGGCGGCTTTTGTGAGATTGAGCGAGTGTGTGCGAATGTTCTCGTGGACCGTGAAGAGAGATGCGAGGAGAAGGATATAGTAATCTTACGGAAGGGGGGAATTTTATTTTAGGTGCAAGAGCTTAATGCTGGTAGAGGTGGAAGGTGCAACTTCTAAATGCATGTGGCGGCAATTCACATGCTCTTCACTTGACGGGGCTATCGATAGTAGTTACTAGAACATATATTAATCAATAATCCGTTCACTACGTATTACAATAAGACAAAGAATGGTAGCAGATACTAGGGGAAGATGGCGATAGTAGTAGATACTAGGCTTAGGTAGTGATAGTAGCAAATACTAGACTGAGGTAGTTATAGTAGCAGATACTAGAAGAGGGTGGCGATAGTAGCGGATACTAGAGGAAGGCAGCTATAGTAGCAAATACTAGATCGAGGTGGTGATAGTAGCAGATACTACAAAAGATAGTGATAGTTACTGAGAAACCAGGTAGATGACGTTGGATTTTGCTGCATCTCGTTGACACTGTAGTCGTCGGAGCGTTGTAGACGTAGACTACGTACTAGCTACCTACACACTCTCTAATTTTACTGTCAACTCTTCATATAGTGCCGAATACTTTGAAAACACATTTGGTAAATCACAAAATATTCTATATTTCGTAGCCCTTCGTTCGCATTCCGCTGTTGGGCGCTATCGTCTCGCTGAGCGAAGTTTGGATTTGCGTGATCGCTGCTAAACCATGGATCTAGTAAGACAAAAGTTCAAGTTCTGGACTTCGTTATACATAATCGCCCAAGTTTGTCGCAAGTAAAACTTCAGAATGTCCAATACTTCAAATTCAACTTTTATGAGAGATAAAAAGGGAATAACCACGCCAGATCGGATAATGCCTTATCGACGACGGATACTCGCGTGGTGAGGGCGCAGTTGCTTTAGTAGCAATTTAGTCGTGGGATATCGTAGAAGGAAAATCATTTCGCTATAATGAGAACTTGACCGAGAACATCTCTTGCTTCCACCGGTCTCACGATTGTGTCATACGAAAAATGAGCGAAGCCTTGGACGGCTGCAACTGAATGCCAGACAAGTACTCCCAAACGTTGTCGTCGCCATGATCCATATTTATCAGCTCGTAAAAAGCCGGTGAAATTCAGAAGTGCGCGATAGTCGCTAAACTGGTCTGCTTGAGATGCAGTATTTCCCGCCGTAATCCAATTTGGCTCACCCGCACCTAGAGAAGGCGGTACGCTTCTGTGAAAGATATCATTATCGGTAAGATAGATTTCAATAGCTCAGCCCGCAGTTGGTTAGTAAGGCCGTATTTTGTATCAATATCCGAAGAGTCTGGTCATCAAGCTAGAGTTATTTGACGACGCCTAATTCCACTTCATGGTCAGCTCAGTCCACCAGAGAAGTTGATAGCAGGCTAACAAAAGAGTTGCGGAGTATGTAAGAGTAATGAAGAATTAAACAAGATATGAAGTATCGTTAGGTTGATTTAATGAAAATTATAATTGACCGACGAGATAATTCGCGTGTTAGTCAGTCCGATGATATTCTGTCACAAACCTTTCTCGTCCGGAAGTCGGCGAAGCCAAATGAAATTCAGGAGATTGAGATCAATTTTTAGCATTTGGCATTCAATCAAATAATACGGATGGAATTGGAGCGTCGGGATACGGTTCGCGACATCTGGTAGAAGAAATCAGACCCGATGACTAACAGGCAGCAGCAATAACGCCAAGCGCAGAGTCTCGACCCAAGATAGCCGACGGGAGAATGTGAAAAGGCATCTAGATGCACCACGCGATCAAATCATCCGATCTCAAGATATCTAGCGTTTGCGCCTCATCCTTGCGCTGTTCAGCTATAAGCAGAGTAACCTATCCCTGGAAAGCGGACTGCAGGAGACTGATGCGATAGTCGATCTCAATATGTGGGCGAGCCGAGCGAAGCTTCTCCTGTTCGGCTTGATTGGGGCAAAGGCTGGTGTAGTCCCCTTTGCACATGTGATCTAGTCAATTGTCAATGGTCGGTCGCCGCGTGTCGACCACGTTGAAGAGCCAAGACGGTCCATTTAGCATCTCGGTTCTTGATATCCCAAAACGCCACGCCTCGCGGCAGCTTAACGCAGGGCTTCACCAATTTAGCCAGTAGTCCGGGGCCCCGGAACCGTGACCTGCTTCTGGGGCTGAAAAAGCTGGAGCTGGAGCTAGAGCTGGAGCTAGAGCTGGAGTTGGAGATCTGGGGAAGAGAGAGGCCTTGGAGCCGTCGGGTCCTTTCCGTCGGGAGCTTTCATAGGTGGACGGAGCAGAGATGTCGAGTCGGCCACAGATTAAATACCCGAAAAGCCTCTGACGAAGGCCCAACAGACAGCCCGTCAAGGGAACAAAATTAGACAAGATGGCATGCTGTACTGATGATTACAGCTGCTCGTACATGGGTTAGAGGTACTGGTACTGAAGGAGGGGGAAAGACAAGGTCGAGGTTTCACGTGATGAGGACTGGAGGGTGTACTGCTGTTGCAACCTCAGGCACCGACTGAGCACGATATCGTTCCACCAGGCCTCTTTATCTTCTGCCTGTTAATGCTACTTGCATGTCCCTCTGCAGGCATGCCCGCCCAACGCTTTGGAACAAACAGCTGCGAGATTTGCCATTTCGCTAACACCTCCGCACGCCGCTATGCTTAACCGGCACATGCTTCAAGGTTGTTAGCCAATCCACAACCCCCGCGAGGATATCGGGGAAAAGATGTAAGCGCAGGGGGGGCCAAACGCGGCTACCGGACGCCACAAGTTATCAAGTGTGAGTGGCAATGCTGGCAGATGGTTGGATGGTACGGCAAACCACTTGGAGCAGCCTCTGATTTCCCCACGAACGTTGAGGGGGAAACTGTTCCTTATTGTCCTGCTCGGTGGAAAATTCCACGGCTTCTAGCGCCAGCAGATCGTGATGCTGCAATACATACGTGTGCCCCCGCACAGAATCTGCGAGTATTACAGCCGAGACACGGGAGGTTCGTCTCGGGGGGGTCGTGTCACAGTGACGAGATTTGTGATATCCAGGGTGGTTTCGTTTCTGGGGGACGAGGCACGCCGTCGGCCAACAGCCACGGTCACTAAACACAACCGTCATCGGCCCATCCTCCTCGTGCTCTCTGCAGCCAACCCGCCGGCCAGACTTCCAGGATTTCGGGCCAGCATTGACTCGAGACCCAGCATCTCAAGGATGCCAGGACTCGCTTCAGACCAATGGCCAGTCCTGCTCGTTTCCCCGCCTCCTGCTACCCCAGCAAGCCCAGACATCTCCACCACGAGCCCCGTCTTTTCTCCAGAGTTGCTAAAGGCGGGCTGACGGGTGTTTTATTTGCGTGTCCGTGTAAAGGTTTAGGTGAGGTGACTATCAAGCCTGCTAGCAATGGGCTCGGACGCGACTCAACCGCTATCATCGCGGAGAATTCTCCCTCGGGGCCGCCTAACAGCCGGGCGGCGCCACAGCAAGAGAGCCACGTTCTTGGTCTGTTCTATGACCTGCGGGTAATTTCTCTGCCATGTGAACGAGATGCCTCACTGGACGCCACACTTAAAAGACAACACTATGTGCCATTTGGAGGAGTGATTTTGCCGACGGGATTTTTTAGGGCGGCTGGGCTAGTACCAACCTGGAGTATGAGGCCGGTAATGGTCCGGATGATCATGTCCACATTTTGCCAGGGAAAGCAAAGGCTACAATACGATGCAGGCCATACAAGAAATTCCTCTTTACGAGTCAAAGTAAACCCTGGTTGGCGATGTGAGGGGCTGGTCGACCGAATTGAGTGATAAGGGTCGCATTCCCAGCACGAAAAGCGCAGCCTTGATTGAGAGCATCCCAGGCAACTTCACCTCTTTTCTTCTTCTCTCTCTCTTCATTTCCATACCTCTCCCTTTGGTAGGGTCCTCTAGATAGGAATCAACCACCATGGGCGTCGCATCCTTCTTCAAGGCCAGGTCGCTCAAGGCCAACGACAAGGGCCGCACAAAAGCTGCCGAGCTCACATTGAGGGAGTCCATCTTCCCAATTGCCCTCGTCACCGTCCTGTTTTTCCTCTGGGGATTCAGTTACGGCCTGCTCGACACGCTCAACAAGCATTTCCAGAACACGCTCCATATCGACCAGGCGCGTTCCTCTGGTCTACAGGCCGCTTACTTTGGGTAATTTTCCCCATCTCACTGCGCAATCTGTCACGCTTTTTAAAGCAGATAGGCTAACATGGAGATTGTACAGCGCATATCCATTGGCCTCCCTCGGACACGCAGCCTGGATTCTCCGTCACTATGGATATAGAGCCGTCTTCATCTGGGGTCTTTTCCTGTACGCTGTAGGCGCTGCCATCGCCATCCCCTGCATCAAGGCCAAGTCGTTTGGAGGATTCTGCGCCTCCATCTTCATCATCGGCAATGGTCTTGGCTCTCTGGAGACTGCCGCCAATCCTTTCATCACAGGTATGTGACGCGATGTCGTCTAACTCAATTATGGTTAACCTGCCCCTCTCCATCCATCCCCACTGACATGGTCTACCCCAGTCTGCGGCCCACCGAAGTACTCTGAGCTCCGAATCAACATTTCCCAGGCTTTCAACGGTATCGGCACAGTGATTGCTCCCGTTCTTGGTTCATACGTCTTCTTCAACTTCAGCGACGAGCGTGCGCTTCAGAACGTGCAATGGGTTTACCTGGCTATCGTTGTCTTTGTTCTCCTCCTGGCGACTCTATTCTTCCTCGCTAAGATCCCTGAGATTACGAATGCCGGTGAGTGTTTTTCTGTAATACAACCCCCTACCGCATCCTGCTAACGCAATGCAATCTAGACATGGCATTCCAGGCTCAAGAGGCCCACGGCAGCTCAGATGACCAGCCTCTCTGGAAGCAGTACAGACTCTTCCACGCCGCGCTTGCCCAGTTCTGCTATACCGGTGCCCAGGTTGCAATCGCCAGTTCCTTCATCAACTATGCCGTGGCGACCAAACCAGGAACTTCGAGCAGTCTTGGCTCTAAACTGTTTGCCGGTGCCCAGGCCGCTTTTGCCATTGGTCGGTTTACGGGAAGTGGTATCATGCGATTTGTGAAGCCAAGATGGATCTTCCTCGTCTTCATCAGCATGTGCATCATCTTCATCTGCCCGGCCATTACCCAAAAGAACGACACCGGTATTGCTATGCTCTACGTTGTCCTCTTCTTCGAGTCTGTCTGCTTCCCCACCATCGTTGCCCTCGGAATGCGTGGTCTCGGCAGACACACCAAGCGTGGCAGTGGCTTCATCGTCGGTGGTGTTGTCGGCGGTGCCTGTGTACCCCCTTTGACCTTTGTGGCTGCAGAGCGTCACGGCAGCGGCATCAGCATGGTCGTCCCCATGTCTTTCCTCGTCGTGGCCTGGTCGTATGCCTTCTGCGTCAACTTTGTGCCCGCGTATCGGGATGTCGTCGACGCCTTTAGCGAGACTGACGTTGGCACCCAGGGCCACACGAACGACGAGGAGATTGCGGAGAAGATGGACCATGAGAAGCCCGTGGTCACTACTGTTCAGTAAATATGCTTGTAGAGCGGGGGGGCATGGGACAAGGTGGTTTTTGGTTTATTGAATTGGATTGATGAGTTTTCTTGGATACCAGTATCGTCGCCTGCTTTGTGACCAGCTTTTCCGTTGGACACATGTTATGCATATAATGATTTCATGGCAAATACATAACTTAACAACTTGACTCTCACTCTGTGCCGCTTGATTGTGTCCACATCAAACTTTTCTCTTTCTCTTTCTTTGTCTAATCCCAAAGTTATATATGTAACAATGCGCTTTGTTTCACAACAAGTTGAAAAGAACAACTCCTCGTCCCCTATCCCTAATCCTAATATGAAGTCCAACAGCATTACGTCTATGTACCGTTCCTCCTCCGTCCTCCCCTCGTACTCCTCTCCACATGCCCCTTCAAGACCTTCCTCGTCTCCACCAAGCTCCTCTTCTGCTTGCTCTTTGCCTTGCCGAGCGTCATCAAGAAGTTCTTCTTGCGCTGCTTCTCCCTGTTGCTCGTGCTCTTTCCCGCGGCGTCCTTCTTGGACTTGCGGATGGCCTGCGTGCTCTTGTGCTCTTCGCGGTCGGGCTTGCCCTCCTTGGCGAGGGCTACTTTTTCCTCCTTGGTCAGCTTGCGGAGGCGGATGGGCGCCTCGATGTTCTCGGCGGTGAGGCCGTCGTCGGCGTGCGTGGGGCCGTCGGGGTTCTGCTGGTGTTTGTTCTTGCGGAATTTAGAGCCCATTGCTTTTTGGACGGAGGCTGTGGCGCGGAGTTCTTGGAGTTTGGCGAGGTCAGCGGGGGTGAGGATTGTGGTTGTGGCGAGCTTGGTCATGCGTTCGAGCTCGGCGGCTGAGTCTTCTTCATTGTCTTCTTCTTCGTCGTCTTCTTCTCCCTTTCGCTTCTTGGGAGCGGGCTCGTCCTCGTCTGAGGAGTGTTCTACGTTGATCCATTCGCCCTCGTCGCTGCTGTCTTCTGAACCAACCTCCCACTCATCAGAGTTGAAGCCATCTTCATCCTTATCCTTCTCGTCGCCAGAAACATCGCTTCCATCCTCTGGCAGACCCTTTTCGGCGCGCTTTCGCTTCCTCTGCTCTTCTTTCCACTTGGCAAGGAGATCCAGACCCTCGATGCCGCCAACTTCTTCCTCTCCGAACTTGCGCTGCTTCATCAAGCCGGAGCTGATGCCCATGGTGGCGTCTTTGCCTCGGTCTCTCTTCTTGAGCATGTCTGCGCCGACTTCTCGGTATAGTGACAAAAGACCCTTGGCGGCCATCATGACGCCCTTGTCTTTGCTCTTGCGGTATTGGACCAAATCCTGCAGCAGCGTCTCTGTCATGGCTAGAGACTGTCGAGAGCATATCTCTCGAATGGCATTCAGACCAACTGCAGCGACTTCGGAGGCTGACGCTTCAGAGACGAACTCGTTTGCAATCTTTTGGATAAGGGGCTCAAGAGCATCAGGGGGCACCAGGTTGTGCACACCTTGTGCTAGAGAGGCGAGGATTGATGTGACGGATTGTTGCTTGGGTGTAAGATATTTGATGAACCAAGAGTATAGCGGCACAATGGTAAGCTTGTGTAGACCGACTAATCTGGTAATGAGCTGCAGAACAAGCAGCTTTGTGTCCAATGAGAGCTTGTTCTTTGTGCTCTGAAGGTGTTTTGTGAATAGTTGCTCAGCAAAGTCCTGAGGGTCATGTAGCAAGTGTAGAGCCGAAAAGTTGAGCGGGTGAGGCTTTGACTTTTTCTTCTCCTGCCTCTTGACTTTGTCGACCGCATTTTTGTACGCCTGCTTCTGTTTTCTTGATTTCTTGTTGATGGTAATCTGATGCTTCACCTTGGCCAAATCAATCTCCTCATCACTGCTTTCGTCCTCGAGCTCCTCACGCTCCTTGTCGCCTCCCAAGAAGAATCGCACAGATCCGATGACAACCTTCTCGTTATCGGCCAAACACGCCTCTTTCATGACATCGACTGGTTTCGCATCTGTCCAGACCTGTCGCTTCCACAACTCACGTGTCAGCTTGATAGCCCAGATGGCTCTTGGTGAAGAGCGATCTGCTGTGACGAGGTTGTAAAGCACAGCCTGAATGGTTCGGTTCAGCGGGTGATTTGTGGACTTGGAATTCGAGTTGCGCATATCGCTGAGGATTTTCTGGAAGAGCATCTCTCGCATAGACTTGCTTCGCGAGGACACGAGGATCGGGAACAGCGTCGTCAGAAGGCTGGTAGAATCGATAACCTCTTTGCGGCGCAGCAGCACCAGACTGCCAACGACCTTGTCTCTCAGTTCGTGGTGAAGAGTTTCGTGATTCTGTGAAACAATGGCCTTCAAATCGTCTGGAAATGTCCGCGTCTCCTCGGGGTAGCAGTCGGCAACGTGCGCAATGAGGTCGATCATGTTGTGGAAAGATTCCACCGAGTCGGCGGCGGCCGTTGTCGGCGACATGAAGAAGATTTCGCGCTGAGCCTCATATTGTTCCCATTGCTTCAAGAAATCGTCCTTGTAGGATCTAGAACAACGTGAGCGATGGTCTTTTCAGACGGGTGGAAGGCGATGAAGAGCTTACTTTGGATCCCGACGGATTTTGTACTGAAGACTCGCGCTGCAATAATTGTTAGCACAACAACGGATAGAGGCGCATATTGATTCAGCAAGACATACAAGTCCGCATCGATCTTCTCGAGCGCCGCGACCTTTCTTTTCACCATTTTTGCGACTGATTGGGACGCAATGGAGGCGAGTTTGTATGGGATTGATTTTCGCCTTGGCGGGACCAACTTGTCGAAGAAATTTTGGATTATCGGCCACCGATAAGATAAGGATAAGCTTAGCACCCGCCTAGCGTACAGGGGCGGAAAACTACTGGATCGGGTACTTCTAGCAGTCAGTGTCACCTTGATTGAAGCGAATTACAATTCTCTTTAATGCAAGATAGATGTCCTTTTTTCAGTGCAATACGACTCGGATGATAAATCCCATTTGCTGCGGGAACTTATGTAGCTTGAAAGCTGCTATGAGCCAATGTCCTTGATGAAGCCCTTATTCCTTTCATCGAAACCAGATCCCTGCCGATAATCCCATAACGCCTTGATGAAGCACTGCTCTTAACTTGCCATTCTCATCCCCCTTGCCATTCTCATCCCCCCCCCCCCCCCCCCTCCGGTAGAGAGTGCCTCTCTTAAGAAATTCCATCGTGTGAATTGGTTCACAGGTCCAATTCTTCCTTTTGAAATGCCTCTTCGTGTGTTCGTTTGCCTCTCTTGATCAAATCTTGTATCTTGCTTCCCTCATCTCTGATGGTATTCATCACGGCGTCAAGGTTGTTCATTGCTTCAGCCTTTGCCCACGTACAGTGCTTTTTCTCCATCGCCTTCACATAGTGATTGATGGCGTATGTTGCGGTTTGCATACGATGCCGAACGGTATCAGGAACGCCTGGAGCGCTTGCGCAGTCCAGCAAGTCCTGAATGATGGTGTCTGCTGGATCCATCGACCACATGGCTGGTGCAGGTTGAGTGCGAGTCTCAGTGTGTTCAACTGCTTCCATATCATCCTTTGCGTCATCCACCCATTTGAGTATGTCTGGCTTGTCTACAAAGATGGCCCACGTACGTAGCCACGTCTTCGTATCTGCGTCCATCACCTGAACGATTTCTTCGCTCATTCTCTTTGCGAGTTCGTCATTCACGCTAGCTTGAAACTTCTCTTGGCGTGCGCGAGTGAGGTAAGGCTCCAGCTTTTCTATAGCTTGCGCCCTCGTGATGGTCATCCGAGTCGTAACCTGGATATCTGGAGGTGGCGGAGGCGTCTCTGGTCTCACGAATCCTGAGTAGAATTGTTGGCATTCAAACATAATGCCCGCGTAGTTTCTCACCACATCATGTTCGTTGATTTTTATTATGTCGGATACATCTGCGACATCATCGTCTTCGCCGTTGCTCCGGACTGTCTCTGAGTTTCCTACATGTTCGTCAACGGTTTTAGTTCTCTCAGGCTGGCCGCACTGCGCTGGTGCGGCAGTAGCTACTGTCGGGTGGGTAATAGACTTACGTTCGCTGCGCGGCATCATGTAGATGGGTTGGTGCGTTAACGACTATGCTTTCGTAGTCGTTTTTGTGTGTCGCAACGTGAGTGAAGACTTGAGCGAGGACTTCAGTGGTGGTGTTGGAGAAAGAAAAAAAGGCGAGGAATGAAAATGAGCGATCGAAATTTATTCAACTTCTGAAGCTCGCGTTTGACTACGCACGCATTCAGCGTGCCTGCTGGCCGCCAGCTGTCATGGTGTTTGAACAAGTGGCATAGAGCTGCGTTTATCCTGCGTCTGTGCAGCTTCGTCGATGGATTGAGGCTCAATTGTCTGTTTGATTGACACATTTTCGGAGAGCAATACTTGCAAGTCCTCGCGGGTGTACTATCGTGGTGCATTGGGCTGAATATAAAAGCGCGTTGCGAGATCAAAGGATTGGGTAACTCGAAGTACGGCAGCCGCAGTGGCTGCCTGGCCCCAAAGTCCATGAGGGACGATCTATGTTGATGAGGCATGGTGGGTGAGGTTGTATGTCTGTGATCCAAACCGTCCAGCAAGGATCGGTCCATAAGAGCGAACAACAGGAAGGCACACGACTAACTGTATCGTTGACTGGCGAGCCGGTGGTATGCGTATCTCATTGTATTGTCTGTTTCTTTCCATGCTTTGTCTTGATCTTGCAGAAGGGAGAGGCGTACCATGCAAGTATTCGAATGCCCATTGCCTTGAAAGGCGAGCAAAACGGCATACAGGAAGGGAAAGAGGCTGTATGTTTGGCGGGATAAGTTTCACTACTCATATGATGTCCTGAGATGTTCATCATAAAGAGGAGTACAAGCCATATCGCACAAAGGGTGCGGTGAAGGCTTGAAAAGCGCGTCGCAAAGAAAAAAAATTATACAATACAGCAGATGCCACAGGCAGAGTTGCCAAGCCCCCAAGTCCCCGAAGGACGAGCTAGGCTGGAGGAGGTCTGTTGATCAAGATCTCCCGGTTCCATGTAACATTGAAGGTACAGTAGAAGTGTTCGTTGGTATAACACCAGTCGAGAGGGTCATATTCGTAAATCGTCGTTGGTGCGTCAACCGAGGCGTGGTGAGAACTTCAAAAACGAACCGAAAAGGTGAGAAAAATTAAACGCATAGCGGCCGCCAGTCAAGGCTACCAAACCCCAAAGTCCTCAAGGGGCGAGCGAGGCTGAAGGAAGTCCGTTGAACGACGTCTCCCAGTTCCATGTAAGAAGGCACAGTAGAAGCGTATGCTGGTACAACACCAATCGAAAGAGCCGTATTCGCAAATTGTCAATGGCGCATTAACCGGGGTGCGGTGGGATCTTAAAAAGCGCTCCGCAAAGAAAAAAAGGTAACAAATAACAGCTGCCCGATAAGGCTGCCAAACCTCCAAGTCCTCAAGGGACAAGCGAGGCTGTAGGACGTGCTCAACCGTGGCTACGGGAGCATCGTACTGGTTTTATCAAGTGACCGAAAGGCATGTAACGACATGTACTACAAACGTCTGTTAGTACGACACCAGTCGAGAGAGCGGCCCTCGCAAATAATCATAGGCGTACTCACCGGATGCACTCAGAACTTCAAAAACGAATCAGATAAAAAGGTAACAATATCGGCTGCCGACAAGGCGCCAAACCTCCAAGTCCTCAAGGGACAAGCGAGGCTGTAGTACATGCTCAACCGTGGGTACGGGAGCACAGTACTGTCGAAGAGAGCGACAATCTCATGATCTTCTTCCGTTCAACCCATGTATGTACGTTGGTCTTGGTAAAACACGTGTCGACGTTGAACGAAGATTGGCCAACTGAATGCGAGGTCCCCAGTCCGTAAAGAATAGGCCGGGGTGTCTGAGGTTGGACGATGGAGATGTCCAGCCTTGGACCCGTGCAATGTTTGTAGTCAACATCTTTGAGAAAAGAGGTTTTTGTGTGCTTGTAGGTAGATGATGCTCGGAATGGAGCTCTGCTGCTGAGTTAATTGAGGTTAGCGGACGCAGATCCAATGTTAAAGAGGATTGAAAAGGGGAGAAAGATGTACTAAGCTGGTTCTGAAGGGCAAAGCACGTACCTGTATCAGGGGGAGTTGAGTGACTGCGATGAAGACGAAGAAGAAAAAAGACCAAGTCACGGAGAGAATATTGTTGATGTGATGGAAAAAGTGTGCGATCACCTGACTACACGTGCAAACCACAGACAGATGGATAACCCCGATTGACTCGAAATTGTGTGCCAGATGGCATTGGTTAGCGAGGTGGTTGACAGCTGGCGCACAAAATGAAGCTGCCAGGCCCTTGGGGGTCTGTCAGGCGTCTTGTACTGACGGTCAGTTGCAAATCCCATTACGATGAAGAGATCCGTTTGTGAGAGTGGCGGGCAACCGACAATGCGAGTGTCCGTTCTTCCTGTTGGGTTGTTTTTGAATGGTCTAAACTGGTCTGTTCCCCGACCCAAGTGTCATCCAGAAGTTCGTCCAACCACCTGTTGTTTGCAGTTATCTTGTCCTTACTAACTATTACTGTAGTGTGCTGTCTCCCCTGGACGTTTGTGGCGAACGAAGCTGCTGGGAACGCAAGTGTTCGTTTGTAAAGCAACATTCATTCGTATGTACGGATAGTTGTAAATGGACTCCAGGCCTACCTACCCAACATAGGATCATTCACCCTGTACGGCAGCATGCAGTGGTGGTGAACATGCAAGCAAGCGCACTCAGGTGAATTGACTACTGCTTGTCTATATAACTTGGTTCAGTTGGCCAGTCAGTTTGCGATCCATCTTGTACCTTTCCATCACATCTTGCACAATGGTTGAAGAAACGGCCGCACCGACTGATGGCCACACCTAAATTAAGCCGTCCATGTGGTCAAACAACACCCTTACGGACACCACCATCAACAGCTTGCTAATCTGAGCAACTACACCAATTCTCAACAGATAACCCAGACATCTACGTAAGCGATGAACCACTATTTACGCAAGACGAAAGACAGAGGCGTGGATGAGTGGTAGCCAGCCTTGATCATTATGGTAAAGCCTCCATAACATGGTAATGGAGACAGATACTGTCGCTCTTCTACGATTACTGCTTTCTCAGCAGTTCAAAATCCCATTTTACCGACCGAGACACGCCACGCCACCAGCACCCGTCACGACCACGGAGCAACGGACAATCACCCGCGGGCAAGCGAACAATGTGCTCAAAGAGTGGACAATCAAGTACGATAACGAAGGTTTCTCGCAGGAGACGAACGAAAATATTGATTCAAATTTTGACCCCTGAGTTGATTCTAGTGCTGGGACCCGGCACGCAGAAGTGGGTTGTTAGATTTGCCAGAATGACGAAGAAACGCTACCTCCAGGAGTGGGTTTCTTCTAGTATTACCACTTTCTTCTACTACCTACTACTCTCTACTACTATTACTACTTTCTTATACTATTTGCTACTCTCTGCTACTATCATTACTCTCTTCTACTCTCTTCTATTACCGCTACTTTCTTCGATCATCGACATTCTCTTCCACTATCGACATTCTCTTCTACCACTTACTAGTACCTAGCCAAGCTCCATCTGCTTGATGATGTCGTCAGAGATGAAATCATAGCCCTAGAAGAAGAACAATTGAGCGAGTCAACATTAGTCGAGTATCAGACCGAAGAGACAATCGGTCAAAATTACAAAAATGTCAACCGACAGCATTCACAAACCTACTAGCAACGCTGCCCAAGCAGAGACGAATAATCCACCCATGGCTCTTCATGGTGCACCAGATCGCAATGTCGGTAAAGGAGCTGGTCGAAATTAAATGAGAGGGGCATCGGTATACAATAACATATTGGCGGATATGAAAGATGTCGGCAAAGACGAGGCGGCACTCTGAGGCGTCATGATGTCGTGGTTCAATGCTACGCGTGGCATTGATACGTTTTAGGCAGGACAGGAACCGCTGGCTGGGACGTACGAGTGCTGCTTCTGTGGCATTGGTCTAACCGAAATTCATTATTCGGACGAGCGCTGCTACAAGTGTGCCTAGACAGATGCTATACAGCGGTCCACGTCTCTGCCATTCCATGCTGGTTTCTGGAAACCTTATCCCGCTGAAGATGTGGGTCAATCGAGACGACAAGTTCTCAGCCCTATTCCGGGACGGGAACTACACCCTGGAGGAGATCCGACCAGAGTCCGTCGAGACACTGAAGGGCCTTTGGAGAGGGTCTCATATTCGCCCAACACTAGATGTTCCCTCTAAATCGACCTTGCGAGCATCAGTTCTGCGGCCATGGTGATCAACTATTCGAATTCATTCCTTGCGGCAAAACGTTTACCACTATCAAAGAACAAGATGACCACATGAGGTCTCAGGTGCGAACGATGCAGAAGAATGGCGCAAGCGGTGACAAGGGGCCAACCTGCTTTTTAGAGCATGCGCGAGGGATCCTGAAGGAGGCCGCATCCATCGCGAAAGACTTGATTTTGACTCAGTCGACGATATGAGGGACCATGTTTGGTCCGTCCACTAAGTTTACATGGTAAAGGGGGATGAAGTCAAGTTTTGCGAGTACTGTCAGACTTGGCTTATTGAACTACTACCAGAGAACAAAGTTATCGCAAACTACGCATGGGGTCGTATCCTAGTGATCACCGGCTACAAACAACAAAAGCGCCTTCTTAAGCAAAAGATTGCAGAGCTTCCTGAGGCCGAAGTCCCTCGCGGACTTGTGTCGGTGCGAACAATAGACGACTCCCCCAGCCATCAGACCGAGTTCGTCATTTGCGAGAGTGGCGTTCTCATGCAGAAAGACACCTAGATGATGCCCACAACGCCGTCGCAAAGCATAGACGGTTATGCCGGAGTCACTGTTGGCCGTGCTATTGTCCCTCGTATTTGCTCAATTTGCTTTCATAATGAAGAGTCGCCTACACAGAAGCGTATCGCAACTCACGCTTCGTTTTTAATCTCTCAGGACACATCTCGTTTTACTTAGAGAAACAAGAGAAGAAAAAGATTGAAAAAAGATGCCCTTGTTTCCCAGTTATGTGCACCAAAGAAGCCAAGATGAACAGCGCCGAGTTACGAACCCATCTCGAAGTTGTACATGGAATTGAAGCTACGACGAAGAAAGTCGCAAAGCGCAATACAAATACCAACGATTCAAGTGTTCAACGCTTGACCTCTCAATGACCCACAACGTATTCGGGAAAACGAAAGATACAAGAGACTCGCAAAGGATTATGAGGGCGACAACGCCATCAACCTGGCTACCATATCGGAAGACCAGGAGAGAGATTTCTCCCAGCTATTGGTCAGAGGAGTCTTCAAAATGATCGGTCTGGAGAAGGAGGACGACAGAGATTGTTACGTCGCGTGCATTAACAAATGCATTTCAACACATGCGCCCAAGGCAACGAAGTGGTCACAGTAGGGTGGATATCGCGATTTCTGTGAAAAGCTCAAGCAGGCAGTCGACCTCACAAAGGAGCACTGCGTACGATATATCCTCAACTCACCGACTGTAATCGCTGCCATTGCCGTAAAGATATTGCGAAATGTCGATACCAATGGACGTGATGCAATTACAGGCCTTCTCTTGCAGTACGGATTTTTCACCGGCGTCGCGATATGATTCCATCAACAGTCGAGGCACAGTTCGTGTTGGAGTGTCTTTCAGCATTCCGTGTGATAACATTTTACTAGGGTAAAATAGCCATAGTAGTAGATACTAGAAGGAAATAGCGATGATATCAGATACTAGAAGAAAGTAGTAATAGTAGCGGCTACTAGAAGAAGTGACGATAGCAGCAGATAGTAGTGATAGTAGCAGCGCTTAAGACTGGATATATACTACAGAATCGATGAAAGCCTATAGTTCAGACATCAATTGACAGTTTCTCTAGACTCTTTACCATAATCTATGCCTGGTGTAGGTCACTTTGATGAAAGAAATTCCAAGAACGAATAACGAAATTGTGCTGCCTCGTTGACGCTGGCAGTTGGCAGACGACGGAGGGATCTGACAAACAACATTGACAGCTGGTCAAGCACCTTCACGAATCCTCGCAATCTTCTTTATCTTTCCATTTCTTTCCATCTCCCATTTCTTCTTTTCTCAATTGCAACACACGCCTCTTCTACATACTACCCTCCTGACGAACCGCAAGAGACCACAAGAAACCAAAAGACCGTGAGACAGAAAAAGATAGTCAACCAAAATGACTCACGAACAGCAATCAACCGTCGCAAACGTAATCACCCGTACGGATTCTCCCCCGCCATCCGTCATGGTTCGGGAGAGAATGACCATCACACGCGAGGATGCGGTGGCAGCAGTTAGCAGCCAAATTGATACAATTTGGAACTCAGCATGGGATGACAATTTGAATAACAAACTGAGGGAAACACTTACGGAACAAATGGTTATTGTACTGCCGGCAAACATAAAGGAGGAATTGACCACCTGGGCAAGGATGTCCGGATTCACCTGCGTCAAAGCTTGGCTGGAGAGGGCGACGGAGGACAAGAAGCAACACAGTTGGATCGAAGTAAGAGAAAATCCACTGTTGTGGTCAAGAAGTGGACCGACGGCCATCCTTGATGAGATGGAACAAGTGTTGGACGTGGAAGGGGTGAACGAGGCCGTCCGTCGGCAAAAGCTGGGAGTTCTTGTCAATCAGATGAGGCTGTACATCCCACAGACGGAACCCGGACATCAGTAGTTGGCCAAGGCAGACGCACGAGACAGCTTGTGATAGAGCTGTACAGACAACAGACCTTGGCACCCGGACGAAATGAAGCACCGACATGTCCACTGACTGAACATAGACGGACAACCACCACCGCTGATAGACGAACAAAGGTATAATCAGCAATGCAGTTTCGGGAATCCAAACCAGGAGGCCAAGTTTCGTTCATTTCATTCATTAGTTTACGGGCAAACATTTCTCTTCATCCGTCAGTTTACGTTCAGCATCACCATATTATCAAGACAATCCGGGTTTTCTTCTTCGAAAGGTGGTGGTTGTTGGAATACCGCGGTTAGTCAGGTATGGTAGTTGACAATGCTATACTATAAGAGAGCACTCCAAAATGCTTACGGAGAGAGCTTATTTGACACCCCAATGTTACCATCAAGTATATCGTGTCATAATTAATACCGCGCTAGATCAATATAGCCGTAGTAGCAGATAATGGAGGAATGTAGTTATAGTTGCAGATAATAGAAGGATAGCCATAGTAGCAAAAAGCAGTAATAGTAGCGGATACTTGAAGAATTAGATGACTACAGATCATAACTTATTAAATCGCTTGAGTGACGTTCTCATGCAGAAAGAAAGACACTTGGACAATGCTCATAAAGTCATCACAAGACACGGTTATACATGACGGTCCCTCGTCTTTGCCCGTTTTGCCTTCACGATGAAGAATCGCCTACAGAAGCGCATCGCAAGTTGTCCTTCGTTCTTCAATCTCTCCGCTCACATCTCGCTTCACCTGGACGGAAAAGAATAAAAGAGTGAAAAGATTAAGATGAAATACCACTGCTTCCCGGCATGTGCAATAATCACGTGGAGTGCCGTTTGACTGCAGCTGGCAGAGTCTTTGCCATCTCCCAAGATACTCCAGCTTCACAGCACAAAACAAGTGAGATGCCAGTGTTTGTCGGGTGCTCTCTTTGACAATAGCATTGTGGCAATAGAACTTGCTCACCGCTTTCCAGCTCTCTTTGCAACATAAATTCGAGGCTGTCTTTCCTCACTCGCACCTTTTCTTTCCATCTACTCTTCATCCACTCCAACACACCTCTCAACTACTCCATCTCCATCATTTCCCACATACTGCCCTCACCCAAACATCAGCATCGCAAACAAAACGAGCAGCCATGGCAGACGAAGACACGCACCTTGATCATGAAGGGGACCGTCTCTCTCGAGATCGCGGATCTAGCGCACCGCCGCCCAATCGCCAAGCTGATAACCTGCACCAGGCCGTCACAAACAAGATGGCAACCCATGCTGCAGCCAACTTCTTGTCCAACCAGATCAAGATTATGAAGTTGATCCTCGAGATAACGACTACCAAACTTGACATCTTTGAGAATCTGGCTCTTCTGGCCGGCAAAATCGATGCTGTGGAAAACGCTGCCCAAGAGACACCTACCGATATCGAGAAGATCAAGGCGCTCGTTGCCACTGCCAGAGAGGAGGATGAGCAGCAACTCTTGGCTGTCAAGGACATGAAACGCGCTGCATTGGATTTGCAAGAAGCCGTTCGACAACAAGATTTCTTGGCGACTGTCGCTCAGTTGAACGGCTTCCATGGTATGACAGTCTCGAATCCAAACGCGGATGAAACCAAGGTAAACAACTACCTTGCTTCGGCAGAGCGCCTCCTCTATGACCTAGGGAGACTCAAGCAGCAACTTAACATATTGTTAAGGAACTTGAAAACTAAGGACGGCTCGGATGTCGCTGACGGCACCAACGGCAATGATACTGGAAGTCAATAAGGCGTTTTCATTGGATGAAAGCAACAGGTGTTTTGACAAGGTCATTTACCCAAGGAAAGATCTCAGTAATTTTGTATCAGAGGGTATTCATCAGGGAAGGAAACACAAAAGGCGCTTCGGCAAGGTCATTTATCTAAGGGTGGGTTTCAGTTGATTCAAGGGGCATATTCATCACGAACGGAACGCAAAAAGTGCTTTAGGGAGGTCATTTACTCAGGGAAAATCTTCACTCATATGGATCCAAGGGGCATATTCATCAGGAATCAATGAAAAAAGTGCATTAGTAAAAGCATCAATTTGGGGGAAACAACATTCACGTTTATATTCAGTCTTCCTCATAATTTCATAAGATATCTAAATAAATCTGACAAGATAATATTAATCCACCTGTGGATGTGTGGAAGTAAAAAATATCATGTCCTTTCCTGCCTAGTAGTTTCACAATTTGCTCTGCTTTATTCCAATTCTCCCATCAACCATCTCCTCAACGTCCCCAGCACCCACTTATTCCCTAATGTACCTAGTTATTGCCATCCCGACTCCATCTTGTCAAGCCTCATCGTGAGCACTGCATCCAATGGCATCCCTCGCGCTGCCGCTAATACACTGAAACGACGGGATCGTTAAAGCTGTTTGTGACGACATAACAACATGTTGCATTTTGAGAACGTGGAGCAAGACTGATTGGCTGCGCGGATCTCGGTCGATTAATCTGTCTGTTAGCTAGTGGAGTTGCTCTAGACACAACGTGAATGGACTCGACTTTAAATGTGAGATATAGATTACAGCACTCATAGTAAGAAGGGGGAGAAATAGATAGGTAAAAATGTTCATTTCATTTCCTGCGTGGCTTCATTGGCCCTTATTCATATATACACACAAGGGGAGAGCACTCTGCCACATTCCCATGCTAAATTTACATTCTTTTCACACTCAAAAGTATCCATTCGACGACAGCCACTGCTTCAGCGCATCCGAGTCACGCTTCTTGTACGCAGCCCTGCCCCTAATTCTATCCTTGGCCGTCTCCAGAGTACGGTCAAAGCCGTGGGTATCCTTGTCCTTGAAGAACTGCTCAATATCATCCAGGATAGCGGCGTCGGTAAAGGTCTTTAAGCTGAGGCCGACGAAGCGGTCAACAACAATGGGGTTGCCGAGCTTGGCAACGGCGAGATCCCAGTTGCTCTTCATAAACTCCCACTGGAGGTTACGGCCAACGGCGTGGAGAGCCAGGTTGCCACCGAGGACGTGCATGTCAGCAGCGGGGACGGCGTTTTGGGGAGGAGAGGTGTTGAAGTTGAAGGGGATGAGGTTGTCCTTGATGATATCGGCGTTGTCGACGGTGGCGAGGGCGGCGAGAGCAATGAGCTTGCCGTCAATGGCCTTGGTGGAGAACCACTCATTCTTGAGGACTTCGACGTTGCGAGCGGCGTTGTCGTCGAGACCGGCACGCCAGACGGCACTACGCAGGGAGGGAGGGATGGCGTTGGCCTCGGGATTCTCAACCCAGGCGTTGAATCGCTTGAGGGCTTCAGCCTTGACCCTGTTTATTGTTAGTAACTGCTGAGTAAAATGATTGTGTCAAGTTGGGAAGCTTACTCAGGGTGGTTGTTGGCAACGGCGCTGCTGATGAGGTCCTTGCGGAGGATACCAGCAAGGTAGTCCTCACCCTCGGGGAACTCCCATCCAACCTCCTTCACCTTTTCATCAATCAGCTTGACGGCAAAGTTTTGAAGACCCTTCTTAATCTCCTTTTCCTCTCCAAAGACAGACTTGAGGTCGCCGAGGCAGCCAAGGATCTGGCTCCACACGAGGGGGTGTGCCTCCTTCTGGAAGCCCTGGAGGAAGGTCAGCAGAGCAGATGCGGAGCTGTTGCCAGCAAAGGCGAGATCCGCAGTCGAGCCAATAATGGCAATCTTGTCCTCGGTGCTAAGCTTGTCGAGCTGGGTGCTGAGCTTGGCCAGGCGAGAGGGGGGATAGGCGACTCGGTAGAAACCAGTGGCGTTGCTGTTGAGCTTGTAGAAGTCGCTGTCAACGTCGAGGATGGTGTCCTCCTTCTTGTCCAAGGAGAGGGCAGCGATGCCACTCTCGCCCTTCTTGCCAACTAAACCAAGAGGGACCCACCAGGTGGTGGTGTCATCCTCAGGCTTGACGTCACCGGTAGACAGGAATCGAGACTGCTTGATGGCAATCTTGCCAGGCTCTTCGGAAACGGTCAGGACGGGGTGACCAATCTTGGAGATCCAGGGGTGCATAATCTCGTTGACGTTCTTGCCAGAGGCCTCGGCAAGAGAGTCCCACAGAGCCTTGGTCTTGGCGTTGCCGTATTTGTGAGCCTTGAGGTAGTTGGAGACGCCCTTGAGGAAAGTCTCTACGCCGAGGTGGTTGGCAATCATGCGAATGGCGGAGCAGCCCTTGAGGTAGCTAATATGGTCAAAGACCTGGTTGACGTCGAGGGCATCGCGGACGGGGACGTGGATAGGGTGACTGGCGCGGATGCCATCCAGGCGGAAAGCGTTCTCCATGCCCTCGTTGACAAACTGGGCCCAAACCTGCCAGTCGGGGTGCAGGTGGTCCACAGCGTGCCATCCGACCCAGGTAGCGAAGCCTTCGTTGAGCCACAGCTCATCCCACCAGTCCATGGTGACCAGGTTGCCGAACCATTGGTGAGCAAGCTCGTGGGCGACGACGTAGGCGACGGCGTTCTTGAATCGAGCATCAGAAGTCTTCTCGTCAAAGAGGACCTGAGTAGTACGGTAGGTAACGAGACCCCAGTTCTCCATGGCGCCGTGAGTGAACTCGTGGACGGCGAGCAGGTCAGACTTGGGAAGAGGGTAGTCAATGTCGAAAATCTCAGAGAAGAAGTCGATGATCTTGGGGGCGTGCTCCAGAGCCCAGCGACCCTGCTCCTTGAGACCACGGGTGGTGTAGACACGGACGGGAATCTGCTTTCCGTTGTACTTGCGGTCGGTCAGCTGCTCAATGTACTCAAAGTCACCAACAGCCCAGGCCAAAAGGTAGCTGCTCATGACGGGAGACGTCTCGAAGGAAACCATCTGCCAGCCCTTCTTGGTGGGCTTGGTATCCTTGACGGGCATGTTGCTCAGGGCGACCTGGTCGGCGGGGATCTCAATCTCCAGGTCGTAGGTAGCCTTGAGGTTGGGCTCGTCGAAGCAGGGGAAAGCTCGGCGGGCATCACAGGCCTCGAATTGGGTGCTGAGCATGTAGTGCCACTCGTCGTCGTGGGGGACAGAGGCAGCCGGGGTGGCAGCAGGCTTGTACTTGCTGCGGTAGAAACCGGCCATCTCGTTGTTGATGATGCCCTCGAACTCGATGACGAGGGAGGCCTTCTTGGAAACGGGGAGCTCATTGTCGAAGGTGATGGTGGCGCGCTGGGCCTTGGTGTCGTAGGAGACGTTGGAAGACTCGAATGACTGCTCAGACTTTGTGTGATCGACCTGGACCTTGGCGTTGAAGACCTTGAGCTCGATAGTGTTGAGGACGACTTCTTTGGTGGGCTTGACGATTTCAGACTGGATGCTGTAGGTTGATGTTTAGTGATTAGCTGTGCTGATGAGGGGAGAAGAGAGGCTTCGGTCTTACGTCACGGTGCCCTTATAGGTCCAGTTCTTAAAGTCGAGATCCCTCAAGGACAAGACATAGTGAGAGGGCTTGATGTTGTCGGGGAGAACGTCGCGGTCGGCCATTTTGTTTGGATTGTTTGCTCTGGCGTGTGCAGAGCAATATCGTTGGGGTATCAAAGGGAGAAGACTGCAGAAGACAGAAGGAGGGGCAGGTCAGCTTAGCTTTATGACTTTATGACGGCCCGAGCTGAGATAAAAGATACGAGCCCAGCAAAGACGCCGGAAAGGGAAAGTCCAATTGGAATCGAACGGAGAAGAAGACCATGGTAAGCTTGGCCAAAATTCAAATGGGGCTCCGAGGCGGAAAAAGAGCTGCAATGAGGTCAAGCTTTTTGTCCAGAGCCAAACAATTTGGAACATTTGGGCCACTTTTGGACCGCATTGAGCCGCGGCGGTGCGGGGCAGCTCGGCGTCAGTTTTAGTGGTGGGACAAAAGTGCAACCAGACGCCAAAAGATAGCCCGTGAGAGAGGATTGTAGGGTATCAAGTCGGGAAGTCGGGGAATCGGGGAACGAACAAGGGAGGGGTGGCAGTGAGTGAGTGAGTGAGTGGGTGAGTGAGATTAGCGGGCATAATATCATTGTGCAGCAGGCTAGTCCCAGCAATTGGAGGGAATAGACGAGAGCTGAAAGAGAGGTTGAGTCCAATCAGAGGCCGGAAGCGGGCATAAGAGGCGTTTGGTGGTGATGTGAATGGTGATGATGGGATGAGATGAGATGAGAGAAATATAGAATACAGCATAACATACCTGCGAATACCAGACCTGTTGCGAGAGGACCAGGACGAAGATGACCCTGACGAAGATGAAGTCGAAGAACCAGTTGACAGAGACAAAGACCGAGACGAAGACCAGCAAGGCGTTGACACAGACAAGGCTGACGATGCCGCGCTCCCAAAGAACCGGCCCTGTCGCAACCCAATCCCAACTCCAGTTCCAACTCCAACTCCATATCCAACTCCAATCCTTGCCTCACCAGCAATCAAATGCTCCCATCCCAGAGCCCCCAGCCGGCGCTGCACCAGCCTCATCACCCCACCCATGCCGCGAAAAAAAAAAAGCGTCGATTCGTTTCAGTGAAGTCGAGATCTCCAGTGTCCCTCACCACATGATACCCTCAAACTCCAAATCCCATATATCAATGAATGATCTCAATCTCAAAGATATGCAGAAACTCTGCCAAAAAGGGTAAAACTTATACCCTCCAATTCGGCCCTGTCACAAACCAAACAGAAAAGATAGAGCAAGGTAAAAGATATGAAAAAATCCATCTACGGCTCTAATTCCCGCTCCACCATAAAATTCCGAAGTCCCGTCCTACCAATCAGCCCGAGCTTCTCCGTGTATACAAGTACGCACTCATCTACCTATAGTAGGTATATACGGGCACTTTTGTAGCCCTTTTTCTTCTGCAAACGTACCATTAATAAAAAAGACATCACGCAATGATATACTAAACAAAAGGACCTGCCGCTTTGTACAAAAAGTACGTAAAGAAACCCAGATGCCCCTGGAGAAAAAAAAAAATAGCTGCCCATCTAATGTCCACTTTCGGGACCCATTCGGCAGCACCAGCCGAAGCCGAAGCCGAACGGACTATGTACATTCCCCGTCTCCTTACTGACACTATCTGTCTTCAAGACTGCAATCGTTGTAGTTAGAGAGTGAAGAAAGATTCAGGAGCATCTCAATATAACAGACCGTGATAGAAAGGTGTATTGTAAACGAATCAATGATACATTTTTTTCAGGATGCAGTGGAATAAAGATCCCTTGAATCGACACAACTAAAAAACCTCCCTCAGTAAATGACCTTCTTAAAGCACCTTTTGTCTTCTTCCTCTGATGAATCTCCCATTTGAATCAATATAATTGAGAGCTTTCCTGTGTGGACTGCACCGCAGAATACTCAAGTCGACGACGCAGTTCGCCGCCTTAAAGCCATGATGCCAGATCGAATTGTGATACGCGTTCATCAGTATGACCTTGAGCTGAAAGCCTTTACGGCTGCCGAAGACCATTTGCCCAAGGTGATGGAATTCGACCCCAACGCCAGCAATGCAGAACGGGGACTCATTAAGATGATGAACAAATGTTATCAAGACCGATTTCGAGAACGAAGCCCGACCGCGGATGAGTTTTCTCTTTCATCACAGCTACGAGCCAAGCAAGCGGGGGACATAGAAGATTTTGAACACTCTCGAGTTAAATCATACGCCTACAAAACGAGTAACTGCTATATTTCTATTTCCCTAATAACTACTACTGTATTTATATATCTCTAGTAACTGCTACTATATATATATTTCTCTAGTAACTGCTACTATATGTATATTTCTCTAGTAACTGCTACTATATGTATATTTCCTTAGTAACTGCTACTCGATATATCTCTTTTATTCGGCTGTTAGCTAAATTGATGTTTTCTTATACATGTACTTCTCAATCAGTTAATCAGGTGCTTACATTACTGGATGTATGTACGTATTAATTTTGCAGTCTCGCTTTTTCTGACCCTTGCTTGCCAAGGTACTAGCTTCGCCAAACGAGTATCCTTCCATTATGCTGTCCCGGGAAATGTATATCAACGACCCAGACACTTCACGCATCAACCTAAAGGACTACAA
This sequence comes from Trichoderma afroharzianum, assembly GCA_037893235.1. Taxonomy (NCBI): domain Eukaryota; kingdom Fungi; phylum Ascomycota; class Sordariomycetes; order Hypocreales; family Hypocreaceae; genus Trichoderma; species Trichoderma afroharzianum. The sequence continues at coordinate 915,044 of JBBLXW010000016.1, read as the reverse complement.
GGCACGCGCTTGTGAAGCCATAGAGGCGTTTGTTCGCATTGCAGATGTTATTGCTGGTACCCCGGTAGCTATCATGACGCTGTTTGACCACCTGTCTTCCTCTCCACCCGCCTTTTGTAGTTGTTGACGAAGCGGGCCGATTGACAGAGTCGATGTCTCTGGTGCCCATTCGCCCAGTATCCCGACACGCCCGTTGTTTTTGTTGGAGATACGAAAACAATTCGGGCGTGAAATGTTATCCAGCACCCCAAATTTGTTATTCAACACCCCAGTATTTGCGTGGAATTCAAGGACCTATTTGCTACTATTACTAATGTGCATGTATTTTCTACTACAGGTATCACTACTCTCTGCTACTATTGCTACTCTCTGTTACTATCGCTACCCTCTGCTACTATCACTACTCTCCTCTAGTGTCTGCTATTATATATATATTCTTCCAGTATCTACTACTACTAGGTACGTATAACTTCCATATAGGACGTGGGATGCTGAATAAAAAATTTGGGAGGCTGAATAACTGCTCCCAATTCGGACCCATGGCGGCGACCGCCATGGATCGTGAGTATCGTGCGCTTTTTACATCACAGAGAAAACGCAGTCTCTTAAAACATATTCAAGAGACTAGTCATGTTGACTTTCCTCTTGTCAGCTAATCACCGAGTCCACGGTGACGTTTACGAGTGGGCTCGTGGTTGTTTATATGTGACAGATATGAGAACTGTCAATAAGCGAAACGGTTACTCAACGATGATTAACGAATTCTTTTAAAACGAGTGTTTCATCAGCTATATGCAACCCTCAGAATCAACTACTAACATACCTAGTAGCCTTTGTGAATGTTTCGGATGAAACTGAGCTGATGCAAGGTATATCCTACGTCAACTACACAAACACCTAATACATCGTTGAGCTTATTTCTCGTTTGGCTGCGTCAGCCCCCCTATTCTCGGCCAAGTTATATATGACTGACCCTTTCGACCAACCTGGTGAAGGCGGGGGGATTGCGACCAGAGAACGAAATAACGATCCAGAGCTCTAACAAGACATCATTTCAACATCACAGAGAAACATACCTAGGTAGTATTCTCGAAACTCACACATTGTCATTCTTATATAGATAATACCTCACTCACAAAAAAACCCAAAAATCGCAAACAAATAAAAATCCGCTGTCAGCGACTCAATTCCCTCCCAATCAATGTATATAAAAAAGAAACCCATAATCGCCCAAATCAAGAAAGCCAAAAAGCCCAATCTTAAAAAACCACAGCTCATCTTACAAAGACAGAGCCCATGTTAAAAAAGGACAAAAGCTCGTGTCAACGATGCCGCTAAAAAAAAAAAAGAAAAAAAAGAAACCCCCCAAGACGCTGCTGAGACCCCAGCTTCTACCCAGAAAAGACTCCCCTCAGGTCGGTATCACACACAACCCCTAGCTTTAAGCAAATGATGATAAGAAAATAAAAGATGATGCAGGTTCCCGTAAAACGCCACGTCTTGCAACGGCTCCGATGAGGAGCCCCGGTCTCTGAAAGTTCCACCAAAAAAAGATGTGAATGTGAAAGAAGAGACAGAGGAAAGATGACAGAGGAAAGAAAAGAGGAGGTAAAAGAAATGATCGAAACGGAATGGCTTGGAAAAGCCTGCCCCTCGCTCAGTTATATATCCGTCAAAACGCCTGAATAGGATGGGTGAGCCCCCTAATCATCTCAGCACGGGCAACACCGTCTAAGCATCTGCATCATCCTGCTGGGCCTTGTTCGCAACCACGTCCCACCACGGCGCGTGGGCTGCTCGATCAACTGCTCCCACCTTGTCCAGCAAGTCAGACATTTGCCTAACCTTTTCCACAAACTCGGACAATCCAAGGCTCGCCAGCTTCTCGCCCGCCGTGTTGGCAGCCTTGACCTTTTCGCTGGCCGAGCCGGACGCCAGACGAGCCAAAATGTTGCCCCGTAGGCGCGTGAGGAGAAGACGCAAGACTGGATCCCGCGGCTCCGTCGACCGGAGAGCCATCTCCCGGCTCGCCGTCAGCACCTTGGTCACCAGGGCACGCAGGTGAGTCTTGGTAGGAGGAGGCATGGAACGGCCCGCCTCCAGAGCGGCCATGGTGCCTTCGACCGCCGTCTCCACCGAGGCATGGTTGGCCTCGAGGACAGCCATGACACGGGCCGCCTCCGTCTTCCACGCCGATCGTACATCGCGCTTGAGCAGGTTTTTGCACTGCAGCAGCACGGCACCCACGGTGATGATTCGCTGGACCATGGTCGACACCTGGTTGATGCGGGCCTGGTCGAGGCGGAGCATCTCCGGAATCTGCTCGGGGCCAACCGGCGTGGGCTGCGTAAAGACGTCCACGAGCATCTGGGCGTAAATCTTGGACGCCGTTGGCCGCGACTTGGGGTGGTTGATGCCTTCAACGTCCCTCTTGTGCACCTCAGCCGTGACCTTGTCCTTTGCCGACCGCCAAGCAGCCTCGGCAACCGGCAGATTGTCCTGTTCGTCCCCTAGCTCCTCGCCGAATCGTTTCGCCTCGTACGGGACGGCCGATTCGATGAGCTGCGGCGCCGCAATCTTGAGCAGGTAGTTGATGAAGTCGCAGAGCATGACGTCGACGAACCGGTCCAGGGCCTCGATCCTGTCAATCACGTTGCCCTCGCCCAACTTGTTCTGCACGAGGTCCTTGACCTGGTCGTCTCGGAACGGCGCGCACAGCTTGGGCAGGAGAGATGCCATGGCCGAAAAGAACTTTTCGTACGAAAAGCTTCCCATTTCGAACTGCTTCTGCGCAATGTCCACGTCCAGGATTTCGCCGATAAGGTTGTACATTGGGTTTCCCTCCTTGAGCGGACGCTGCAGCTTGTCCTTGATGTGACTAGCCCTGAGCATAAAGATGCGAAAGTTTGCCTCGTCCGAGGCACCTCCCATGGCCGCCCGCATCTGGACGTAGAGAGGCCGAGAAGTGGCAGCCTGCTGCTCCACGTACTCCTCGGCAGGGATCTGGTACTCCTTGTTAATGGCCAGCTCGTGCACGACGACGCGGTTGTCGGGAATCAGGCCGTTTAGGCCGGGCTTAACGGTCGTTGCCTTGGCCTGGCTCTTGCTAGCCGGCGTCGAGGGCGGCGTGAGCATCTGAGAATCAGACGAGACAAAGTCGTTGGCCGTCGTCTGAGCATCGCCAGACACGCTTTCGCTGTCGGCGACGCGAGGCTTGGTATCGCCGGCCTGTTTCTTGGCTCTGCGAGCTTTCCTCGCCTCCCTGATGGCTTGTACAAACAGCTTCTTGCCCTTTTCTGGGCCTGCCAGCCTCTTGATTCTTACAATCAGCATGGCCTGGCTGTCTTCGATGCTCTTGCAGTACACCGCGGCGGCGGCATCATCATCCGAAGTCTCCTTGACGGTGTCGTAAATGGCATCCAACTCCACCAGCTGCATGAGCATGACCTCGATGAGGGCATTCGAGTCCCTCGACTTCCACGCAATGAATGCGTTGTAGAACACCGAGTAGGCCTGTGGGAACGTCGTATGCAGAGAAGGGGGCATTGTGTATCGGTTGGCCGGGGTCAGCCAGGCCAGAATATTTTCAAAGGAAATCAACACATCCTTTGCTTTGTCGACCAAGTCCTGCAGCTGGGGGTTGCTGAGATCTGCGGCGGGTAGTCGATGACTGCGGAGCTGTGATTCCAACTCCCCGTCCTCCGGACCTTCGTCGAAGCTGTTGAGCACTTGGTTTGGATGGCCAAGGATGAGGAAAGCACTCAAAAACGTGCGAACTGCCGCCATCTCGTCAACAGAACCCGGCTCTCCCTCTTGGAGACCACAGATCCTGAGGAGCTGGGCCGTAACCAGGAGGACCTTTTCCTGAGCAAGCAGCTGAATGACAGTGTCGAACGAAGTGTCTCTGATGCCATCCACGCTGAGGCCAAGGGCGTTGAACTCCTTGAGAATCTTCTTTCTCGCACACCCGCGCCACCAAGTCTGAATCTTGGCAGCTGCTTCATCATCGGTCATTTGCACGGCCTTGGCTTGCGGCAGCGCTTCTGTAGACTTTTTGTTCACGACGCTGTGGCCCCTGGCACGCTTCACAGCCGTCTTGTTTCGCAGTTCCTCCCTTCGCCTCTGCGCCTCGGCCATGCGCTCCTCCATCTGCGCCTTCATCTTTGCGATTTCCTGCTCGCGCCGCTCCTTGGTGGATTCGGCAATCTGCTTGGCCTTCTTGACCTCCTCTGCACAGTTGGCCACAATCTCGGCCAAGTTGCGCTGCCTCGCCTGCTCCGCAGCCAGCGCGCGTTCCTCCGAGGTCGTCTGTCCGCGAGGCGCCGCCTTGGCCAGGGCGGCCCTCAGGCGCACCTTTTCGGCGTGGGCAGCCCTGTCGGCCAGCCGGGCGCGGCGGTCTTCCAAAAAGTTTGTCCGGCGAACGTGCTGCGCAACGTATTTGCTCTGGTCGCCATCGCGGCGGTTGGAGGGCTGGATGGAGGAGCAGCGGGAGTGGGCGGAGGAGAAGGAGTTGCGGCGAGACGAGGCGGCCGAATCTCTGCGGCGTGCCTGTGACGGTCGGTAGAAACGAGCGGCGATGCGCGGCGGCGGCGTGAAGATGCGTCTGTCGTTATCATGTACGTCTTCCTCGACAGACGGCATGGCGAGATCAAACTCCATGTCCATGTCCATGCCCAGGTTGTCGTCTGAGAATGCGCAGTCGGACTCTTCGTAGGTATCTAAGGGTTCGGCGAGGTCGATGGAGTGGCGACGACGCATGGCATTTGTCTCGCTGGTTTCGTTCATGGTTGTGAATTTTCGTGGTCGGTCTGCCGGTTCCGGTCTTTATATAAGGCACCAAACTCAGGCAAGTTCCGCCGAGGCTTGTTCCTCAGCCGTATAGTTTCGTGCCCAGGGAAAGTTTTGTAAAAATTAACTTTCAAGCATTCGCAGCGTAGGGCCACGCAAGTCGGACAAGGCAGCAAGATTGAGGACGGGAGGTTATTGCATGTGGCGGCGCGCTGCCTGGTCTTGGTTCACACGAACGAACCCCCGAAAAACTAGCAGAAGCCTTTCCCCGAGTGCTGCCAAAAGTAAAAAGGCGGCTTCTACCCTACTAGACAAAGAAAAGGAAGATAATGAGAGAGGGGAGAAATAAGATCTCACGACGGAGGGCGCGAACGTATTAGAGGATAAATGGCAAGTCGCGGAAAAGACAGTCAGAAATGCCCCCCCGGTCCGATGCATGCGAGGTTTCGAAGGAGGAATCGACAGGACAGGGTGGTGAATCAACGATGACGGACAGAAGGGGAAAGGCGGTGTTGCAGCCGCTGTATCGGTACCTGCGAGGGCCTGGAGTGCAGTGCAGCGAGGCTTAGTACGAGTACAGATACATGTACACGCACCAGTTAGTGGCTGGAGCCCCGTGTTCTGTTCTACGAGTACATACATCTACATCTACATACAGCGGTCAGCGATGAGATGAAGCTGCTGCAGGTGTTTACAGTAACTCCTTGAGCTTAGCTCTGAGATCCGGCAATCAATGCCTGTCTGGTTCCTTTTACTGGTTTGGTTCGAGGTTTGTTGAGCGCCATGGGTTCATCAGTTCATTACAGTACGAGTATGTGCGCCAGGCTGATTGCAGTGACCAGCATCATGCTGCACATCAGCAGTACGAGTAAGCAAAACATTGATGCTACAGTCCAATCCATCCAGGCCATCAACCGAATTCACGATGCTACAGTACTGTACGAGTACTTGCTACATGTCTTGGCCTCTGTTCGAAAGCGGCATCATGATTCAATCTTCCAGGGCACCGCCATTGGACCCCAGCTTTGCATGTACCAGTACCTGAGCCCGAACGTCATCCACGCAGCCAAAGAGGTCATGCAGGCCACCTCTATTCCGTACTGCCTAAACAAGTACAAGACCAGACTGGATCCATATCAACCATCAGATTCGCATGACATAGCATCACCAATCCATCCTCAATCCAGCCAAAAAAAAATCAACTTCAAATACACTTTTCTCCCATTATTTCTTCTTCACCCGGTACTGCTACCACCACTCAATCTTTCGTCGTACCCGTTACCTCTCCCCAAACATTACCCCGTTAACAAAAAAAACAAAAACAGCGGGGGTGTTAATATGAGACGCCCACCGACTGATTGGCAATCACCTTCCATTCCTTTCCACGCCAGCCTTCTCGCCATCCCAGCAATTCTTCAGCAAGCCAGTTTCAGAGGCCACCCGGTCACTGATCAGTAGCTGTATCAAATCACTGGAACATGCTCGCATATACTACCAATTGAAGTTACCACTCGCCCCTATCATCTGTAATGGCGTATCTGTACATTTCCAAGTTGTTTCCATCCCCAATTGACGCACTCATGTCGTGCTTCAAAAGACCCCAGTTCTATTAATAGCACCGCCCCTTGCGAACCACAACCTCGCTGGCATCTCCAACAAGTATTACCGAGCAGACTAACAAAGAAGCAAAAAAACAAGGGGCCAAGCCAAATTCAAATTCACGACCAGTACCGTACCTAGAGATACCTTCTTTACCTCGGCCTCCCAACCAAATCATGTACGCGCAACCTCTCGCACTCACGGCACTTTTCACAGCGCGCGCTTACACAGAAGCACTGCCTGGCGCCTGGCTGCTATCTGATTTCCTACATACGACATACGACATACAATCCCTGCTCAAGCAGCATCGCCCGCCCATCCCGCGTCCTCCGGACCGAAATCCATCTCACTCAATACATTCATCCTCATCCTCATCTTCATCTTATCTTCCCGCAAAGCGTGAATCCTTCCCCAGATTCTCCCCTCCACGACTCCCCGTGCGCAAAAACAGCGAGACATGCATATGCACCTCTTGTCTCGGGCCATGATATATACGTGTATGTACTCGTAGTCGGTACTCCGTAGGTATAGTAGCATGTATCATGTATGTACTCGTATGTATGTATGCACGCACGCACGCACGCGCCATGTCTGTCATCGACGCTTGGCGCCCCCGGCTTTGTTTTACATGCATCTCATCCCTGGATCTCGTGTCTCGCCATGCAAGTCATGTCCCACATCTACATCTACATCACCAAGTATCACTTCACCTTGCAGCAGAGCAAACGATCAAGTTAAAATAATGGCTTTTATGTATAGTCCCTTCCCGGTACCAAATTATGCCAAGGCAAAAACAAGATGCATGAGAACAAGTCACAGGAATGCACATGTCGACCTGTTCCATGAAGCAAATATATACACTTATACTCCGTAGTGTCGTGTTCGTTTACCAAAATGCCATAACCATCGTGTTCCATTCGACATTTACGCTTCCTGTTGCTCCGCGTAATTGCGTATGCTCTTCGTAAAAATTAATTCCAATCCAACGCCGTCCCTTGCTGTGCCCGCTCGTCTTTTGCTGTGCTCCTGCCGATGCCTTGATTCCTCCTGATCGTCGTCAGGTGTACCATCTTGCAAACCCTCGACGGGATGCAGTCTAACTAATTATCGAAATAAAACAAAATTGTATCATGAGAACTGGTAGCTCTCGCTGCGAGGTCTTTTGCCGGCACTGGCGCCGGCGCCTCTGTCATGCAATCGGTGGACCCATTCCAACACCGTCTCGTAACACAATACATACTGTCGTAGGCTCTGGACCATGCTGAGTCTCTGTTCGCGGAAGTCCTCTACCGTCTTTTGGATCAAATCAACCGAATCGTCTCGCACCCATGGCCCGTCAACGGATGGGTGCTCCTTGTCAACGTTCTGAAGCCTTGGGTCGGGATCCGTGTTGAATTTGAAGCCCATCTCGTGGCCCGTGTTGAAGTTGAAGCTCATCTCCCTGTTGGTCATGGGCGAGATGGCCTCATCAAAGTCCATCATTTGCGTGTCTTCCTCTGGCTCCCGAGCAAGAGGTTGTCCGCCTGGCAGCTTGGCCAGCCGCTGGCGCTTCATCATGTCAATCACACTATCCACAGTGCAAAACGCTCCCGTCCTGCCACATCCAGCCGAGCAGTGGACGAGCATGGGACGGCTTGCGCTGTCGGCTTCGGGCGCGTCGTACCACTGAATCGACGCAATGTCATTGGCAATCTTGCTGGACCCCATAATCGAGGCCGTCTCGACCGGGAGAGCCGCACGCTGCATGACGTTGGCGAGCTCTACCAAGGCAAGGAGGTGAGACGGCTGAGCCGGCGTGCCAAAATCGGGCCAAGAAGAGAAGTGGAGATGAGTGATCTCTCTGATGGGAGCAAAGGGGTGAGAAGAATGCGTGAGAGCAAACTTGCGAATGGTGACAAAGGTCGGCTCGGATTGCTCTTGGGGAGTAGGCTTTCCTGCAGCTGTCTCCAGGCTGGTTGTCGTGTTAGCTCGCCTTCGGCCAGCCTCACTCGATGATGTGTTACTGGCTTGCGTGGCGGCAGAACGATGCTTGTCGAGGTCAAGTGATGCCTTCTTCTCGGAGAGCTGCTTCAGCTTGATGGGCCCATATTCGCGATCTTTCCAGTACGTGTGACACTTGAGTTGGCCTCCCTCAGATTCAGCAGTCAACATGACAATAACGCGCACATCTTGTTCCCAGATGACCGACCAGAAATCCTAAAAAAAAGTTAGCAATTAAGGCCTTCGTTTGAACATCACCCATCTCACCTCAAAGGTAGCCGGCAGAGGACCCTGGCTCGCAATATATTTCTTGTTGCTCCTCGACGCACTAAGATGACTGGCATTGATGTAGTCACAAGCCCCTAAGGGTTTGTCCTGAAGCTTGACACGCGCATGCTCAAAAGGGAGAATGTCCTTGTAGCGGTTCTTGCCGCCCTTTTCAACGCCCGAGAGTTGCACCCGGCCGTTCATGGCTGGATTGTGGGCAGGGTTCCCCTCGTTGAACGCGGCATACGCATTCTGCATACGAGTCTTCTCTTCCATTTCAATCCGCAAAAAGTAGTCCGACACACGTTTGCCGTGGTCTTGCGGGGCTGCCGCATCGCGAAGCCACAGGGGAAGTGCCTCGGACTCCAGCCCGTGAGGCCAAGCAACGTCCAATTGGCCGACGCCATCTGCCAAGTCCATGTTCTGTCTGATATTGGAGAAGAAAGGGTTCATGGACGTTGGTAGGCTGACGCCACCAATGACAGGGGCAAGGCCTCTCATGGCACCTGGGAAACCACCACCGTCGGGGTTCACAGGCATGGCCGAGGACTTATCGACAAAGCTGGGGAACATGCTTTGGAACTTTTGGAAGCCACCTCGGAGAATGGCAGTCTCTCCAAGATATTTCTCATTAGTAAACTTCTTAATCATGTTCTGGGCCGCAACGGTGTCACGCGCATCCGACGAGTGGGAATCGTAAACAATGATCCTTTCTACGTCCTTCCAGGTGGCAAACTTGTCTCCAGCCGAACTGTCTTGGAAGGTCTGTTGCAACTTTTCGGTATTGTACGTGTTACGCTTCAGAAGAGTGGTGGGGATGCACAGGTTGAGAGCTCCCTGGATTCGGGACGTGGCGTAGTTTGTTGAAGAGCGTATGTCCAACAGCAAGATATCGTCCTCGTCCTCGGCCTCCAGTAGGTCCTTGAGAGTTTCTGCAGTGATCAACGATGGTTGCCCGGGTTCCAGCTTAATGGGCATTGTCGCAGCTCTCGTTAAGGGTGTCAATGGTGGATTGGGTGAAGGAGGCTGGGGCCTGTGCTCAGTCATTGTGAGTTGAGTGTTTGTGTTCTCAGATCGGGGTAATGTCGCCTGAGACTGTATGGGGTCCATTGGCATCGGGGACTCGAATCTCGGGAGGTTAGTGAGCTGCATAGGAAATAATGAAGCTTCAGAATTGCGCTTCGAGTCGGATGATACATATGCAGAGTCATGGAGGCTATCCTGGTCTACATCCATACGACTTGACGGGCGATCTCTTGGCAAGCTGAGGCGAGGAAAGGAGTTCTCTGAGCCAGTATCGCTCGCATGAGTATGCGCTCTAGGCACTCGTGGACGTGAAAGGGCGGGGTTGGAAGTGGGCTGGACGTAATGTGAAGTTGGCAGAGCAAACGACCTGCCACCCCTGTTTATATCAATCTGTCTCCTGAAGGCCTCAAAGTCGGGATTGTTGGCTTCGATGGGCCTGGGCAGAGCGGCAGCAAAGGACTTTACTGACGACGAGGCCGGACTCCAGTTGTTGCCCAGGCCGGAAGAATCTCGAGGGTCGTGGGACGATTCGACAACCAGTCCAAAGTAGTTGGGACTCGGGGGCCTCATGTCGGGCCGCAATGGAGACAGCTTGGGAGGATGGCTCTGGCCGACGGAATGGGAGGCGCGGGGCGAGGAAGCTGGAGTCGTCGACATGCCAGTCTTGCCGGTGCGAGATGACTGCGAAAGGGAGTGAGAGTGAGAGGTGACGGGAGCTGGCGATGGCATCGTGTGAGCCCTGACGGTGTAGTGGACAGGCGTCCGGTCGCCAGCCCGAGAGTCGTGCATGGCTTGAGCCTGTTCAAGAGGGGGTGTCGATAACATTTAGATTGGTGCTCATCAGCAATTCCCAAGGCCCATAACTAGGAAGGAGTTTTGTGAGATGTCCCGACGACTTGTGTGTGGCCGGTGGTGGTGACGCTGAGAATGTGATATAAATGCAGTGCAAGCTTTGGCTTGCTTGGGGGGCTCCGCAAATGATCGACCAGAAGCAAGCTCGTGAAGCTTATGCTTCTTTGACGCGTCCCAGGACAAGGTCGGAGTGGAATCGGGTGGATGAGGAGAGAGTCGTATCAAGTAATCGAGACTCTGGGCGGCGCTCTTTAAGTCGAAACGAGGTGGCAAGAGTACCGAAATGATGTGGCGTTGGTGTCTATGACAATGTGCCCACGGCCGACCCGGCTGTGCAAGGATGGTAATGCAGTGGTAATGACGACTCTGAGAGCTGGATAGCCTACTGGGTATTTGTATGCAGCAATGCAGAGACGGAGCTGGCACAGAACAGTAGGGCTGGATATAATATGCTGGAATAATATGCTGGATGTTGAAAAGGAAAGGAAAGGGGTGGTGTAGGAGGGAAACAGACGAGTAAATGGCGTAGATGGCACCCGGCACGGAGGCGAAAAGGAACGGACAGAAGCGAAGACCTGGGTCGAGAACGGGATCAAGGTGAAACCACAGAAATCAAGCAGCCAGAAGGAACTCGATTCGACCGAGGGGGTTCAGTTGAGGCTGCCGTAGGTTCTCTGGGGGGGGTGAGGACGGGAGATTGTGGGATGAAGGGGCAAAGTTTCTGGTGCTCTCGTGTTGCAAATGCAAAATGTTCTGCTTGCGGGATGGGGCCCAACGTGGTGAGGATGCCACCCCCGGACGACCTTTTTTTTTGCTTTTCTTTTTCTCTCAGTCCCGTCCAGATTAGCGCGCAGAGGCCAGAAGGGGTGTGTGAGTGAGATGGAGCGCTGGGAAAAGGGAGAAGAGACAGGGCAGACAAAGATGGCAGAAGACGACGGAGCTTTTGGAGGAGAGCAGAAGCTGGGAAGGTGTGGGAGGGGGAACAGGGGCCCTGCAGAAATGGCACAAGTACTGCAAGGTATCGGGCTGGGGGAGAGTACCACCACCACCTGAGAGCACAGCGCGGTTAGGGGTTGCAACAGCGCCAAAACGGTGGATGGGGAGAGGTACAGGTGCGGGCGAGTTTACTTTGTCCCGGGCACATGTACTTGATCGTCTTTTTTTGCTTTTACCATTGCCTCTTTTAAGAAGAACAAGATGAGACATTGTCCACACGATTATGACGATGTCTGATTGTATGATGATACTGGCATCCTACCGCAAGATCAGGCAATGCCATTCCCCCGGAATCCAATCCAATCCATCGATGACTCCAGAACGCCAGATTGAGCAGATAAGCTGAAGGGTTGTGCGGGCCTACACAAGAACCAGGCGTGGCAACGTGCCTGTAATCGTACCTACATGGACAGCTTTCAACGCTATTACTGTACAGCACAGCACAGCACAGCACAGCACAGCACAGCGCTGGTCGGACAGAGAAACGAGAACCAGCAGCAGGTACTTGGAGGTACACGATGACGGCGGCCCGGGGGCTGGAGGATGAGGTCGCTGGTGATCGCGTGCGGAAGGGATCGGCGCTGGCATGACAAGCATGGAGCAGGAGAAAGGGTCTGGATCTGGTCTATTCCTCGGGCTGCAAGCACAGCAAACCGGTTTGTTTACTCAGTGATCTGCCAGAATGTGCGGCATGTTCGAGTATGTACTCCGTATCGTCGGCCCTCCGTACTGTACGCTGGTGCCATTGCCAGTCCCGCCGTTTCTTTTCCTTCCCCCAGCTTCTCCATCCATCACGTCGACGCCGTTTGATTTTGCCAGCGGACCCTCGACTGCCACGGCCGTCTCTGCCAGCACAGCTCCTGCAACGGCCTCCTCGCAAGGGCGTCACAGGCGTCTTGGTTACGAATTGCCCCCTGCGCAGGCGGCTCTGAGGCTGGCCTGGCGGTAAAAAGAAAGAGGCGTTGGGGCCAGCTTTGGTTCAATGGCTGACAATGGTGCCGCCCCAAAGGGGAATTTAGCTGCTGCTGGTCCCCCCGTTGCTCAGAAATTCGAAGACAACATGGCAGATTCTCAACCGCTGCTCTGGCGTCACGCAAAAGCGCAGGCCTTGGCCCGCACAATGGAATTTTGGGGCTGACCGACTTGTGAGATGAATGACGATTGTGATTAACTTTGGCACTAACGGGGAACCGTTCGCGTTGCATTAAGCTGCTTGCTAGCTGGGGGAGCAATATTTGCAAATTGATGCTACTTGATGCTAGTTTGCACTACTATTTCTGGTCTGGAGAGTCATGTAATGTAATCATGGATCTGATTCACATTCGTCTGGGTTGACAGGCAGTTGGTTTGTCTTGGGAGAATCTCTCGCCTCCACCGGGCAACGAACACTTCAATAACACCACAACATGGCCTTGATTGCCTTATTTTGCCTTCTTCTTCTTCAACAACTTTAAAAACACATGTTTAAAGCAAACCCACCCACCCCAATGCCCGCCAAAGACAGCAATAAAGACGCCGGCTCTTGGTGACAAGTCACGCAGAAAACGCAGAATGAAGCCAGAAATTCAGACAGGCCCCGAAACGCTGCAGCCACCGTCTTCTCGCATGGCCTCTTCGACGCCAGCGGCCCCACCACATCGTCATTGCGGCGCCAAAGGCCAAGGGTCCCCGCTAAGAAAGACGCACTTGCTTGGCCCTTAGTGCTACAGACTCGCTACTAGGTGCATACTAGTACAACTCGCTCCTAGGTACAGACTGCGCTGCGAAAAGACTGCTACGTCCCTGCAAAAGAGTGCGACGTCCCCCATAAACCCCCCCCCTCAAGCCCCCCGTAGGGCCCCCGTAGGTCCCCCGTAGGCCGCCCCTCACAGGCGCGCCAGGACCAACCAGAGCGCGGGTGGCGCTGCCGCAGGACGTCACCGTGCCCCTTTGGTCCTGGTCGGTCGAGTCCAGACTTTGGGAGCCCCAAAGGAAAAGCGGCTCCGCGATGCTCCGTGTCCCCGTAATCCTTGTCCGCTTTGTACTCGTACCGCCGGGTAACTTGTGGCCTGGGGATGATTCTTGATCAATGCTTTTGTTGCTCTTCAATGCGGGTGGCTTTGTTTATTTAATTATTTTATTTTACTTTACTTTATTTTATTTTATGTACTTGCTTGCTTGAAGCTATAATGAAACAGGCATCTTGCAACAGGAGCATTATAACTACCGTAGGTACCACCCATCAATGTTGGCCCAACTTGGGGTACTCATCATCAAGGAGTTCAAGTCAAATGTATCCCGCACTGTGCATCTGCCCGTAAAAGTACATCGGGGCACCCCTTCCGCTCCCCTCTCCACCACACCACCGCCATGTACGAGAGTACCTGTAGGACACGACACGACACGACTCTGCGTCTTATCGTGCGGTGCTGGGCTGGGCTGGGCGATGCGATGCGATTTGATTGTTTGCTTGGTTGCTTGGCCGGGGCATCCACCAGCGGGTGCCTGCCGGCCAAAGCTTGATTCTCGTCATGCAATTGCCGGCTCATCATCAGCAACGGATTGGATTGCATCAGCAAAATGAAAAAGAAAGTCTAGAACCCGACGACGTGGAACATTCCGTCGACGGGCACAGTGCCGCAGACTGTATTACCGAATTACATGTCACTTCCCAGGCGCCAAGGCGAGCGGCCCAGCTGAGATTTGGTTTGGTTTGGGACCCAAAAAAAAACGGGGGTGAAAAGGGCAGCTTCTTGTCGCAGCGCGGGAGCAATGACGTAGCTGTCTCAAAACGGCATAACGGCTGTAAGCAGTCTCTGTCCGCCTTCCTAATGCATGACTGTGAGTATACGTACATTGTCGCAGACGATGAATCACGACTTCTGACAAGAAGCCCAATCGTCCATATATCGATGATTGGATACCGATACAGATGCTCTATGAAAAGTTACCACAGGGATAACTGGCTTGTGGCGGCCAAGCGTTCATAGCGACGTCGCGTACACCACAGATTGATTTTCACAGCCACAGCAACGGTCAATGAAAAAAAAAAAAAAAATGATGGACAGGCACCGAATCCAACTATCCTCGCAAACTACACACTACCGGCCCGCACTGGACTGTGACTAGACCTGCCCATCCAACCCATTATCACAAGGATGATATTCCATACAGACACCACTCTGTTCTGTTCTAGAGCTGCGACCACACACACACACCATCCCTCCCTTTCGAGATTTCATGCACTGTAAATCGTTGCGGAGTCCTCGGGACCAGCACCCAGTCAAACGTTGGTATTTCGGCATCAACTGAACAACAACATCTCAGCCGTCGCGGTCGAGACTCGTCCATCCAGCAACACACGCAGCAGTTGTGTGGTATTTCCCCGACAAAAAGCATGGGGAGGCCCGCCATTCTCACACCGGTTGCAGCTCGACGATCAACTTGGTCCTACACTGACCGGAATCTGTAACAGCAGAGCTGCTGGTCTTTCGTTAACCCCCCCTGGCCTGGCCCTGTCTGTCTTGTCTGTTGGACCCCCTCCATCTATCTGTACCATCCATCAGCTCCCACCCCCAAGGCGGTGCTTCGATAGGGCTTGCGAGCCCAAATTGCCATGGCCACGAACGCAACCAAGTACCTACTTACATACCTGCATCACGGCATCCCTACCGATGGCCCTCCTACATGTACATAGTTTCACAGCAGTCGAAAAAAAAAGTCTCCGGGCTACTACCTAGTACCTACATAGGCAGTAAGATACCGGCAGTACGTGGACCGTGAAAGACCACGCATGGTAAAACTGGTAAGCAGCTAACGATGTACAACAATGGAGACAGCAGTTCTGCTAGCTCTACAGGTACTCCATAACACCTCACCACAACGGACCTGATGAACCCATTCAATACGAATGGAACGCCCCCCAGCACGCATTGCTCTCTTCGCTCAGTCTAATAACGGAAAGCCGGAACCGTGGCCCGTCCGTCAAGCAAGCTTCGCTCTAAGACAAGCAACAAGGGACACATACTCGTACACGCCGCGTCCTAACCAAGAAACTGCAGAAGAAAGAAGGGTTCCGAGAGGGTAGGTATTCCGAAGGGGGTGATGGTCTCTTCTCTTTTTTTTTCTATCGGTCTGCTAGACATTTTTTTTTCCCTGCTTCAGCCTGGCCCGATTTCCGAGTCACGCAATCTCTGTCGGGTCACGCAATCTCAAAACACCAGACCCTTTTTCTCATTCTCCACCAAAACGTCTCGTGAGTCCTTTTCCTGGTGCACCAAAAGCAGGGAATATCTTTTGCAGGATTCAAAAGGGCGGGAAGAGAGGTTCCAGGCCCTATCTTCAAGGCACATTCCTCTATTCGCTTCATCCTTTTTTATTTTGTCTTACGTCGGTTGTAAGTGATAGGACTCGGCGCCTTTTCGTTACCCTGCTGACTGATGCGAGCCGCCAGTCTCCCCAGCTGAGGCATTATCACAGGTCATTTTCTTCAAACTACCGCCTGAGCTAGCTTAATCCTGCAGTACATGCATCTTATTCCCGAGCGGAGCGTTGCCCTACGTGTTGATTAGCCTGGGGGATCCAATTCGGCTGGCCTTAATCATCATGCTTACGACGGAGTCAAAACTCGAGGACCAAAAACCACAATCGTTTCCCGCCTTTGACTAACAAGGCAGCATCCACGTATGCCGCTAGGCAAAGTGCGCATGGAGCTGGAAATAACGCGCTGACAATTTCGGAATCCCATCTACCGCTGCCGAGGCGATTTGATTCTTTGCTTTCGGGCAACTTGCTCATGTCAAGATAGCCCAAGACATGCTAGGCAGGAGATTTCGCTTTGTGCTTTGTGATTGCTTCGTCCGAGCATCGTATCGGGTTTGATGCACTTGTAAGCCGTGTCACAGGTTGCTCAGCCCCAGAGTAACGGTGGAGAAGAAGAAATTCACGACTCCAGAAGCCAGACAAGTGGAGTGGTTTCGGGTCATGATGGTCCGAGACTGAGTTTCCAGTGTAAACTTGTTGCATCTGTCCATTGCCCTTTCTCTTGAGGCGTAGAAACATTTTTTTTTTCAACCATCCGTAGCACCGTCTCAGCTAATAATAGGCACCATAAAGTATCAACATGTTGAGGTGAAAGATGTGGGCACATTTGCAGATGCAAGACCCACGATAACTACGTGTTGACTTACACCTATAACAACTGCGTCAAATCATGACTTGTACACCCACTTGATATGCCTCCCATATTGCGATCTACAAACACAGATTAGCAAATGCCAAGCAATGTCTAGAACGTGAACGGAGCAGTGATTTCCGAGCAGCGCGGATCGGACCGAGTTCTTTATTTCTATTTCTATTCCGCGGCGTGGCTGCATTGACACACGATATACTGAGCCCAACGAACGAAACCGGCCGTGTCCTCTTTTC
Source organism: Trichoderma afroharzianum (assembly GCA_037893235.1). Lineage (NCBI taxonomy): Eukaryota > Fungi > Ascomycota > Sordariomycetes > Hypocreales > Hypocreaceae > Trichoderma > Trichoderma afroharzianum. The sequence goes on along the minus strand of JBBLXW010000016.1, from coordinate 898,130 downwards.
GCCAGCACCGCATCCAAATAGCTTCTTCTTCAACTCCTATCCATGGCCCAATTGCTGCCGCAAAAATAGTTTAAAATCAATCAGAATTGTATCCTTTACAAATATCCCTCTCCAGAGCAATTAGCCGAAAAAACAAAAGTCGCTTCTTCTTTCCCACCTCCCCGTTATGCCGTCAAAACCCGGCAAAGGCGCGCCCTTTCACCCAGAAACCCCCCTAAATGCTCCTCACCCAGACGAAAACCAACAAACTCAAAGTTCCATCCGATAGGACGAATCAAAAATACCAAGACTCTTTAGAAAAAAAAACCCCCCCTCTCAAGTCCTTATCAATATGATTAAAGTCCAGCCGTTTTGGCGTCAGATTTTCCGGAGGCAAATCTTCTTCCCCCGCATGTTCACAGAAGGCGGGCTTCCGGCTCCGTTTCTTCTGGAGCCCCCAGTGCTCAAGCTCTTAGTCATACGCCCCGAGCGCGCGGGCTTTTGTAGAATGAGAAAGCGTTGACATTGAAGAGGAGGCGTTGAGTTCTTTTATGCGATTCTTGGTTGGAAAGGCGCCATAGTTGTGTTTTGAAATCCTTTTCGTGATATTAAAAATAATCAAATTGCCACGGCTTTTTGGTTGAGTAGCATCCCCAGAGCAGAGTGTCATACTCGGAACAGTCAGTTCGCCATCTCATCTCACCTCCAAGAAAGACTCACGCCAACACTTTCTCAGGGAAAAGGTTTAAAGGCAAATATAGATAATGTCTCAATCTGCAAGCAACCTCTCCGCAGAGGAGCGCCTCAAGGCCCGCAAGCCCGTCCCAAAGCCTGTCCCGGCCTATCTCCCAACTGCCGGCTCCCCCCTGAGCGTCGACAAGAACCTCTACGAGGCCATCCAGCAGGCCCCAAGGGTCCTCATTGAGGAATTCACCATTCCTATCCGATCAGGCAGGGCTTGGGAGGCACCAGCAGGATCAATTGTGAGCATCAGCACGCCCGAGGGGCCTCAAGTCGGTATGTGGCGTATCTTTTCCTTCATCTCAACATCTCACCATATCGAAAAACAGCATGAAATCGTATACATCTCAGTCAGCTAACATGGGGAAAAAAGGCGACCTCAACATCTGGAACCGCCACAACCCCCGCGAGCGCTTCTGGGCCTCCCGCACCCGCCAGCTTCACTCCACCCACGTGTCCACCCATGACCGCCTCTGGTCCAACCTCCCCTACATGCGGCCCCTCGTCACCATCATCTCCGACAGCCTCGCGTGGTACGGCCAGGACGAAAACGGGGGGCGCGTCCACGACCTGCTGGGCACCCGCTGCGACCCGTACATCAACACCGTGCTGTCCGACTCGCAGTACGATTTTCACTGCCACTCGAACCTGAGCCGCGCCGTGGCCAAGTGGGGGTTGAGGGAGGAGGACGTTCATGATGTTTTGAACCTGTTCCAGGTCACTGGGTTGGATGAGAAGGGCCGTTATTTCATGAGCCCGTGTCCGGCGGAGAAAGGGGATTCTATCGAGTTCCTGGCCGAGCAGGACGTCCTCATGGCTCTGAGTATGTGATTTTGATAACCCCCTGTTCGAAACGTATAGATGCCATGAGTATGACTGACATGATGAAATCAGGCACCTGTCCCGGCGGCGATCTCTCCCTCTGGGGCTTCGGAAGCGACAGCGAAAAGGAAATGATCAAGGTCTGCCGTCCCCTGCACGTCAAGGTCTACCAGCTGCAGGACAAGGAGCTCCTCTCAAAGAGCGGTTGGAAACCTGCAGAGACGGCCGGATACAAGGGCATGCACGGAATCTTTTCCCCTGAGGGAGAACCAAGTCAGCGAAAGTAGGTGATAGTTCGCAAGTTGGCATTGACGATGTAGAATAGACATGTGTAGGCTAGATTCGCTCTCTTCCTGTTGGAATTGAGATGTAGAATAGATTTATGCAGGCTAGATTGGCTCTCTTCTTGCTAGAACTGAAAAGGCTGTTGCACTGCATGCTGAAAAGTGGCAATATTCGTCTCATACAAGGTGGCGATATATAGTACAATCTCATATCATTTGATACATATTGATGGGAATCAAAGATGGGAGGCAGCTAGGGTTGATACCCGCATTATGGTATAATTGAACTACCCTTACAACTCCAAGTCCGTGGCTGCCATAGTTGTTTCTATAAAATAAACCCGATGCTGCAGGATACAATGTTTTTTTTGTTTTCCTTTCTTTTTTTGCGTGTCTGTATGAGTGGGTGTGTGTTTGTTGACATGCAACCCAATTACTTCCACAGCTTGCCGAGAGAAACCTCCTTATCATCATGCTTGTTGAGAATCTTGGCAGTTGCCAGTTCAAAGTCCTCTTGTGTGACGTGAACTCTCCTCTCGCGGAGCGCATACATGCCCGCTTCTGTACACACACCCTTGAGCTCGGCTCCGGAGCAGCCATTCATCTTCTCTGCAATCTTGGTCAAGTTAATGCCTCTGGTCAGGTTCATCTTGCGGCTGTGGATTCGGAGAATGTCGGCTCGCGCTTCGATGCTCGGCGGGGGGAATTCAATCTTGCGGTCGATACGTCCGGGTCGCAGCAAGGCGGGGTCTAGAATGTCGAGACGATTCGTGGCCATGATGACCTTGATGTTCTTGGTGGGCTCGAAACCATCAAGCTGGTTCAGCAGCTCCAACATGGTTCGCTGCACCTCAGAATCTCCACCTGATGAACCCTCCACTCGAGAAGAACCAATGCTGTCAATTTCGTCCATGAAGATGATTGACGGGGCGTGCTCTCGGGCCATGATGAACAGCTCTCGGACCATTCGGCTGCCCTCGCCAATGTACTTTTGCACCAACTCCGACCCAGAGACTCTGATGAACTTGCAGGCCGTGTGGTGGGCCACGGCTCTGGCCAGCAGCGTCTTGCCCGTACCTGGGGGTCCATACAGCAAGACACCCTTGGGCTGGGCTATGCCGAGAGACTCGAAGAGCTCGGGGTGTTTGAGACCCAGCTCGATAACTTCCTTGATTTCCTTGATCTGCTGATCCAATCCACCAATCATGTCGTATGTGCTGTCGGGGACCTTTTCTACCATCATGAGCGATACCAGGGGATCGACCGATGACGGCAGCATCTTCTCGAGCTTGTAGCTGTCTGACAAGAGTGTGACTCTCTTTCCGGGGGTGAGCTTGGAGATTTCGACGTTATCGGAGACATCAACAACTGGCACGCCGGGGGTTAGCAGCTGTGAGCGAATCGCGGGGTGATATCATGGACGACCAACCATATTTGCCCTCAGGATGTACCTTGACAAGCACCTTCTTGGTGCTCATCACTTTGACGACCTCTCCGACGTAGGACCCGGGCTGCTGTAGCAGGCCCAGCTCTTCTCTCAGTAACCGGACACGGGAATTGTAGTCGTTGCGTTGGGCCTCGAGACGGCGGAGGGCAGCCTGACCCTTGAGGATCTCCAGCTTCATCGCCTCGATCTTGTTGCGGTAGTACTCGTCGAGCGCCATCTTGGGCGGGCTCCCAGTGGGGGGATGAGGCTGGGAATGTGTGAGAGATGAAGGGATATGAGGATTTGCCAAAGATGAATGCTTTGTTGGAGGCTGCGGTGATGCGTCGTCGAGATGGTGAAAGCGGAATGGTGGTGCATGTGCTGACTGTAGTCCGGGATTGGGGCCAAGTTGAAGCTGCGCAAGGCTACAGCTGGTGCTCGTAAGCGTCAATCGAATTCGGAACATTTGTTCCGCCGGGTTCCGCTCTCCTCCGCCCTCCCTCTGAGTCTCATCCATTGTTTCTTGTACTCCAAGACTCCAGTGCAGCTGCCACTAGCGCAGCAACCGCCGCCAGCGACAATCGGGCCTAGCCTTGGCTGACGTACAAATGCAACAGCTGCTGCATGCACGTCAAAAGCCACCATCAGCTCGAGCTTGGGCACTAACCGCAGCCTGAAGGACGCTGGAGATTAGCGCCTGGCTCATACCTGTAGCTTCCCGTCAACTCACAGCTCACCCTCCCTTGCGCCAGAGCTGCAGCTGTTGCATTAATTCCGGGCTGCATGGCACCGCGTCTATTATATATTGCGCTTGCGTGTTTTTTTCTTCTTCTCTCCCCGTTTCTTTCGTGTCTATTGCTCATGGCTCCGTAATACTAGCATCAATACGTGCATGTAACTAGTTTCCCGTAATCTCCCCATCATGCCATGCGGTGGACGATGCGCAAAATGACGTTGCATTAGATCCTGGCCGGTCATGATTTGCGGATCACAAGGTGCGCCAAAGCGATAGGTCAAGTCGTGTGAGCGGCCCCCAGACGGTGAGAGTTCCGTGGACGCCTTGCTTCTGTTGATGTTCCAAATGTTTCTGTCTCTGTCTCTGTCTCTGTCTCTGTTTCGTGCTTTTCCTTCTCTTGCTCTTGCTCGCGTGTTTCTGCAACATACAACACAAGCGAGGCATTGTATTGCATACCTGCATCAACACAAAAAGCGGGCTCACCGAGGCTAGCTCTCCGGGTACGAGCAAAGGGCAGCCTGTTGACATTCTTTGCATATCTCACGGCCACAGCCATTGCGCATCGTTGGGCTCCCTGCCGCTTATCCTGCGCCTCTCCCTCGTTCTCCAGGCTCTCACTGCCCACTGCTGTTTGTAAGTCCGGATTCGCTAATTGACTCTGGAGATACCCGAGCCAGCCAGCGCCTCAGCCATCGATTAGAGTTGGGTCCGCTTGCCGGCTCAACCTCAGCTCACCTCACCTCTTGCTCTTGCTCTTGCTCTTGCTCTTCCTTTTAAATAATTTCTTCCTCTCCTCTCGTCTTCTCATCTCTCCAACATCGCCACCATCAACTTCTTCCTCTTCACATCCCTCTCTCCCTTTTTCTTCTCTCATGCCGTGATGCCACATAATCAAAACCGCCATCATCGACACACACTCACACATTCGCTGATCCCGTGTTCAGAGCCCCTCCACACTGCTAGAGCTCGCTAGCCCGATCTATCTAAAAGCCGCCGGTGGACAGGGATACCTTCCAACGTCGTTATCTCAGCCCTTTTTTTTTTATTAAACCTGCCGAGACCTCGTTCAGCAGGCCTGCGAGGTTCATCGTCAACTTTGTCGCGGCACCGTCGCCGCTTGGACATCGCCATCGACATCGCCATCGCCAGCCATGGATCCGTCGCAGCAGGACAACGCGCCATCAGCGCATCGCGGCAGCGTTTCCTCCGGCATGATGTCACCGACGGACACTCGAGCCAATCCCCTGTCGAGGCAAACGTCCCTCGTAGACGACAGCACTCAGTCGACAGACACTGTCCGGCGGCGACCCGAGGGCTATGGTAGGACAACGCGACACCGTCATACCCACGCCGTTTTCTTCGGATCTGCAAGCTAACCCAACCTTCAAAGGCACCATCCAGGGGTCCCCGAGCATGAGAAGTAGCCAGACGCTGGGTGAAGCTTCCACAGACCGCCCACAGGGAGCGCGGAGCAGTCAGGCTGGCCGTTCCACGTCTGCCGCAGGTGTTGAGAGAAGTCAGTCCTATTCTCGCCTACGGAAACCGCCGCTTTCACGGCGCACGTCATCCAATACACCGCACAGGGGGGAGGTCTTCTCCGTAGACGACGACACACACGAGGTCCAGGCAGATGCCGCCGAACGCCGCGCGGGCTTATCGACGCGACGACGCCCACCGCCCCCATCAGGACTCGCCCGCATACAGTCATTTCGTAGTACCGAAGACGACGACGAAGCCGAACGAGACGATGAAGCCAGCGCGGCTGAGGAGGAGCACGGCGAGGAGGAGGAGGAGCTACCACTAGAAGAGCACGTCGACTGCGACTCTGACGGCGAAATCAGCGAGGCCGAGAGCTTCACGCTCAAAGACAGGCAGCAGGCCATCAACCAGACGCACCCGTTTGGTATTCGTGTTTGGAAGCCTGCATTGTACAAGAAGGACAGATCTATCCAAAAGTTTGCGCAGGCAGACATCCACTCCACGCCCGGCGGCAGGGTAAGCAACTGGTTGCTCCTCTTTAACCTGGTATGGACAATCTTCTTTGGGTGGTGGATAGCTTGCTTTGCAGCCTTTGGCGCAATCATATGCCTCTTGTTTGCCGCCGCGCCTAGTGGCAGAGAGTATGGAAGAGTCTTATGGGGCCTGGCGGGCTACCTATTCTACCCGTTTGGCAAGTTTATTCGGCTCGAGAAGGATGAGGCCTACTTGGACGAGGATCAAGACGAGGGCAGAAGCATCTCCGAGTATGAGCAGTGGCAGAATGGCGACCTCGAGTACGGCCGGCTATTCTTTGGACCCGACCGACACCGTTCCATCATCGGCCGCTCCAGGAGGAGCATCGACTCGGAGCCCAGCGAGACGGAGAGCTTGCTGGGGCGAGGGCGTCGCGGCGACTCTGGCGATCTGCACCCCCGGATGAAGCGAAGGCTGTTTGGCCGCGGCGAGTGGAACATTGGCCGCATCATCTTCTTCGTCTTCTTCTACTGCCTCATTTCGCCTTCGCTCATCATTGTGTCTGGCATTTGCTGGTTCCTCGTCTTCTGGATTCCCATGGGCAAGGTAACCATGCTACTGTTTGACCATCTCAGGAGGCACCCTCTCGCCCTGTCGTTCGAGTCTCACATCAGCTACGCGCGAGTAGACGACGCCCCAGACTCATCCATCTTGGTCTGTACCTATCGGGCAGTCGGCTCAAAGTACTGGAAATACACCATTGACGGCACAAACATCTTCTTAATCAACCTCATGGTCGTCGTCGTGTTTGTCATCGCCGACTGGGCCATCCTGGACCGAATCCTACACGTGGAGATGCTCCTCACGTCGCCCGCCTTCTTGTTTGTTGCGGGCTTGCTCTCCATCATCCCGCTGGCATACTTTATCGGCCAGGCCGTGGCGTCCATCTCAGCTCAGTCTTCCATGGGCCTAGGCGCTGCCATCAACGCCTTCTTCGCCACCGTCGTGGAAGTGTTCCTCTACTGCGTCGCACTGAGCCAGGGCAAAGGCCAGCTCGTCGAGGGAAGTATCGTGGGAAGCATATTCGCCGGTATCTTGTTCCTGCCCGGCATCTCCATGTGCTTCGGAGCCCTGAAGCGAAAGACTCAGCGATTCAACGCCAAGTCGGCCGGCGTGACGTCCACCATGCTGCTCTTTGCCGTTGTTGGCGCTTTCGGCCCGACGCTATTCTATCAAATCTACGGTACCCATGAGCTCAACTGCATGGACTGCGAAGACTACGGCAACGGCGGCCTCAACGGCGGTGCCGCACGCGATTGCCGACGGTGCTACTTCTCGCAGGCGCCCGCACTCGACGACCGATTCTATATCGAAGCCGTGCGGCCGTACTGTTATTCTGCAGCCTTTCTGCTCTTCTTTTCATACCTCATCGGTCTGTGGTTCACGTTGCGCACTCACGCCGCCGTCATCTGGAACGCCGAGGTGGAGGAGAAGAAGCACGAGGAGGCGATGCACGCGTCGGTCACTCTTCGACCACCGCAGCAGCCGTCAACGGCCGAAGCCACCGGCTCTGATAATATACGCGAAACGCATCTCTACAAGCGCATTCTAGGCCAGTCGCTCAAGCAGGTTGGCCTACCGGACACCTCCCGCCCGGGCTCCACGGCTGCCCAGGATGCCGGTGGTGCCAACGGATCGAACAGCACCCCTCACGTGGTGCCGCCCAGGGGTGGTGCTGATGAGGACCAGCAGCCTTTGCGCCCAACGATCAAGGTCCCCGGCCTGAGCCAGGTGGACAACAACCTGGTGCGAGAGGTTGCCGAGATCGCTGCCACGGCCGCCACCATTGCCTCCCGCGACCGGTATACGAGCGCACACAAGCCGTCGAGCGCCGCCGGTCCAGCAACACCGCGGCCGCACGGCGCCAGCCGAGCCAGCCACCACGCCGATGTCGAGGAAGATGCCGCTACTGCGGGAGCTGCCACTGCTCACGCAGGGGGCCACGGCCACGACGCGCCCAACTGGAGCCGCACCAAGAGCACCGTGATCTTGCTGGGAGCCACCATCCTGTACGCCATTATTGCCGAGATTCTCGTCGACACTGTCGACGTCGTGCTCGAGAGCTTTTCCATTGACCAAAAGTTTCTCGGGCTGACCCTCTTTGCCCTGGTCCCCAATACTACCGAGTTCTTGGTAAGCATCCGCCCATCCATTCCCACCCAATCCCCTGAGCCCGTGCCTCCCCCGTGCCCCGTGCCCACGTTTTTTTGCTGACGCTATTGGAATTTTTTTTTCCTGCTTGCTTAGAACGCCATTTCGTTTGCCATGAACGGAAACATTGCACTATCGATGGAGATTGGCTCCGCATACGCCCTCCAGGTGTGCCTGCTGCAAATCCCGTGCCTCGTGCTCTTCTCGGCCGTGTTCCCAGGCATCCCCGCCGGGGGCGATGCCGCCATGTACACCTTTTCTTTGCTCTTCCCGCAATGGGACCTTGTGACGGTCATCCTGTGCGTGTTTTTGCTCAGCTACGTGTACGGCGAGGGCAAGAGCAACTACTTCAAGGGCAGCATCCTGATGCTGACATACCTTGTCGTGGTGATTGGGTACTACTTCAGCGGCTACACCGAGGCGTCCATGGGCCTGAAGCGGTTCGACGTGATGGGGTCCGATGGGAAATATCAGTCCTTCAAGACCATTGGCAGGTCAGCAAGCGGGAGGGCGTTTCAAGTGATTTGAGCGGCGTAAAGCCGAAGAGTTGTGTGGAGAGCTGCAGCAAAAAGCAGCCTCCATCTTGTTACTACTACGAGTACTAATGCTAGTTCGATAAATGTCCGAACGAGCTGCTGCATTGTCGGTGACCTCTTTTGTCGTTTTGCTTGTTGTTTTTTCGTCTGTTGTTACAGTACCCTCCGGCTTTACTTACTGGGGGGAGTGGGTGCTATATCTTGCAGGCGTGGGTATCTGCATGCATACGGTTTTTCTTTCTTATTTCTCTTTCTCTCATGGCTTTCCCTCTTTTTTATTTTAGGAGGGGCAATCTGCCAGGGGTCTTTGCTTGTCTTGTTCTGCAGAGCCGGCATTTTCTTTTGAGCGGATCGGGTATTTTTTTTTTTTTTTTCACTCTCTGGTTGCTTGCGTGCTTCTCGTTTTGTCCTCTTTCCATATTTAGGTATAGCATGACTTGTTCAAAATCGTCTCACAGGATAGCAGGCTGTTATGGCCGTTGCATGTATTTGTGCGTGGGTTTTCTCTCCTGTCTCTTGTGTTTTTCCCTCTGTTTGTCGTGGCTTTTCCTTGCTTTCTTAATGGACATGAGCGTTGAACCAAGTGTATTTCAAAGAAAAGAAGAATCTCATATGTACCTCTTTTTTCGTTGTTGATGATGTTGCTGTTGTTTCGTACAAAATACTACCATGACTGCTTCGTTCGGATTGCGCGAAGCATTGAATGATTACATCCATATCTCTTTTTGTCAGTCTCATTCCGACGTCCGCGAACCGCGTGATCACATGCATCTCTAGCTTTTTTTTTTCTTCTCACAATCTCCTTCTCTATGCTGCAAGTCCTCAAAAGAGAACCAGCAGGGGGAATAACTCCCCCCAAAAAAACAAACGTTCTAGATCTTCTCCACCGGCCACTGCCGCCATCGCGGGAACGGTTTAGGTCCCGGGGAGCAAAAGGGATCCTTGCCCGAATAGGAAGGGCTGTACATATCTTGCATGACACGGCTTTAACAGGAAAGCTACCGTAGTAATAAGGGTTCTTTTTTTTTTTTTAATCGGGAGGGGTGAGAGAGAGCAGAGCAGAGCAGAGCTTCGGTTGTTTGGCTGGTGCTTGATGGTTTTGTCTAGTTGATATACAGTACAGAGCTTCTGGTTGAGGAATGACAGAGTTCCAGCTACTAAGATCTAGCGCTGCTGCTTCCCCTCGTCAAATAGGTAGACAGAGGTAGTTAATAGATGGTAAATAGCAAAGAGAAAGCACAAAGAAGAGAGGCAGAAAAAAGAAGGAAATGTTTTACCGCAAGTTCGCAGCCCCATATTTCGTGCGTCCGGCATCGCGATGCGATACACCACTGTCTAGATTGACGAAACGGAGAAAATCCGACCAGGGGTTCCTCCAAAGGTGAGAATGGTAGCTCAGCTGACTCGATGCTTTTTTCTTTCTTCTCCTCTTCCTTCCATCTCTGGGCAGCTTCGTTCGCTCGTGGGGCAAAGGGGGTTCGCCGCCATTCATAGTTCGCTGGGCCAGAAAAGCTCCATAGCGTAAGTACTCGCACACATACCGGTGGGGGGCTGCGTCTGCCCTCCCGGCTTTTCCCCTGGTTTAGAAATCACACGTCAAGCTCGACGCATCCCCGGCCCGGTGTTAATGGCACGACGGGGTCGACACATGGTTCGGACGCTCCATACCTGCGCTTAGTTCTGGGAGAAGAGCAATCGATTCGTAAGAGAATCCCTGGCCACTTGATATGTACACTTCTCTTAGTGAGAGCCGCGGGCAGTATCAAACTGCCGAAACCAGGGGTTGTGATATCTGACAGGCAAGCTAGAGTGAAAGAAAACAAACTTTTTTTCTTTTCCCTCTCTTCCGTGGTTCCATCTTTGGGTATGACCGCCGGGAGAAGAGTCGGGAACCTCTTAGAGCCACTCTGGGATGAACGTATCGTGAGTAGCGCGGAGAAATGGATGGAGAAGGAGGGGGCTGGATATATAAATCAGCGAGAAGGCGCCATAGGAATGGAGAGGAGGAAAAGGGAGAAAGCTTTTGCTTTAAATCTGGACAAACGTGAGCTGGTACAAAAACCGCCTTGGGGCAACACGAGTTTGAGATATCTCTGTTGGCAGCATCTAGACTCTTCGAGCCACGCGGGATCCTTGTTATCGAGACTGGTTCATTGGAATTTTCGCCCCAAATTTGTTAAACGCACATTTCTTTATTCGAACCACGAGATAATCGAAACACACAGCATCATCCACCGGAGCCGGGTGTTCAATGCCTGCGGCCGAGCCCACATCTGCCGAAACGCCATTCACGTCGCCGACAGTGACGACGCCATCATCGCCAACTCCCACAATCACGGTCTTGGACGACCACAATGTCAACTCCCGGTTGGACAATAGCGAGAACGAAAAGGGCAAAAACAATTCCACTGCTGTGGTAGAAGTTCGCCCCGATGATGTAGAGGCACAGCAAGAGGACGAGAACCAGGGCTATTCTCTGCCGCCGGTCGACACAGGCAGAGATGCATGGCTTTTCCTGGCAGCCTGCTTCGTGATGGAGGCCATGGTATGGGGTGAGTTGAACAGCAATTGTACACAGAACTCAATGGTTATAGTATGCTGATCCAATGGGTGAATAGGTTTTCCTTTCGCATTTGGCATCTTCCAGGAGTATTACCGCACCCACGAGCCCTTTGCCGGCTCATCCAAGACTGCCATTATAGGAACTTGCGCCATGGTGAGTAGCATAAGGCCATTTGTACAAGCTTCCCGTTGACGTGAATAAGGGAATCATGTACCTCGACGCTCCCTTGGTCATTGCTCTCGCGCGCATCTATCCCAAGCAGGGACGCTGGAACCCGACCGCCGGCCTGCTCATGATGTGCGTTGCTCTCGCGATTTCGTCCTTTTCACAAAACACGACGCATCTCATCCTCACGCAGGGCGCTCTGTACGGCATTGGCGGCTCCATTGCCTACAACCCATGCCTCATGTATGTCGATGAGTGGTTTGACCGCCGCAAAGGACTTGCGTACGGTCTGATGGTGAGTCATCTCCGTTCCATTGTCTGCCTTGGGATTTTGCCGTGGGGGAGGCGTTTGCTCAATGGGGCTTTTGTCTCTGGCGCGTCTTTTCCAAGGTTGGCGTATACAAGTAATTGTCGAGAATTGAGCTCACCAAGTGGTAAACGTTAGTGGTCAGGGACCGGGCTTGGGGGTTTCACCATCCCGCTGGTGCTCGAGGCGCTGCTGAGCCGATATGGTTTTCGAACGACGCTGCGCATATGGTCGGTGGCCCTCTTTGCCCTGACTATGCCACTGATCTATTTCGTTAAGCCTCGACTGCCGCCGGCCATGACGGCTCACATCAAACCACTCGACTGGAGCTTCATGAAGAACCGCGTCTTCGCCCTGTACCAGCTGGGCAACTTTGTCGAGGGCTTAGGCTTCTTCCTCCCAGGCATCTTCCTACCGACATATGCGCAGGATGTGCTTGGAGCCAGCTCTTTCGCCTCAGCGGCAACACTGCTGGTGCTCAATGTCGGATCAGTCGTGGGACCTATCACAATGGGCACCCTGGTCGACAGGCTGCATGTAACGACATGCATCTTGATATCCACCTTGGGTGCTGTTTTCGGAGTCTTCTTGCTATGGGGTCTTGGATCGAACATTGGCATCCTGTACGTCTTTTGCCTTGTCTATGGCATCTTTGCTGGGTCTTTCACCACCTCATGGCCAGGCATCATGAGACATGTCATCAAGATTGCCACCGTCGAAAATGCAGAGACGATCAGCACTGATGGTCGCCACGGCAGTGTCAACACCAGCAGGTATGATCCTCTCATGGTGATTGCGTTTCTTTCCATCGGTAGGGGCGTTGGGAACATTGCGTCGGGCCCGCTGAGCGAGGCTCTGGTTAAAGGGATGCCATGGCAGGGCCAGGCTATCGGGGGATATGGGAGCGGATATGGAATTTTGATTATAGTCACGGGTGTGACGGCGTTACTGGGATGCGTGAGTTTTGTTGCAAAAAGGATTGGATGGCTGGAATAGAAGGATTTGTACGGAATATCATGGTTACGACTGATGACTAAGGTAAAGGTGTCTGTATATGTTCATTTTCACCACGGAAGGCGCGTTTTGCGTGAACATGTGAATGTCGATCATAGCCATCACTTTACGAGGCCACGCTGGTGTCAAGTATCACGTAATTGCTGTCAAAGAATCATTCGAAAACTTTGCCAGAGTCCAGGAAGCTCATGACGCATATAAATCCAGATTCTAAAGACTCGCAGAAGCTTTACCTACTTCAATCCTGCCAAGGGTCCCAGCACTCCACATTTAGTCCCAGGCGCGACGGCTTCATGCAAGCCATTAATCATTCCCCACCAAACGCGGCCTATGATGCAAGGGCAAGAGTCTATGAACGAAGATGCTGGTTTTTTAGTCAAGGGAGAGGCAAGTGGATAGCCATACAGCGAGACAAACTTCAGATTCCTAGACAGTCACGAGATTCACGCCGCCATATTGAAAAACGCTACATCGTGAATTCGTGTTTTGTCCACTGCGAATCACAACAGCGTTCTAGTTCTATCATATATTCAAACTAGGTGTGTAAAATCTCTTCTTCACCATCAGGGCAAGCCCCAAGCAGCAATGAAAAGAAAGAAAAGGGCCTGTCAGACGTCCATCGACACCCACCCTACCAGCGCGCCCGAAGGCAGACCACCAGCAGGGTCGAGATCATCAAGAGAAAAAACAACTCTCTATACAGCAGAAGCCAAAAGGCAACTACCGCCATCCTTGCGGACAGGGCGAGAGGACCAGAAAAATTCACTCTTGGGCATCGAGGATATACAATCATCAACCAGGGTGGATTCGATGGCTCTTTTGGGAACCAAAGCAAGAGACGAATACTATAGAAATGATTCTCCTGTAGGTGATTTGTTAGCACGACTGGTTTTCCTTCTTGTTTGGCTGCGTGCTGCGGGATTTGCAGCAGTTGGGGGTGCACATACTGAAGTATTGTCGACGTAAAGAAGAAAAGAAAAAAGGAATCAAAGCACGGCGGGCGAGGCGTTGTTTTATAGGTGCTGCTGTGGGGCGGGCTGACCGCCTAAAAGTTTTTTTTTTGGTGGCAGAAAAGGGGACCCGCTCTTGGTTCATTTCCCGTATCAGAGCTGTTGGTTGGTTGGGTGCCTGAACTGACAGGGGTCTTGATAGGTGGCTGACTCAGGTCGTGAAGGCTTTGCACTCTGCACCAGGGAAAAAGAGGAATATGGCCGAGATGCAAGGCAGCAGTGAAGAAAATTCTGTTTTTGCATGGATAGAGAGTGAAATCATTCCGTAAGAGTAATTGAGATGCTCCGTTATTTTGTGGCTCTTTGGAGGCTTGTTTTTGCATGTGGTTATCAGCTCCGAGAGCGCATTACAGGATGCCGTTTGTGATAGTCGAAGCTACAGATAGAACGTCAGGCTTGGCCTTGTGGTTGATGCCGTTTCTGCGTAGAGATGCTGATGTCTATTGGCACAAACGTAATACAATTGCTATTGTTTTTAGATCTGTCCCAGATATATATATATATATATATATATATTAAATACGGTAGTTAGCTCCGAGCCGTATGCTGTTTGTGCTGTGCCGGCTCAAAACTTTGGAAATACCTTCACTCTAGGTATAAGCTCCACATTGATGTATACGTCTACGAGCAGTTTACATTTCAATCTTCGTCATCAACATATATTAATGTTGTATTTGAATTCTCTGAGAAAGCCGGGATATGTGATACCAATCATACCATGTCATTCACCGTCCAAACGGCGTATCATATCTACCTATGTAAAATTTCTCCCGCTTCAACTCCCGGGTAACCAATATCAAAATCGAACCCTCCAAACACCATCACAACGGTTCCCTATCTCCATCCCCATCCTCATCTATTCCCTATACAATCCCTCACCCTCAATCCAACCCATCACCTCCCCATCAATCAACTTATCCAGTCCCTCTCTCTCCCCAATCTTCACCATCTCCCTCACCTTCGAACTACTCACCCCATCCCCTCTCCCCTCCACCAAATCAACCCTCCCAGCCCACGCAACATCTCCTCCAACCTCATCCAACCTCCCCTCTCCCAACCCCCTCACATACTCCCTCTGCTCCTCCTCTCCTCCCCACTCATCATCCGTCCTCATCGTAACCCTCAACCTCGCCCTCTCAAAAAACGGCCCCAGCGCCGCCCTCATGCCCCCATCCCCATAGTACTTTGGATTGAATATCCGAATCACAGTATCAAACCCCGCCAGGAACACTTGTTCCGGCTCCTGCCCGTCCGAAGAAGAATACATCCCGCTCTCCCCAATCGCCCTCGCCTTGTCGTGGAAATACGGCATCTTCGTAACCGCCAGATCAATCTCCGCCTTGACATCCCCCAGACTCCCCAGCAGATCCCGTCCAAAACCCTCCATCATCCCCAGCCGCACCGGGAAACTCGCCGGCTTGGGCGCTTTGTCCGCATTGTTCACGCTCAGCAACAGCATCAATCTCGTCCCCTCTGAGGAAGAAGAAGCCCACTTCAACGCAGACCTCGCCATTTCTGCGTGTGCCCTGGTTGGTGGATTGAAACTCGAATCGAGAACCACTAACCTGCGCACTCCTGACGCTGGCCGTCGCGAGACTGGTTCTGCGGTGGCATGTGGCAGAGTGCAGAGGATGCGAAAGACATCTGGAGAGGAGTGAAAGGACGTCAGTGACCGAGCGAAGAAGTCGATCAGATGATTTGGATTTGGACGCATTATTGATGAGTCTTGATCTGAATGGGCCATGATGTGAGAAAAATGAAGTGATAAGTGGTGAGTGTCTATTGAACGGATTGAATGCATGTGCCATCAAGTGACTTCTTACAACATCATCTGAGGTGACATGAGACGCGGGGCATTTTCGGCACTTCAACCGAAAACCTCCGACTAACAACAACAGGACAAGCAAATGGGCCACAAAACATCCTCTTATTGGCTTCATGTCACAATTACTATCAAAGTGTCTAGATATGTATCCCCAAAAAAAGAAAATGAATCAAAACAAGAGGGAAACATGTAAATACACCGCCTCATCGCCTGCGCCCGCCTGTATAAGAGAAAATCAAGAAGCCTGGGTTGAGCCCTGCGCATCCATCACGCCTCGCGAGAACCACTCGGAAATGGTCGCAAATCGATCAGAGCTGTTCTCCAGATCTGCTTTGAATATTTCGTGCCGCCCTGCCCGCTCCCTCTGCCCCTCCCTCATCTTGCGAATCACCTCATTCTCGCCTGCGCACTTGGGACACTCAATCTCGTCATCTTCGCCGCCGCCGCGGAGACATCGTTGATGGAAACTGTGCTTGCACATGAAGTGCACGGCCGGGAGATCCAGCCCTTGGCCGCAATCAGAGCATCGTGTGGCCTGGAACACGGCAGGTTTCGAACTAAGGTCTTCCAGGTCGCTGCGTCTCTTCTCAGTGTCGGCGCGGAGCGTGGATATCCGATTACGGTTTTGGGCAATCTCCTTGCGCTCGCGGGTGATTGTGTCACGAAGATATGGCTTAATCATTCCCATGGTAGCCACGCCGCCGCCAGAGTTTTGTCCAACTAGAGTCTGAACGACCTGTAACGGAGCCATGAGCCCGTCCTTGTCAATCTTGGTCAAGATGGCTGCTAGCTCATCCGGCCCGGCTTCCTCTAGCACCCGAGGATCTGATGTGAGGTATGCCAAAGCGGCCGGATACAGCTGCGGCTCTTCTGGTCCGTACTTTCTCAGCGCTTTTAATGCCCCGCGTGTGTCCTTTGCCGATGTATAAGATCTGAAAATGTCAGACAGCAGCCCAGCTTGCTCCTTGACCAAAACGGTGCCGTCCTGGAAATTCGATAGATGTGACAACAGGAGCACGTTGGAGCTCTCCATGGGTACATGATCGCCCTCAATGAGTTTCTTTGCCTTTGCTTCCCACTCTTCCTTGTGTAAACTGCCCTTTTTCTCGTTGGACTTGTGCAGATACATTTCAAACAGGGTCGTATATAGATCGGTGCTGTGAAGATCCCTCAGCTTTTCTTCTTCCAGGCATGCCTCCAGGAATGTGATGAACTCGTCAGGATGGTCGATGAAGGATGAGAATGCCGTTCGGGGCGGCGGGGGATCATATTTGGGTATCGGTAAATCGTCTTCGTCGATCTGGACGACGGTCTCGTTTGGCCTTGTGCTTCCTGGCGTTCCGGTTGTGGGACTGATGTATGAAGGTAGGATGAGGAGATTGGTCAGGTTCTGTACGGCACTGGCAGCCCCGGCAGCTAATCCTGAGCCTGAACCGCCTGGAGCTGAAGCTGTCCCAGAGACCTCGATAGGCAGCACTACCGTGCGCCGCGGTCGGTAATTGCTAGTGTAGTAATCTACAAACAGCTTTGTCGCGTCCTTGGGGCAATGCTCTATCAAAACCCTGGCGTACTTTTGCATGCACGGATATGCCTAGAGCAGTCAGTATCGGGCTGGCTGAAAGGGGAAGGGGGACACTAACAATTGCCGGATCCTGATGCCAAATGTAATCCAGTGCTTCATCGTAACTTTTCGAATCTTCAATCAAGATGTCCACAACAAGCTCGGTCTCGCCATGCTTTTTGGCCAGATACGCAGCTTGCTGGTAGTAGCCACCTTGCCGACACATGGTAATGGCTGTATCCAAATCAAACTTCAAGTCTCCTGGAGCCATGATGAACTCTTCCAACTTCTTAATGTCTTTAAGTTTAGCATAGCAATTGAGCAAGAGAGTGGTATGGTCGGATGTAGCCTTTTCGGCGTGATGCAGTTTTTCCAAGTACAAAATCAGGTTGTGTATCCTTTGTGTATCCAGAAACTGAACTCTTGATCAGCGGTTGAAGCATGATTTGAAACAAGGTTTCTCACCTTTCTGATGACTTGAGAAGGCTCCGTAGCGTCAATGGCTCGAATGTACTGGTTCATTGCCCCATCATAGTCCGACTTTTGATATAGATGGTCTCCAAACCGGCGATATATGAGGCTCTGTTGCTCGTTATTCATCCCCGAGTTCTGAGCCAGCTCGATTGCGAGGGGAAACATGTTGCGTTGGTAGAGCATTTCCAGACGCTGCTGAAGCGGCTTCTCGTGGTATCGGTAAGTCTGAGGATACCGTTAGCATATGTAGCCACCAACCGTAAATTTGGTAGCCGTACTTTTCCTTCTTCAGTGATTGTGAATAAATCCCCCCATACTTCAAAGATGAATCGGACAGGGGAGATGAGTGTCTCGGTGTGGGCAACTACTCGCAAATCCGGCTCCAGGAGAACAAAGGTCCACGCGTTAAATAGACCATCTGCCGTCGCCGAGCCGAATCTTCTCCGCAAAGCCTCGGGGTCTCTGCTGCTGCTAACAGATGACGGACCCGCGACAGCAATGTAGTCGTTGTGCATAGATACGAGTCGTTTGGGGGACTCGTATGCTCGAGGTGGTCCACGCCCATCCAACCTATATGTGTATATGGCATCGTCTCTGGCAACAACAATATCTCCCGTCTTGGGATCGACCGTCATGCAGCCCGCCGCACAACCAGAGTCCTCGATCGTTTTTGGTGGTGAGCCCTGCCCTCTTCTAGACAATGCCAGCTGCAATATCCTCGAGACTGTAGAGATGAAGAGGGTTGTTGAGCTCTCCTGAGTCGTCAATTGGACACCCGTCACGGGTTCCTCCGACTCGTATACGATGCGCTGCTTGGTCCCCAGGTCATGGACAAGATCTCCTCGGATGACGGTAACCGCTCCGTTTGCAAAACCCACGGCGATTTGTGTGAGGTCGTCGACTGCAGCAAATGCCGATATCTATATGCCCTGGGTCAACACTCAACATCTCTTGGCCCTGTTGCGGACGACTCACCGGAAACTGCCGCCTCCCGTTGTTAACCGTCAAAGTGCTGAGGCAGGTCGGCATGTTGGTCCTCTTAATCAGCTTGTCCAAAGCCCAGGCTTTGAGCGTCGGCTCGCTGCTCATGTCCTCCTAAGCACCAGTCAGCGCAAGCCCTCGAAAACGCCGTATGAAGATGGCTCACCGCAATCGTCACCAGCAGGCTCGTCCCCTCCACCTGACGCATGTGTGTGATGCGCGCCTCATGCGCCTGGAACCGCCTGATGACCTTCCATCCCTTGCCCAAGATGCTGACGTATCCATCATTGGAGCCGAGAAACAGGCTGTCGGAGCCCGTGCAGACGCTGGAGATGTCGTTGCTCTCGAATAGCTGGCTGGTTTCGTCGTCGGGCAGCGCCACCTGCGTGACGTCGAAGAAGTCAAACGACTTCCACTGCAGGCTGAATTAGCTTCCATGATGCAATACAGAAGAAGATCCCCTAGTTTTCAAAAGGGAGAAATGCATGAGGAGCAAATTCACAGCTCACGTACCGAGATGGCCATCTTTGTCGCCTTGCCAGCGCACGATGACGATGGCGGGACTGAGAGGCTGGAGCTGCGGGAGAGCTTCTGATGATGCTGCTAGCGGGCGCCACAGTGGCTCATCCACTAACACTGCAAGGTTTGAGCATCCCAGCGATGAAGCTCAACGACATGAAACTATCCTTCAACCTCGGCTCAAATCTGCGTCTTGGTAATATTTGATGAACTGTTGATGTTAATTTGCTGGCTACAATTACCAGAATGCACTCGTAGTTTCGTAGAGTTGGAATTCAATTTCAGATTCTACACCTATACCGAACCTCGGTCTATACTAGGCACCTAATACTAATAGCATGGATGCTAACATGGCCCATCACCATGGTCTAACACCACAATTTCACTCACTGTGATCAGTTCTGTGCACCAAAGGAAAACAAAAGTAAGACAGAAAAAAAAACACTTGCAATTTGTCGTATGTTAAAGGGTATCACGTTTGCCACATCTTTCAGGTCTCTACCCCTCCGGTTTGAAATAATAAAAAAAAGAAAGGAAGAGGAAACGCAGAGAGAGAACAAGACCAAAAAGTAACGGAAAAGAAAAAACGACAACAAAGAAACAAAAGAACCCGTTCTTGACCCAGTCTCGTATATATAAGCCCGTCTAAGAAATGCGGACACAGTCCTCCCCCAAAACGCCAAATACAAAAACAATAAAAATATGGCGGCTCAAAACGAATGTTGCAGGTTTAATCCTCCTTGGAAGTCGATGTTAGCTGGCTGTCCTCTCGGTTTTCGGCAAGGCTCCTCTTATCAAGTACCTCTCGGGGGCTGGCGAGTGCAACGCTGCCGCTTATACTATCGGGTCGGCCGTGTCCTAAGCGGCCGCTCCTGACGCTTGCACCGTCGCCCTGTTTAGCATAGAGACTGTTGCGCTCGCTCGGGATCGCCGGGGCCACTCCGGTTGCAGAGTATATGCTGTTGCGTTCTGCGCCGAGCCTGGAGGCGTTGTGGAGGCTGGACGTAGGGTCGATGTTGGCGCTGAGGACGCTCAGGGGTAGACTTTCGCGGCTGCCGCCCCAGAGAGACGATGGAGCAAGCGCACGAACGGACGCATCAGTATCCATCGATCGTCGACGACCTCGTTTGCTCGATGAAGCCAAAGTCAGAATGGATGCATTGTCTGTGAGAAGGTTGTTGGCCGTGGCCGTGGTGTATGTCGTCAGGTGGTTCGCCGGGATAAGATGCGCTGGAATGGCCGATGCCGGGGAAGCCGTAGGGAATGGCTGGCTGAACTGGATTGACTGAGTGATGCTGTGAGTGGGAGCCACCGGTGCCTGTCCATGGGGGGCAAAGGATTGAATAGTGGTCAATGTTGTAGCGAGGGACCTGACTGATGGAGACGGGCTTGAAAACGTGCTATCGCCACCTCTTCTGGATTCTTGTCCTCCCCCAACGGTCCTGCTTGTTCCCGTCACAGAGCTCGGCGCGCGACTCAGTGCGCGACTCGGCGCGATGACGGATCGAGGGCGATCAGGCTCGGTTTCGGTGGATATGGTCGTAGTTAAACTCCTCCTGCCCACAGTCGGTGGTGCATACCCATCCGCTGAAAAGCGAGTTGGTTGATCTAGCGTAGAGAGACTACAGTCGGTGCGGCCGGTAGCGAACGAATAAGAGCTTTGGCCGTTGGCATGGTTGTTACTGACGTGCCCGGACTGGGGATATGGATTATTGAGCTTGGGGCCACGCCGTATCCTTATGTGTCGTTTCTGCCGTTCGCCGTCCGATGACGACTTGAAGTTGGTGAGCTTCTTGACCCATGTTGAGAATGGTCTTCGCCGCTGCTGTGCTTGGCCATCTATCTAGGTGTTAGTTTTGAATGCCGTGGAAAGGCTTCAAGGCTGCTTGGGCTGGAAACGCCTGATGTTGTCACAGGGCACGCCCTAGCGCAGGGAGGGCGGCGAAAAGCAAGGAGAAAGTACCGTGAGCCTCTGCGATAAGGTTGGTAGTCGCCATCAAGGACGAGCAAGTTGGAATGCCGCGGGAGCGGCTCCAAGGGGCGGCAGATTTGTCGTCGGCGCGGTAGTTGGACGGCGTCAGGCACAGATGGAGATTGCACGGGCGAGAGGAGATTCGGTAAGGCTACGACACGCAGGGGGCGGCGATTCGGACGATTGGGCTCTCGAGACGCGGCAGCAGGGAAAAAAGGAATGTGACGAGCAAGATGTTATGCGAGGGACAAGAGTCACAGGCGGATCGCGAAGAGACAGAGGTTTGATACCCAGAATGGGCATGATGGTGCAACGCTAGAAACAATAGCGCCGGAGTCGAGGTTGAGCATCATTTCGGCATCAAAGGCAGGGGTCCGTCACGTGATGCGGCATCACATGAAGGCAGCCCCGAGCAGCTGACGATGACGAAATGCCGCTGCCAAACTGGGCCTGGCGCTAAGCTCCATTACTGCCGTACTTGTGGGTGCATGTACTTTACCTCTAGTATTCGTACTACCTACTAAGGTAGTAATTCACCAACAACACCACCACCGTCTCCTGTTTGTTCAAGAGCTATTACAGTAATCCTCCAGTACTGTACATACAATTTCTGGAGTGTACTTACAGGCAATCTCCGTCCCTCCGAGTACTCCGTTGTCCCTGAACTCGGCCTGACGCTCTGGGCCTTGCCTCACCATCCATGCCCGGAATGGTAGCAGCTAATCTTACATGACCCTGGCTCGTGTCACGACACTCGGCAGATCAGCTTCAGCTCATCTTCGGGTTCGATCTCGACTACGCTCAATCAAGCATCATGTGCCATGTCCATCAGGCCGCTCCCGGAGGATGTAGTTGGGAAAATCAGGTCCTCGTCGACCATTACGTCCCTCAATGGCGTCGTCTGCGGCCTGCTCAAGAACTCGCTTGATGCTGGCGCCTCCAAGGTCAATGTCTATATTGAATACGGTCGAGGAAACTGTATTGTAGAGGACAATGGGCTTGGAATTGTTCCTGGAGATTTTGCAGAGGATGGAGGGCTTGGAAAATCCTATTGTATGGAGCTGTTTCGTCATGTCCTGACTGTGATACTAACTACTTGTGTCAAGTTACATCCAAATTTCCACCCCAGCATGGACTCTACGGTAGACAGGGAACATTTTTATCTTCCCTGAGTGCTCTGTCTTTACTTACGGTTACATCTCATCATTATCGCAACAACTCGCATAACACTCTTTCGATTCATCATGGCAAGCTCTTGAAGAGGCAGACGCCTTCTCTGCCTGGAGATCGATTCCAAATCTTCGACCACGGCACGCGAGTTGCTGTCAACGACCTATTTGGCTCTCTTCCCGTACGCGTTAAACATCGGGCTACCTTCTTCTCGGATCGGCCTGGGCTTGAGAAGGAATGGGGCCGTCTGGTTCATGATGTGGTCGGCTTGCTCGTATCTTGGCCCTCTGGGGTCACCGTGTTCTTGCGTGAGGCAAAAGGGCAGCGTGAGCTGCGCCTAAAGCCACCGGAGAATGCAAACATGATTTCTAGAGCGGTACGGTTCTTCACTCAAGCATCATTGGCAGATTCTGGCGACGTGGACTCGTGGATACCGGTATCAGCAACTGCTGGTCACATTACAATCAAGGGTTGCATTTCTTTGAATCCTGTTGCGACGCGCCGATCCCAATTTATCAGTGTAGGCATCCTACCGGTTTCCAACGAGTACGGAAGCAATGTTCTGTACGAAGAGGTGAACAAAATGTTTGCATCTTCGAATTTTGGGATCGCCGAGCACCAAGATGGCAAGTCCAATGATGGGACTGGCCCAAATCAAAAGAAAGGCAAAGGGGCGGACCGATGGCCCATATTCTATCTTCGAATCACACTCAAAGGGGCCGAAGATGTTTTTGATGTTGATGATGTTTCTAGCCATTCACATGGGGATCTTGAAAGAATTATAGATTTGCTGAGGGCAGTCATTTATAGCTTTTTGAAGAAGCATCACATGCGCCCACAAAAGATCCAATCATCTTCAGACAAGTCTGTATTCTCAACTGCTCCACACCGTAGCACAACCCGGGCTACCAAGGGGCGCCAATCCTCAACGGCAGCTTCGAAGGCTTCGTTGTCGCAAGCTTTACCGTCGGAACCGGTATCGTCTCTTTCAGACAGTCCTTTTGACGGATGGAATAGGATGAAAGTTGGCCCACGGACAGAACGTAAGCCAGCAAAAGAGATGCTGCAGAGGCATGAAATAGGACCAAGTAACTCGGAAACCATTGTGACGGATCGGCTGATTGGAGAGGGAGGCAAACTGCTCCGCAAACCCTTTGACGTTCCAGCCCCTCTCAGTCCAGGGGCAAAGGGTGGAAAGCGGGTGGAAGTTGAATCTCAATCTCAAGATACACCCAAAACAGGCCCCTTGGCGCTTGCTGAACGTCCTAAGAGGGTGGCAGGGGACTTGCCGAGCGAAAAGGCGAAACGTCTAAAAGTGAGCGGGCCGAATTTCAGAGATGAGGCACCGAAGGAGAGAAAAGAGGCGAGTGAGAAGAAGGAACCGAGTGAATGGCTACGAAACGTCCTCAAGTCATGGAAGAACCCCGTCTTTGAATCAACTCAGCTCGGCATACCGCGCATCAACGACGAAGCGCCTGAACCAGTGCGTGATGCGATATCAAATCACGGCTCGTATCGGTGCTGCAACGAGGATAAAGGAGGAGTCAGGTTCGAGACAGCATCCATCGGAATCGAAGGCCGCGTGTCACGATCAGCCTTGGCGGCAGCACAAGTCGTTGCACAGGTCGATAAGAAGTTCATATTATTGAAGCTTCCTCTGAGTAACATGACAGACGGGCGAGAGCCGAACAGCTCGTGTGCCCTGGTGATGCTCGACCAGCATGCTGCAGACGAGAGATGCCGTCTGGAGGAACTCATGGCGGGCTATTTCAAGCGAGATGGTTCTAATGGAATCTTGAAGGCGGTCGTTGAACCTCTCCCGCGACCCTTGATGTTTGAGATCTCGGAGCGAGAATACCATTTATTGGTGCGGTATCAAGAGCATCTCGAAGCGTGGGGCATTCTGTATAAGACCCAACGGCGAGCAGCCTCGACGGAACAAGAGCGGGATGGATGTACGGTGGCCGTCTCGGCTCTGCCTCCGAGTATCCTGGAGCGCTGTCGTACCGAGCCACGCCTTTTGGTGGAACTGGTGCGCAAGGAGATATGGAAACTCGACGACGAGGGCATCATACCCCCTCGGCCGCGCAGAGCAGCTGAACAGGCTCAAGCCCAAGCTTGTACGGCGGATTTCCACGGCTGTCCCAGAGGGATCCTCGAGTTGCTGCATTCGAGGGCTTGTCGAAGTATGTTGACCCCTTTATACGAGATATCCGAGGCTGAGCTGACTATGTACTGCTGTAGGTGCTATTATGTTTAACGATGCTCTTTCGGCTGAGGAGTGCGAGCAACTCGTGCGACGGCTTGCGAAATGTGCGTTCCCGTTTCAGTGTGCGCATGGGAGGCCGAGTTTGGTGCCGTTGGTGGACTTGGGAACGGGGGCGAGGATTCGAGGATGGAATGAGGATGAGCGTGGTGAGAAGGACTTGCGGGTGTGGAAGAGATGGATAACGACGACGCTGGCTGATGAGGCGGGTGAATAGTGGCATTGGGCAGATGTATTATATCTGATGGGTCATGATTATATGTGTTTTATATACTAGGTATATACTTATATATATATAGATCAAGTTTGGACATCTGAGCCATTGCGTCCATCCCAAGATCACAACAGGTAGATACAAGATAAAAAACCACCGTCCTCACACGGAATGATATAGACATGCCTCATTAACCAAGCCTGGTATCCAACTATGTACAATAAACCAATTATACGGCAAGGGATATATATAACGGAAAAAAAGGCACACCCTAAAAGCAACCGTCTCGAGAAACAAAAACGCCTGAAATGCTCCGTTGCTTTTCGTCCTTTACCCTTC
The DNA here is from genome assembly GCA_037893235.1 of Trichoderma afroharzianum. Taxonomy (NCBI): domain Eukaryota; kingdom Fungi; phylum Ascomycota; class Sordariomycetes; order Hypocreales; family Hypocreaceae; genus Trichoderma; species Trichoderma afroharzianum. The sequence goes on along the minus strand of JBBLXW010000016.1, from coordinate 873,062 downwards.
CCCCTCCTTCAAAATACCCGTAAAAGGAAAAAAAAAATGGTTAAGAAGAATATCGAAAAATACTATCCGGCTAGGATTAGTTTTGGCCCTTCTTCTCGAGCTCTTCTCTCTTGCGCTGCTCGGCGGCTTCCCTGCGCTGCTTCATTTCGTCGTCGGACATCTTGACCCATTCATTAATGTCGCGGTTCCAGCGATGACTAAAAAAAAATCGATATTAGCAAGGGGAAATCAAATCATGGGAAAATGGGGGAAAGAAAAGAAAAAAGGAGGTGGGCTGCCGAAAGCTGCAAGGGGTTGGGGGTCCGCGGGGCTGACTTTGCCAAGCCTCACAGCCTTGACTTGTCGCAACGACAGCCGCTCAACGTCCTTGTTTGTCTTCATTTTCTTGTTCAGATCAACTCACCCCTGAAACTCTTCCACAACCAAGCTCTTGTCGCCGTACTCGCCGCGCAAAATGTCCTCAAAGTTGTAGGGAATGCGGGCCTTGACGCCCTCAAACTCGGTGACGCGCATGGGCCATAGGTCCTGGCTTCCGTAGCGGTGATTGTTCTTGCAGCTCCAGGTGCCGGGCGAGCCGGCATCGCGCTCGCGCACGGCGGTGATGTCGATGAACATGCCGTTGCTGGTGTCGATCCAGCGAGCATCGATGATGTTCATGCCGTCGCCGCGAGTCAGGTCGACGTGGTGCGGGTTGACGTCGAGCAGGTACGTCTTGGAGACGTCGTTGAAGGTGTGCGTATGCTCGGTGCGGTTCATGTTCTCGCCCAGCCACGTCATGGTGTTGTTAGACACCTGCACGTCCAGGTCGTAGTCCCACGGCATGATCTGCCCGTTCCACCACCAGCCCAGCAGCGTGCCGTGCGCCAGCCACGTCTCGACGCCGTGCTCGTGCAGTGTCGTCAGGTAGCTGCGGATCAACTGCCGCAGCACATCGCGATGCTCTTCGTAGGAGACCTCGCCCTTAAAGTAACGCTGGTCATAGTGGCTACGTGCAAGAGTGCCACCGGGCTCGGTGAAGTATTTGGGCGTGAACCGCTTTGTGCGTTGGAAGCGCGAGGTTGGTGAGGCGAATGCTGTGGAGAAAGCACAGGCGGCCAAGAGGATCGAGATCCAGGATGAGGGTATCATGGCGGCGAAGAAGATGTGCAGAGGCGAGAAATCGAGGTTGAGCTTGTCTTTCGGATCTCGGATTACTGAGTTGCAGATTGGAATCTTCCAAGGGAGAATATATGGAGCAACTGGTCCCGTCGAGCAGATCCAAGGGGACCCTGTGTCCAAAAAAAGGTGTATCAAGTGGGAAGATCGTTCAGGCTCCTCTGAAGGAGAGCAGCTCCACGCGAGATAGAGGAATCCAAGACAAAAGGGAGGAGAACAATCGATAAAGCAATAAAGCGGAAACTAAGAGAACAAACCCGAGAGCCGCTTCAGTTACACAAAACAGAGAGAAATACTTGCAATGTAAAAGGAAAAAGAGGAAGCGAGAAAGGGGAGGGAGAGATGAAGACAAGGCCAAGGTCTGGAGAAACGGCAAGGATGCGATGGGTGTGTATGTACTTGGCGAGTGCTTTTAGTGTGGGCGTGTGCAGCTGTTGGAGCGCATGAGTGACAACTGCAGCGGCCCTGCCAAGAGCTTTGACAGGCAGAATTGGTGTATCCACGCTCTTTGTCTTTTTATAATGACTGTTGTCAAAAGAAAGGAAAAGAAAGTAACAGTAATAGCAGTCAGTAGTGATGATGATGGCAGCAGTGATTAATACCCAGATGCCCTCGCAAAAGAAACCAGAATCTGCAGCATGTACTCGTACGTGTAAGAGCGAATCAGCAGAGAATCCTCCCACTCTGCTTCGGCCTCTTAATATCTCGCCCTTACTCCTTGTCTAATAACCTTCAACCGCCAACAGCGTTACGTGTACCGTCGGCTGACAGCACAATGACGGCGGCCAAGCGGCCCAAGTTTCGCCTTTGTCCCCCCCTCCCCCTTCTTTCTTTCGTCCTTCCCGCAAGACGCAAACAAGACACACCCCGGCCGGACAGCAGGCTGTGTAATCGCCACGCCCAATCGATGATTCGGATCAAACTAGCCTCTTTGCTTTTTGGTTTCCGTCTCTCGTTGCCTTTGCAACCGTGCTTGGAGGAGTCGTTGGAGTGCGTATCAGCACGCTAATGCAGGCCGCTGGTTGAAACGGACGGGCGAGGGTCATGCCGGTGGAGCGATGGAGAAATAGGCCAAGGACAAGGCGAGGCAAGTAAAAGTCCGGAGAAGAGAGAGAGAAGAAGAAGTGTGTGTGGCATTGCTGGATATGTGGAATTGCGAGAAGAGATTCCATATGATCTTACTAAGAGACGAATATGATGGAATTTACACACAGTATTGCACAGTATCACAGCTGTAGATGTTGTTTCTCTATTCTCTCCTTATTGTACTACAGTGTTTTACTTTGTCTCCGTTACACTAATCAGCACGCACTTTCCTAACTTTCTCAGTTCTCAGTTTCTCAGCTCCTTCCCCCAGACAAATCAATTCAATTCCCACAATCCTCCCCAAACCATGCCGCGCTAAACCTTTCCTGGTAACCATTCGTGTGCGCTTTCCCTCATCCCACCACCCTGCGTCATTGCTGCAAGCCACCAGGCGCCTCGCCGTTAGACGATTCCTGTCCAATCAATCCCGGCAAATACGTCCTCAAACGGAGCAGGCAAGTATCCAGCTACTTGCTCCAGCAAAGCGCGGCGCCGCAAACCACCGAGTATCCAGTATACTAAGGTACGACTCATATGTGCTCAGTCTGTTACAGGCAATTGTATGTAAACCTCCGACCCAGGATTCATTTTGCGCTTGAGCTTAGGCGCAAATCTCCTTTCATGAATACAAACCCTCCTCACCTCCCCCCCTTGACACAAGGTTCGACTGTTTAAGGAGAGGGAACATCATTTCCCTTTTGTCCTCTAGTACGGAGCACCACAAGAGTAAACGGGCACACGACACAACACCCATTTATCCAAAATCATCTCACTTAACTGGGGTTTCCTTCTCTTGGTATTTCTTGGCTTTGCTCATGACTGACTGCGAAAAGCGCAAGTATTCGTAATGCCCAGTGCATTCCATCCAGCCGTTGTCGCCCCAATCACGCATCCCTCACCCGTTCCCGCATTGCCCATCCCCATGTCGCACCACATCCCGATGGCAAATCCGTGCCGGATTGTGTGTCAGGTACATGGGACAAGCGTCAACGAATGGGTTGGGCTCTTATGAAACCCACACGCGACCCTCCTCCCATTCCCCGTTGTGAAGACATTCAAGCATTCTAGAACCAGCCGCCGTCTCTATTTGCGCTTCTCTCCACAGCCTGAACGCGTATCTCGCAGCAGAAGATGGTCGGAATCGGCCACAGAATGCCTGCAACTTCCATGCCGTATTTCCCGGGAGCATCCACCTGCGCCGCAGCACCCACGCCAGCTATCGGGTTGAAGATGCCGATCGGCCCAGCATTTCGTTGCGTATGGCGGTATGCACGTCGTAAGCGAGACTGACGGCAAGCAACCCCCTTCGTGGGGTAGTTTTCTGGACACAAAAGGAAAAATAGATGAAGGGAAAGTATGAAAGAGCAGCTGCAGCGACGGAGAAGAACTCAGAGGGTAAGTGGGTAGGGGATAGCTGTTTATATATAGACGTGAAAAAGGAACAAAAAAATCAACCTCTTGGAGGTTTGGCGGATCTCTCCCGCCGGGAATTGAACCCGGGTCTCAAGCGTGACAAGCTTGCATACTGACCACTATACTACGGAAGATTTCAGGCGTTGCGCGCCTGTTGTAGCGGATCTTGCTTGGAAACTGCTCCGCTTATTTTATTCTATATACTCTATGCACCGCCTCTAATCCTCATTGCTTTTATCTTCATAGCCCGCGACAAACATCGCACACCACCATTTCACGATGGACATACTAACAGTACACGACACAGTAAACAGGGCAGTGTTCATCAAGCAGAGATCAGCACAAATCAATGGCCGGTGGCGCACAGTCATCATGTTGCCGGGTATCGACGAGCCTCAACACATGTACACGCTACACATTTATACACTCTCACCCTGAGAAAAACACAGATTCCTCCCAGAACATCTTACCAACCATTCCCTTGGTCCATCATTCTTATTCATCATCACCATCGTCACTCGTTCTGAGAAAAAGAAGAAGAAGAGAAAAAGAAAAAGAAAAAGAAAAAAAAGAAAAACACGCACAAAACGAAAACCCATTGTTTATGCCATCGCCACTATCGTGCAAACACCTTGACAATGCCGTCGCCTCCTCCGCTAACCACCCACTTGCCGTCCTGACTCCATACACACGTGCAAATTCCCTCTCCCCGCATTACCCGATGGCTTGTGATTTCTTGAATACATGTCCTCTTCTCCAGACTCCAGAACCGGAGCGAGGCGTCGTGGCCGGCGCTCACCAGCTCACGCCCGTCGGGGCTGAGCGATAGGCTAGAAATGGCGTCGGGATGAGCCAGCATGTTGTATGTGCATTGACCTGTGAGACATGTTAGCATTTCTTTCTGTCATTATTTATCATATAGACAGACCGTGGTCCAACATACCGCTATTGGCATCAAAGAATCGTACAAAGCGATCCTCGTGGCCAGAAATGATGGTGCCTTCTACGCCAGAGCCAGCCATGGACCGTCCGCCTGTTGGTCCTCCCATGGCAGGGTCCTCCTCTCCACCGATATTGGTTCCGTGATGCTGGTTGCCTTGGTCCAACCCGATTGTAGTGGCCACCACCGCATTGACGCTCGTCTTTATCGAGCCGTCGTACGTCTCCAAGCTGTCCATGTAGCCAACCTGCTCGCCTGTCTTTGTATCGTACACTAGGACAGCGGCATCCGAATACGAGACGACAAACGTTTCACCCGAGCTTCCGAGCGGCGTGATGCAAGTTGGGCTCGCCTTGGATCCATCTTGCCTGGATAAGACGTGTACTAGAGTGTGGTTGAAGGGGGAGTTAGAAGCCACGGTAGGTTGGGGAGAGTTGGAGAAGCCGCTGCCAGAGCTCATAGAGTTGCCACGCACGCGTCCTCCGCGTCCTGATGCGGCTCGAGTTGATCCAGGCTGTGGTGAGCTCAGTTGGGGGGGTGCGCTGACAGACCAGAGCCGTACAGTTCCATCAGCCGCGCCAGAGACGAGCAGTATGCGGTCAGGAGCTCCGTAGTTGCTGGAGCTTCCAAAGACCGAGCCCAGTGTTGTGGGCAGGACGCAGATTGCCCAGACAGCATCTGTATGCCCCTCTAGCGTTGCCTTGGGATCGACCCGGCCACGTTCCCAGACTCGAATCGTAGAATCTTGGCCTCCGGAGAAAATCCAGCCGTCACCCTGAGCGCGGCCTCCAGTAGAGAAATTGGGTGCGGGAGACCATGCCGCGAGCGACAAAACAGCTCCGTTATGGCCGCGATGGGTAAAGTTTGCTGTTACGTCTAGATCCGAGGCCGCATTGTTTGAGGCCGCAGCGTTACCGTCCAGCCGCGGGATATGAAATCGTTTAATCATGCCGTCATCGCCAGCAGTGCAAATCTCAGGCTCGCCAGGGCTGCCGCCACCGGAGAAGATGACAGTTCGAACAGTATTGAGGTGACCCCTTAGCCCAAATCGTAGCTTGAAGCTTGCGCTCTCAGCCTTTTGGCTTGCGCCTATGTCGTGATCACTGCCACGCCTCTTGGACATGGAGCTCTTTCTTCGATGGGTCCCTGGCCCCCGGCTCGGGGACTTTGACAAGTAGTCTGCGTTTGGGAAAGCATCGGTATCGGATCGGTAAGAGGATGTTTGCGACGGTGGGTGGCCAGTTGCGGGCTCTGGGAATGAGCCGTCAGGAAATTCCCAGCCTTCAGGGTCTGGAGCAGCAGGCGGCTTCTCTCTCAGCTCCACAGACTCCTCTATCCCGCCCAGCGTTTCATTAGAGTGGTTGGAGCGCGGCATGCCATCCTCCACGGGGCGCGTTGTCACCGATATGGGCTGTTGCTGTTGCTGTTGCTGTTGCTGTTGCTGCTGCCAGTCGTTAGAGTTGTGAAAAAGAGACTGCTGCTGATGCTCGTTCACAGCGCGCACCATTTGAGGCTGCATATCAGGAGCGTTTGGGGCAAACTTGGATGGGGGCTGCTGCATCGGTGGTAGAGAGTTTGGGCCCTGGTGCTGTCTTGAGTTCATGTCTTGCATGTGGTTTGGGCCCTGTCGCATAGGAATCTGGTATTGACGCTCCATGAGCTGCGCGCCGGGCATGCCAAACGCCTCAGCCTCTCGTAAATCTTCCAAAATCGGCAGCGGAGGGGACTCGCGCGGTGGTAGAGGGTTCGCCGGGGTGATCATAAGATACATAAATTCGGACTGGCACTGATCCAGGAATGTCTTGAGCTCTGTTCGTTGCGTTTCGTCGTCGGTTCGTTCGACTTCGACGCCTTCGACGCCTGGAACTGGTTGGCTCTCCGATGAGGCTGGTTCTGTGGTCAGCAACAAGCAAATCAAAGATTTATATGACCAAGGGGAAACAAAAGGCATGTCGCACATTGCAGCTTCTCTTGGATCTTGGCGGCGCGATCCTTCTCCTTCTTTGCCAAGTCAGCGTCCTCTGCAACCGCGGTGCCCTTGAGCTGCGCAGCCTGGTCCTTGATCTTGCGCTCCAGGATGGACACGTATTTCTTCAGCGCCTTTTGCGTGGCGTCTGCCCTCCTAGCCTGACCCTCGAGATTGGCAATCCTCCCCTTCATCTCTTGCTTCTCAATCTCCCAGGCATTTCGGTCGCGTTCGTGTCGGTGCCACTCCGTCTGCAGAAAACGCATCACGCCCTGGAGCGTGTATTCAGTGGCCTGAGGCTGGTTAGAGCCATTGCCCTGCATTGCGCCGCTTAGATCCATTCCGCCAATGCCGTTGCCAACATTCGAGCCCATTCCGGCACGTCAAATTCGACTGCGAGGGTTCATCGAGAAGGCCTGTTGCGGAAGAGGAGAGCTTCCCAGCTGGGGCTTCAGAGGGGCGATGCGGAGAGCTCCACGCGCCTTGAGCACTCCGAGTAAAGCCGCAGCGTGTTTCGTTCGGTCCGGCCTCGCTTCTCTGCAGCCTGTTCCGCCGCGTATCTCGTCACTCTAGTTTAAAACTCCTTGTTGGGAGGTGACGATGTTCGACTCTTGTGCACCAGCTCTGGCGAATAGGTGTCCGTTATGCTGGCCCTGTTGTTGAGTGCTAGACTCGCTGGACTAGCACGCTGGCCAATCAGCGGGCGCGGCTGCCCGTGAGGCCGCAAGGCATCAACCTTTTTCAACCCCCTGAGCTTGCAGCGACTGCAGCTTCATGGCGGGGTCTTTTTGCAGTGGGCATTTGCAGTGGGCAAAAGCTCCACGATGTTGCAGAGTTCCATCAATGACGCAGGTTGATTACATCAGCTTGTTCAAGAGCATGTGAGTCTAAGTATTTCCACTTTTCAGGTTGATTTTGCAGTAAATCATCCATTCATACGTAAACATTGAACCTTGGAAGTAATGAATAGCCTGTATTAGCACCGTATTATTCCAGATTTGAAGGCTCTACTACATTTCGCCTTGCTAGAATCATCTATACCAAATCAAACGTCCCAACAGCGGCATCATGCCACCACGTTTGTCCATACGTCTTTCCTACTCCTATTCTATGATATCTGCCATCACTCCTTCGTCGTATCATCAGCACCCAATAGTGTCGAAGCTTCTTTGAGACGGTCTTCCCAAGGCGTCGTTCAGCTTCCTCGTCTCGCCGGCTAATGCTACCCATGAGGGCGACAGCCAGGATTTCTCCAGAGGTGACATCCTCTGAGGCCAGATCAAAGACAACCCATCCAACGGGAGAGCCATCTTTGGCTGGTATGAAATTGGCCATGGAGCTGGTCAGCTTGGCATGAGATGTGTTGATATCTGCGTAGATGGCCTCGGTAACGGCATCCCCTTGGTTAGAGCGCAAGATTGTTGTGACAGCTGAAATGCGTTTCGCTCGAGCCTGGAGACTCATTCGCCTCGGGCTGTCGTCTTCCAAAGCAATTGAGCTGCACAGATTTTTGGCTTTGTCAATGGCCAAAAACCGCACGCCGCACGGAACATGTGCCCATGTCCAGGTCGGCAAGTTGAGAGGATCTGAAATGACTGCTCCGTCTATCCTCTTGGTCACTTGCCAGAGCAGTTGGTTGGGAAGAGATTCCTTCCAGACACCAAAAGCATATTCACATGCAATCCTCTTTCCCAGCTCCATTCGCAGGCCCTCGAGCGCAATCAGCCTGTCCGTCGCATAGGTCAACTGGCGATCGCTATACTGCTCTATGATGTTCTTCCAGCGTGTATTCCGTGATATACTATAACATCTCTCACCCGTCTCCCGCTGTGTGATGGCCTTGCACGACCAAATGATGGTTCCCTTAGTGAAGAAGACTATGCGCCTAGACAGGAGCCATTCCTGAGTGGCCCAGGCGCGGCTGTTGAGTGTACCAAATTCTGGAAATGTGTTGGCGGCAGTATCCCGCCGGACGGTTGCGAAAACTTGTATCCTGGGTGCATTAGATACATCACTGTCCTGAGAGAAGAAGCCGGGAATCTCTACGGAGGGAGGCGGTGGATGGCGAGGGAAAAGGAATCCCTCCCAACAGCCTGGGGTGTGAGAAGCAGCGATAGTGAGTTCAGCCTGCTCGTATATAGAGCCCATGCGCTTTGATTCCTTCAACCAGTCCTGGTGGTCATCTTGCACAATGCAGAGCGAATCGATCCAGACATAGGCGAGACCTATACTGCGAGCAACGGTTATCGCGTCTTGAAACGTCTTTGGAATCGAAGCCCAGGGAATGTCTTGAAGATGCTTCTGGAGGTTAGCTTGAGTTGTCTTCAAGGGCGGCCTCCCAGAAGAGCCCCAGCAATGGCTCAAGGACGCATATCTCCCACATCGGCCTCCTGACGGCACCAGTCTGACGCTGCCCCCAGAAACCTGAATAACCCTACTTGGTAGCTGTGGAAGCTGAGATTCATCAATGACGCTCCCTGATAATGTTTCACAGCAGCACGTATGATCCCTTTTACATGCCTCTACCCATTTTTCGAGCAACGAAAATGCTTCATCACACGCTGGCCCTTGCAGCTGTGGCCTGCCTACAATATCATGGCGACGATGCGGGCCTTTGTCTATCTATAGCTGTAAGTCAATCATGCTCAACATCTGGCCGTAAGCCCACATACGCTGCCCGTGTGTGTAAAGCCGAATCCTGGCTTGTAGTAGCTGTCCAGTGGTTGACTCGGTTGCAGTGACATTGAACCCCGTCAGATGCGAGCCCCCGGTTGGAGGGTCAGGAAAGGTCGATCCCTGGGAGTCTGATTTTGGCTCGAGCACGACAGCATCCGGGGTTAACGAAAGCATCGCTTGTGGATCATCCTGGTTGACGGGACTTTGGAGGCTGCTCAAGAGTGCCTCTTGAACGAGGGCACACAATCGGCAATCTGTTGCCGACCGGGCCAGGGTAGAGCCATCTTCACGCAACACCATGCCCTGCTTGGACCCCGATCGAGACGCCAGGCTGGCTGGCAAGTCTTGCCTCAGAGCGCCGAGGGTGATGGAGCTGCATCTTGCGCACAGCTCCATGATCCGGCTGTGACCAATAGCTGATGGCAGACACAAGCCACCATGCTTTTACTGAACAGCGGTGGCTTCTTTGCCGTGCGATGGATGGATGGTGTTGAGGCAAAGAGTGACTAATGAGCGAACTACCCGTTGTGGCATGGCGCCCTAAATAACCTTAGCGGTTAGCCACGAAGCTCAAGCTCTTCAATCTCGTGATAGCTTCTCCGGAAATGGATCGAGCACATCAGGTGATGGGGTTAGTTGAATATTCTTCTACTGGTCTGGGACAACGGCAAGCTCGGTGCCACTAGAGATAAATTTACAGTCCAGCGCTATCAAGTAACAGATTCTGGTGAACTTGGGACTTGGACTGAGGCAGACTGAGAGGCGGGATGCCGCAAATCATTCTCTCCGCCTGGACAACCTTTCCTCCAATCTCACCGCGCTCATTTCATAGTTGAATTCTGTCGGCCGACTACCCAGGGATCGGAGTCAATAGGCGAAGGAACTTTTTTTTTTTTTTTTTTTTTTTTTTCACCAAACCGCCCGCAGAAGTGGAAAATCCAAACTTTTGGATATCTCAGGTGAGGCAGTTGTAAACATCACGTCAATGGCGCTTTGGATCGAACTGTGCGCCATTGCTGTCAGCCCAGAGCAAGCCCGGCACTTTCGGAGGGCGCATCAAGAAGCGTCTTCAAGAGCCTGTAGAGTAGCCTCACTGGGCTTGGGCTACAACCTTAAGACCCTTGAGCTACATACAGTTCCTCTTTTTACTGTGTGGGAAGTGAGAGATAGCTGGAGCTGAGCTTCCGGATGAGCTGCAGCTAGTCCTGTCAAGTTGCACATGTCAAAACGTCAGAGTTCTGACATGACATGAGCTCATTGCCACCACTTTTTTATGCACCCACGATGACGATGGATACCAAGTTTTGGGGTTTTTGTTTTATTTTCAAATTACTCACTACGTATTATTAATTGTTCTTAAGGTACACTATTATGATGTCGATCTGATTAAACAAGTTTGATGTAGCTTGACGAGAAATTACGGTTCAGGTGCTCTCGACGAAGCCTTGGGTTTTTTGCTTGTTTCTTGGAAACTTGAAGAGCCAATCTCCGTCTTCGTGGTATCTCCAGACTGGGTAAAAAGGGAAACAAACACTCGTGCCTCTCACACACGTGGGTATCAAAACTAGAGAGGCCTCAATTCCATTCAAGTCTGCCGTAGATTAGACAGCAGTGGTGCCGTTGTTGACTGGTGCAGCAGCGGCCGGCGGTGGTACAGTGGTGCCGGTTTCTCCAGACACGCCAGAAACACCAGAAGCCGGTCGCTCTTTGGTAACATGGTGAGTACCGGTGGTGCCGGCGTTGGCTCGTCGGTGAGCTCTGAAGAGGAATGTCTCAATGATGAGGTTGCACAAGATGAAGAAGCTAGCTGTGTTAGAGGACAGAGTTCAGCGAAACAATGGCTTTGTCCACTTACAAGGCAAGGAAGTTGAATGCCTCAATTGCATGCTTCCGGCCACAGAGCCCAGACCGAGGGATCGAATTTCTGCATCGATGGTGGCTCCAATCTTGAGCGGCAAAGATGAATGCCGTGAGCCAAAGATAGCTGAAGATGAGATGCATGGGCGCCATGAGACCGCCATATTTGGGTAAGCATGGCAAAATCATTCCAACGAGGTACACAACCATTGTTATGACAGCCTGGCGCACACATGTTAGATACAAGGATGACAATCTGGGAAAACGAGAGACAAACAATGACTTCCATGTACACGATATCAACACCCCGGTTCGAAAACCGCTCCAAAAAGTTGCCCACTAGACCGGTGACAATAATGGCAGAAATCCATGTCATGACATAGCAGAACAAAGAGGCTGCTCGTAGAGCTGTGTTCTCGAGATTGGCTCCAAGCGCCATTGTGAAGATGTTTCGGGAGTTGGAGTTTTAAAAATGGTGTAAATCCGGCTGTAAGTTAACCTTGAGGAGAAGAAAGGTGAAAGAAAAGAAGAAGAACGGGAGCTCTTTCAGCTTCTATATATGAGAGCAACAATTCTCACACTCTCGGGCATCCACCAACCTCGATCCACCACCTCATCACACAGTGCCGAAGCAGCCGCTTCACAAGAAAATGCTTGGCTTCAACAAAGTTTGGCCATTATGAAGATAAGAGGCACAACTAAACAAGTAAAATGGACTGGGTGGCTGGTTAGCCGGTGCTAGCATTCAATTTGCTAAACAGAGCAGCCGCCCGCTTAGAACGGGTGTAATGCTTACAATGGAGAATATGAGGCCACATCATGCCGAAGGGCGTCCAGTCCACAGGCCACTTTTCTAACAGGATGATGGAATCAACTGCCCATTCTTAGTTTGCCCTGCAGTTGGGTTTCCATGGGGGTTTAGGCCGGGGATGTGTGTTGGAACAGATGTAGCTCTGCCGTTTCGCCGTTCGCTCCGAGGCGAGGAGCTACTGAGCGATCCGTGTGGTGGGTGGGTGAGATTGTGTCAACCTTTTTTCCACAATGTGATGGAGCTTGGGGCGGTTAAGGCTCGCACGATCTGATGTCTTGAAGCCATTTGTCGAGATTGACTTGCGGCTTGATCGGGGGGCTCAAAGATGTGGCCTTGGCAGGCAATGAGCTTATATTGTTCATAGCAATATTCTGGCAATGGTCGACATGTAAATAGAAGATGAGTTCAGAATTAGAACGAGGCCAGTGTAGATATGTACAAAATATTTAACAGAAAATGGGATGAAACATGCCACCAAGACAGATGATGTCAGTTGCATTTTCCAGCGTTAAAGAGTGCCAGAAACTTGATCATGATACCGACCGATATGCTCGTATAAATATTATGTCCTGTTTCCTCTTTCTATTGCCTATATACGCTTGCTTTCAGATTAAATAGCAGTATCTCGTTTAAGTAGTGCCATAAGGATAGCCAGAGCGTCTTCCGAGAGGGGATTCTATCGAAGTCTTCATTCAGTCCATAATATTCCGTATTCCAAACAGAAAGATGCCAAAATCAGTTCAGCATCTACCTAAACGCCTGAGTTCTGACATGTATATTGAAAGACTCTCGTGAATAATCGTAATATTTAAATACCACATGAATTCATTCAACTTGCGGGTGCATATGGTAACAGCGCCAAGCCGGCAGCTAAGGTACTAGGTGCCTATGGAAGGAGGATACGCGAGGTCAAATTGCAACGCCTGTATAAGTATCTCGAATCCAAGCGTTCTACTTCCCTTTCGTTACCTACACACCTAGGTTTAGTAGGTAGATACTAAAGTAGGTGAGTATATTTATGCTAGCAAGACGACAGGTTTGCCCAACCGACGACTAGGACAATGCAAGAGAATGTGTCAAACAATTGCGCCTAAATTTATTAGTACCACTTGACACCAGGTTGCTTATGAAGAGAACGGGTCGACAGGTAAAATACGAATGTACTCATGACAAGAGCCTAGATTGGCGAAATTTCAATCAAAACCCATTCTCATTACATAATTCACTCGAGGAAGAAGCTCACTGGGAATTGCACCATATGCCATCACGAAGCAGAGCCGCGAGTGATTACACGTCAGGTAATCCATTTACAGGTACCTACCTAGTACCTACCTACAACTTTAAGTGCTTATAGATCAGCCCAGTAGGTACTTGAGTGAAGCACACTGATTACTAACCGTTAAACCCCCACTGCAACCTCAATTCGGTTCTACCCTTCCGCCATAACAACGTCCACAGTTGGCTTTTGGCACGAAACGCCTGAATCAACACACCAATTTTTGAACCTCTCACGATATGGATACATCCAACTCACGGCAAAGCGTCGATGGCACCGATGCGTCAGCACCATCACAACCACCATGGCCTTCATCTCCTCCAGATGCCTTGTCTCTCTACGGAATTGCCCGTCGCTATTGCAGAGAAAGGATCCTTGTCGATCCACTACGCTGGACCAACCGTCAGCTTGAGCTTCTACAGATCTCCTTCAGCGAACCGTCTCTTGCGCCGCCACCAGGCATCTCAAAGTATACTGGTAAACGCGCTGGTTTAACTCGCATAAATGATTATTACGACAAGTACCATGACTATTACGAGCGCGTATACTGCGTTTGTAGTTTGTTCGAAGAGGAGCAAGGCCCATTTGCAGTCTCACCTTGGTTTGTACTCGCCCTTCAGAATTGTTCTTGAGAGCTACCTTACTCATACTTGAGCTGAAGTGCCGTTTATCGAACATCAACTAATTCTTGATCCATGATAGGCAAAGTTATGCTTTTCCACATGGTCTTACAACGTATGTTAGCTGCCATGCTTTGTTCTATCCACACCCTGTCGATTTTTTAAACAGTTATGCGGTTGCTGCATATATCGATCGTGATTTTGTCGAAGGTCTTCGAGAAGAATCAGTACATCTTCCGAAATACAGCTCTAGCAACCTTCCTATGCAAGCAATAAGCCGTCTTCAGTTGAAAAAGATTCGCCCGGAAAACCCATTGAAGGATCCATATATCGCGGCGCTGATGATTGCTCTCGCTCAAAACACGTGGGGCCATGTGGAATGGGAAAAACCCGAACTCCTACCTATGTTGAAGACATATCCGGTACGTCTATGGCGAAGAGAATTAACATGGCATAGACTAAGAGAATGATCTAGTCGTATGTTTTGACCTCGTCGGAATCTGCAGAATGCATGCACCTCTTCAAGGCCGAGCTCCCGTCTTCTTTGTTGGACATGTTCGAATTCCCTAATGTCGCTCCACCGCCATGGGCGCCCATCACCATTCAGGTTTTCACGATCCCGTTTGAGCCTGCAATTACCTTTCGCGATCGACTTTCCGCTCTGATAGTTCCAAAAAAAATATAGATCCTTCCAATGACAATCCTCCCAATGGGGGTTCTTTCAACACTCAAATCCTTCCAAGGGAACTCCTTCCAAGAGAAATCCTTCCGATGGAAACAAAGGGAAAGGGACAAGCGATAGAACAAAAAAGGAAAGGGACGAGCAGTAGAAACAAAAGGAAAAGGACAAGCAACAGAAGGGGGTGAATTCATCCATTGAGTTTTTAGCTCCCAGCTGTCTACTGTAAGATCAGACTTTCAAGGATTCTTACGAGTATTGAATAGTTCAAGGGGGTCACACTCAAGTAACATGAAGACGAGCCATTCCACTTATACTTGGATGCTCTCAAGGCCGTAATAGCTAGATGGTGTGTATTTGAACTGGAACGAGGCGATAATTTGGGGCACAAGAACTACACATCTCCTAATGACTCCTCCATATCGAAATGTTCCTCAGTCCAACAGCCGCCGTAGAATCAATGGAGTTCTTCACTCAGCGAAGCTACAGTAGTTGCGTTTGAGGCTCTCTATACCCTTGTCTTATTCCCACGCTTTCTTATATTTCTCGAGATGGGAGGTAGAAATTGAATGATGTTCTGGGGACTACCCAAATACACTACTTCTGCCTACATTTATTACATCTACCTACATCTATTACATCTACCTACCTATATCTACTACATCTACAACATCCACTATATCCACTACATCTACTTATATCTACTATATCTACCTACATCTAGTAAGATGAAAAGCACCTATTAGAGGGCTTGGATATTGTTACGCCGAAAGCGAATTGCAAATTACGGCCGACAGCCTTTGTATTGGGTAATATCAGATAAGAGGCGCATAGCAAGAAGGAAAGCCCACTTCATCAATATGTTTGTTAGGTATCGACAAAGAGAAGGAATACACCTGAGGAACTTGCAACTATTATTATCAAAGGGTCTTTGCCAACAACGCCCAAACGTTGAAAGGATTCACGAAGGAGAACAGTGTCATCGTACGATAGTTGCCTTAGACATCTCCCAATAGGGCGATGTTGTTGATTCAAGAATCGAATATCAAACACCGGGGCCAAGGGGCATCGACCTGTCTGGTTCTGTCAAGACCCTCTCCTTCCACGAGAAATAAGGTTGTGGTTGCCCCTAATCGAGAAAGACGGCCTACCCAGACGAGATAGGTACAGTTCGTATCTGAGGCACTTCTAATTCTATTTAGGTACACAGACTTTGGTTCACACGCGGTACCAACGAACAACCTCGTAATCCCCTCATGATTCCTATTTCTACCCGTCACTACTCCGTACGTGTACTGTACTGCCTAGTACGTTGTAATCAGGGATACCCATGCAAGCATTATTAAGGCAGTGGTGCTGTAGTGGTAGAATGTTTTGTTGTTGGGTGAACCATCTACTGGTTGATGGTTGCACGCACTTGAAACTTGCCGGTACCTGCACATGCCGCATTCCCAGCGTCCCTTCCAGCACCCAATGGCACCTCGTACATGTGCATGTACCTTAATATAGAATCTCAACATTTTGAACAACTACATGTACCTACTAATAATCCTAAATTCACACCCGATACCACGTAATCCATTCCCCTTGTTGTACAACGTGAGTAACGAGCTGTGTCAATGCTGGCATCCCCTTGCGGTAAATTATTTACCCCGCCGACTCGCCACCGCATCCAAATCCAAACGTACATGTACCTACTTGTAGGCATCTAAACAAAACAATCAACCGTTGCACTGTAAACAACTCCAATACCGCCTTGGAAACGCTGCCTAGTAGGCGCGACTAGTAGGTACCCGACCCTCTTAAATCTTATCGTGACCGGCCGGAAATCGCCCTCGGCTGATCTGGCTCCATCAAACCACCAGCTAAACTGAATGAGCATCGATCGCATCGCCCTTGACAGATGCTCGTTACAGGGAAGCCTTGACTGATTCTCATGCCTGAGGGGCTTCTATCTGGGCGCCTCAAGCACAGTCCCGTTGCCTGACACCCAAAAGTCCATTCCTCTCTCTGTTCGCCTTGCCCGCTCCACGACTCTCCGTCCGTCCGTCTGTGCTCTGCGGATCCAACCAAGCACCGGCCCAAGCACCGGCATCAGCGCGAGATTCAGCTCCAGCTCCATCCAGCCCCAGCCAGCTCGCTCTAGCCTAGCCTCACTTGCCTGGCTGCCAGCATGTCCTCGGCGTCTCAGCGGCGGCGACGAGATGAAGACGACTATATTCCATTTGGACCCCCATCACTCCCCAGCACACAGACGCACCTCGACAACATGTCGTCGGAACTTGGCTGGCCACCGCCGGTGACCATGTCCGACTCGAGCGACGAGGAATTTCGAGACCACCGGACGAATGCGCGACGCATTTCGCGCCGAAACCACATGCCGCATGGCATTGACGGACTGATGAACAATGGCCGATACTCGCCCGACGTGTATTCAGTCACCTCCGATCCCCCAAGCCAGACGCCCATGCTCGACGCCGGCATGCAATCTCAATACGCCGGCATACACTCGCAATACTACGCCACGAGAACGCCCAACCCAGGGCCACAGATCAAGCCGCACCTGTCATCCCTAGATATACCAAGACGCTACGGCAGCAATGCCATCCTCGACATGTATGCGCTCACCTACGTCACCGACCCTGACCCGAATCTACTATGTCCCATCTGCCATGACCCCCTCGTCGACCCTGTGACGACTCCGTGCGACCATACCTTTTGCTATCGATGCCTACGCAGAAGCATGGCGTCGAGCCCCGCGGGCGGTGCCTGTCCCATCGACAGAGAGGCTCTGCTGTGGACAGACTGTTCCAGCTCCATACGACTGATTCGAACACAGCTCAACAACCTGATTGTTAAATGCCCTCATCACGGGAGAGGCTGTGAGGAGGAAATGAGGAGAGAGGTGGTGGAGCGACACGCAACCATGGAGTGCAGTTTCCGAGAATACCCTTGTCCTGATGCCGAATGCTCCAAGACAATCCGCTATAAGGCGACAGATGACAAGTGCCAGCATCAAGAGAACAGCTGCACGTTCTGCGACGCCATCATCGAGGACGCTGATCTTGATATTCATCTGCTGCAGTGTCCAAAGAGCAAGACGCGGTGCGCGGGCTGCTGGATGTTAATTCTTCGCGAGCAAGAGGACAGCCATAAAAACCTGGACTGCGATGCCATTGAAGTGGGGTGCCGCTTTCAAGCTGCTGGCTGCCCAGTGAGGGTTATACGGCAACACCAAGAGCTTCATGCCCTTTCCTGCCCTTTCCATCCAGATTCACCATCCGGCGCCATCATTCGCAGCCAACGGGAGCTCATAGAGACGTATGGCAGCTTGGGAAGCCAGCTCCGTCATCTGCGGGCCAGGCAGGAGGAGATGAACCGACGTCTCGATCTGGTTGCTGGGCCGAGTACTCGACCGGGCGATTCAAAATTCAGAGATTCCAGGGCGATGCAAGACCTGGATGCCGGATTTGAAGAAGTCCACCACAATATGAGCCATCTCGAAGCTCGGCAGAGCATGTGGATGGTCAACCAGATCATGCCCGTTCGGGAAGAGGTTGCCGAGCTACGGAACACCAACAATGTGCTTCGAATGCAAGTCAACTACCTTCTCAACCGCGCCCGTGAAGAAGGGGGCCACGCACGACCAACATCAAGTGGAACGACAAGGCCGACGTCGATGGGATCGGATGCGCCGCCGCCCGAGCCGATGCCTCCCATGATGCGGCAAAGACGACGATCATCGGCCGCAGATGTTGACCTTCCCCGATTATAGATAGCGATTTTCTTGTTTGTTAAGCAATGGAACATTTTGGAGCGATTCTGCGTTTATGAACACGGGTTACTGCCGAGCATTACATCGAAGACGGCGTCTAAAACTAGGAGAACTTGCTGTGTTTGTTTTTATATCTCTCGACTATAAGCATTGTAGGGGCGACCTCTTGCTTCAGTTTTCTAGCAATTCGAAATGATAATATCCCGCCGCATCTTGCGTTTCCCTAGAATGGAAAAAATGGGGAGAGTTATTCTTCTCTTCAGCACCTTAATGACCCCCCTGGCCTAGGTTATTCTGACTGCTGGTAACTCCGCCGCCAGCCATGCAGATGGAGCGAGAGTGAATCGGGTGCGCTGGGACGAAGCAGAAATCCGCAGCAGGAAGAAGACTGAACCTCATATTTTTAAATCCCGTCTCTACAAAGACCGATCCGATCTCGCAAGTCTCCGGCGATTGGCAATCCCCGCCCGCGGACTTTTGAAAGTTATTGGGTCTCATACGAGTATATAGCACTACCTAACTAAATTTACTTTGAGGCAACGGAGTTATAATATGCTTGTCTGAGCTGGCGGAGTTTTGCTGCAAGCCTAGAGCTATACGAGTACAAGTATGGGCAGAATGGAAAAGTAGGGCTGCAAAGCCGCCGATAATTTGTAGTTGCTGACTCCGATTATCTAAATACAGAAAGCTATGATTTTCTTCTTCTTCTTCTTCTTCTTCTATTACATTTCCCCTTTTCGCTGCCTTCTTCCCAGCTCATTGTTCCGCGAATAATCCTTCATGTCTCTTAAGCTGAAGAGTTTCTTGTCTCATCTTAGCTTATTAAGGTTGTAGGCAGAAGTGGCCAGAGAATGCCTTGCGCTACCTCATACTACTATAATCAGCCGCTGTACATACTTTCTGAGCGAACGAATAAGACGACAGCAGCCGCTTACCAAAGCATGATGCGCTGTTACCATGATTCATCGCCCTATATTTAAAAGCCAAAGAAAAACCAGAAGGCTTTAATGGGATCAATCTTGACCAACACCGAGCCAGAGAGAACATCTCCACTACTAAGCCTCAGCCAAACACTGACCGTGACTTTGATCTGATCTCTCCCAGCATCTGCCTACAGTACAGGCTACAGTCCAGTACAGCCGCTGCCAAGGCGTGCTCACTTCCACCACCCGCTAGCGTCACTTACAGGGGGCTGGCCACTGAAGCCGGTCGCTAGCAAGCAAGTGGCAGCGGCCCCGCACAGCGCTCTCAAGGACGCAGACTGAACGACATCACTTTCTTCTCCACCACGGCCGTGGGGTCTGGACTGGACCTGGACTGCATCTTTGTCAGCCTCGCCATTCCACCTGCTTCTACGTTTCAGCAGCCCGTCACCGCAAACTGGCGTTCCGTTCCCTTTCTTTTGTTCATCATCTCCCTGTCGCTGGTGTTGGATCTCGGTGACTTTTCCCTCTTTTTCGGCACGGCCATTTCCATCTCCGCCATGGATCCCAACGACCAGAGCTCGCCCGCGGGGCCTGACGCTCCTGATAAGGAAAAGATGGAGCAGGTAAGAGACCGTTTCGTGCTTCCTTTTATTCGCCGGAGAGTGATGCTGTGATGTGCACGAGGGACTAACTGCAGATGCAGATTCGGGCACGGCGTCTGGCCAAGCTGGGCAACCCGGTTGTCCCCAAGCCCGCAGAGAGCAAGCCCGCCGAGGCTGGCAGCTCGACATCATCACCAGCTCCCGCTCCCGAGGCCGACGACTCGAGCTCGAGCAAGACCAAAATCACCATCACACCGGCGGCCCAGCCGGCTTCAAACCCCTTTGCGCAGCTGGGCGTGAGGTCGAGCAGGCCGGCCGAGTCCGTGAGCCCTACACCTACAGGTACTATCCGTGTTGCTCGCAAGAGGTCCGCCTCTCAAGTTGACGACGTCCTTTCAGCGCCGCCTCCGCGTAAAGCCACGCCCGTCCAGGCCGAATCAGACGAAGACTATGCCGACAGAGTGCTCAGCCAGATCTTCCGCGTCACTGTCGACCCGCACCGGATGACGAGCAACCAGGGCAACCACCGGCTGACGTTTCTCCCGAATCTGAATCAAGAGCTGAATGATTCTGGGGAGCCCCTGAAGCTGTCTGTCAACAACCTGGACCAGGCGATTATAGAGTCGTGCAGCGCCTGGGCTCCTGACAAGCCGCTGATGCAGTATCTCCTCCCGTGTTGGAAGAGGGCTGTGAAGGCGGCTGCGGGGAACAAGCAAACGAGTGGCTTTAAGTTTGAGCTTCACGAGGAGTCGAAGCGCCTTTGCATGAGCAACTGCCTTTTTGCTGTAACCATGCCGGTGCTATATGGGTCAGTTGCATGTGATTTGGGGGATGCCCCTATTAGTTTTCATATCTGATGCTTTTTTCTCTCAGCCGCGAACCAAACCCAGAGCATGACACTATTGCTCCCTATCTCCTCAGGGGTCCCCTCGACGAGGGTGGAATATGCTTCGACTTCATCAAGGAAGCAATCAAGCGATTCGACGATGATGAAACATTTCCCGCCATCTTTAACGATGCAATGATCAAGCTCAGTACGCAGCTCGCCGGGTTGTCTATGGGCGACGAGTACAAACCCTATGTTCAGGTCAGTTGCTCTTTTTCTTCTTCAAGCACAGGGATCACCACCATTAGCTACAAGAAGAACTAACGCTTGATCTTTATAGGCGCTGCAAACATACGCACGCTTCCCTGTCTTGGTATCTAATCTTGCAAAGCACGCTTGCTTCAAGCTCCCCCTATCTCCCCACAGTATCGAGAGAAATACTATTCTGGGCCCCTTCTTCCGTCTATCTCCCTTACAGCCAGAAGTGATCAAGAGCTATTTCCCTGGGTCGCGTACTCTAGACAAGGCGCGAATTACTAATGCACAAGACGCTCTGAGAATGGTGCTGAGGACACACCAAGATGACTTATTCGTTATTACCAATGCGTTTATTCGGGCAGGGCCTGATACAAGAAACCGTACACTAGACTGGTTTGCATACATTTTAAACACAAACCACAAGCGGAGAGCCATCCAGGTTGACCCCCGGGAGGTTGCTTCAGATGGCTTCATGATGAACGTGACGACGATTTTAGACCGATTCTGCGAGCCCTTCATGGAGAACGATTTCAGCAAAATTGACAAGATTGATGTACGATATTTCAGAAGGCAGCCGCGTGTCGACATCAGCGACGAGACCAAACTCAACGCTGACCAAGCTGCCGCCGATAAATATTACGCAGAAAAGGAGGATGGAGAGTCTAACTTCATCTCCGAGGCCTTCTTCTTGACATTGGCTGCTCACCACTACGGCAGCGAGGCTCTCAACTCTCAGCTTAAGAACCTGGACCGCGAAATCAAATACCTGGAGAAGCACCTTAAAGCTATGGAGGCAGAACGCCCCAAGCTGGCGAATGCTCCCCATCAACTGAGGCTGTTTGAGGAGACACTGAAACGCCACAACAATGTATTGGAAAAGACAATAGCCCTCAAGTACTCGATTGAGGGTGTTCTTCTTGACGAGAGGATGCAGAGCACATCTTTGCGATTCATGCGATATGTCACCGTATGGCTGCTACGAATTGCCACCGGATCCGATTATAAGCCTGGAAATGAGACTGAGACTATCAAGTAAGGCTTGAGCGCTCCTTGCGTTCAAAATTCCAAGTGCTAATGTTTCTATCAGATTACCAATCGAGATAGGACACTCAGATGCCTTTGCATATCTCCCCGAGTATACTCTTCAGAACATCGTCGACAACTTCAAATTTGTGTTCCGGTAAGCTTAGTTTGCCCCCAGTGAGAACTGCCAAAACTAATAAACTTTTCTTTGCGCGACAGATGGCTACCTACCATTCTCCCCAGTGCTGTAGGCGAAGAAATGATTGCCCTGTGCATTACATTCCTTCGTTCTTCAGAACAGATCAAAAACCCTTACCTCAAGTCTTCACTAGTATCTCTACTCTTCTCCGGGACATGGCCGTTTATGCATCTTAAGAGAGGTGTTTTGGGTGACCAGCTCATCTCTATTAAATTTGCCAACGATTACCTCTTGCATGCTCTGATGAAATTCTACATTGAGTGCGAGTCCACGGGAGCCAATTCACAGTTCTACGACAAGTTCAACATCCGATACGAAATCTTCCAGGTCATCAAATGCGTGTGGGTCAACGATGTCTACCGGCAGCAGCTTATCAAGGAAAGCAAGTAAGTAAAAATCTTAGAGACCTTATGTTTTGTTCAACGTTCGACATGGTTCTAATAAACATTACAGGGTGAACCGAGGCTTCTTTGTCCAGTTTGTCAACATGCTTTTAAACGATACCACATACGTCCTTGATGAAGCATTCACAAAATTCCCCAAGATGCGTACTCTTGAGCGCGAGCTTGAGGATCGCAGCCTCTCTGCAGAGGACAGACAGAAGAAGGATGAAGAGCTGCAGAATTTGGGAAGCCAAGCAACATCCTACATGCAGCTGGCCAACGAAACGCTCGAGATGATGAAGCTTTTCACTAAGACGTTAAGCGAAGCCTTTACTATGCCCGAGATTGTGTCGCGTCTGGCGAGCATGTTGAACTACAATCTTGAGACGCTGGCTGGCAAGCGGGCGGCCGCCGAGCTGAGCGTTTCTAACAGGGAAAAGTATCACTTCCGGCCCATCCAGCTGCTCTCCGACTTTGTCGAAATTTACCTGAACCTTGGTGCATCCAAGGTCTTCATCGAGGCCGTCGCTGCGGATGGCCGTTCATACAAGGGAGAGGTTCTCGACCGCGTCTCGCGGATCCTCTCATCGAAGCACCAGAAGGATCCCGCCGACATTGCCCGGTGGGACAAGCTCAAGGCCAAGTTTGCAGAGACCAAGGAGATACAAGACCAGGCCGAGCTCGACTTGGGAGACATTCCGCCCGAGTTTGAGGACCCCATTATGGGAGAGCTGATGAAGGATCCCGTGCTCCTGCCGAGTAGGCACATTGTCGACCGGTCCACGATTGTGCAGCACTTGCTGAGCGATCCAAAGGATCCGTTTACAAGACAGCCCATGACGATTGAGGACGCTATTCCCCAGACAGAGCTGAAGGAGAAGATTGAGAAGTGGCGGCAGGAGAAGATTCAGGCGTCCAAGGATAAACTTTCCACGGCCACGGGGTGTGATGCTATGGACACTGCAGAGGGTTGAATAAAGAGAGACGAGACGAGCAAAATTACTGTTTTTGTCTTTTTGTCTTTTTGCTAGGTTTACGGTGCATGATTATTTGTGACATTGTGGATAAAGAGCAGAATTGTTTCTTCTGCGATATGCCTAAACTTTATTTTTAAACTTGTCGATTTACTTTTCTCCCCTTGTTTTTTTTTTCTTTGGCCTGTTTGCTCTGATGATGTTAGGGATGGGGAAAGGGGGTGGGAATATTTCATCTGCGGCGAAGACACAAAAGATTCTTTCCTTTACTTGACTTGGGCAATCGATACACTTTTTGGGGCAGGACAGTGAATAGATTCATGATTATGTGTATCAAACTTGTTGGTACTATCTCCATCCCATCTTACGTGTGTTGTTCGAATCTACAATACTACGGGTACTTCCTTTTGACGCTGGGAGGCGAAAGAACGATGATGGGCTCTTCTTTTTAACTCTAGGGGGCTAAAAATAATGATGCCATGGCTGGTATCGTAAGTAGATCCACCCCCCCCCCCCCCCCCCCCTATTCAGCAAAGATCACCAACACCAAAAGGTGTATCACAAGCTATTCGGCCGGTTCTTGTTGGTACATAGGCCTATTACAGAGGTACGCAGCAGGAGGCCGCTTCCTGGTGAAATAAGCGTGGCAAAAACTCCAGCGTTGACAAAAGTGAGCGTGGTTGAGATAAGCACGACTCAGCACAAAGTAAGCAATGGGGATTCCATTTGTCAGATATGACCAAGAGAAGATGCTCGAAGCAAATGTCATGCAGGTACATGACAGCCGACGTTTATCGTATAAGAACGGGGGCAACAATGTAAGGGGGGCAAGTCACGCAGCTCGCCATACATGTCATTTGTTCCAACCATGGGCATCGAAGAAGAAGAGAAACCAGGCACTGCGAAAGAACAACGGGCGGGTGGCAAATAGGCAAATAGAGGTGTGTAAGAAGCATCAGGCACACACACAGAGAGAGACAGAGAGAGTCTCTTACAAATCACGACGCCTATTTTTGTACGACCAAAGCACGAGTAAGTCCGCCCACCCGGCAGGTTCGCTTAGCAGTTAACTCCGGACATTGTATGTACTGGACTCGCGTGGCGCGAAAAGTCGAGACAGCGGCCGGAGATCTCATCAGGGGGTAAGCTAGGTTTCGACGCTTTGAACCGTCTGCTGACAGGAATATTGTCCGACGACCCGAGACATGCCCTAAGGAGTGAGCCGACCTCGTGCATCGAGTCCATCTTGGTCTTCGAGATCGGTTTGCCAGCCGGTGGCCGCAACAGTCGGCAGCCACTCCCGGATTAGAATGAAATCGTTGTTTCAGAGCCACGCGTGCCTGATAGCTAAAATGCGAGCGCTGGCTAATCGGTAGATACGGAGCACAAAGTATTTCGTACTCGTATATGCTCTGGACTTCGAAGAGCCCCCTCTATCTGCCACCATCACGCGTACACAACTTACTCGTACCTGTACGGAGTACATGCAGGTGGTATCACGTAGGTTGCTGTAGAGCCGTCCGGGGCATTAACCTGTACTCGTAAGCCTTATTCCTGCATACTTGCGTCATTCCACTCCATTGTGCCTAGGCCCAGCGGTGGGTAAACCGAGATGATACTATTTAATCTCTTTGTCCCCGCGATTGAGGGGCTGCAGTGAGATCCAATCCATCGATACATGAGCCGAACGCCGCCGAGGGTATTCATTAGTAAGAGCCGCTGCTTGGCACGAATCAGGTGTCCAAACACCCAGCGGCAAGACTGGAAAAGACTCGGTGAAGATGTACAACTCCGCAAAACATTTCCGGCAAGCTGGATCGTTTTCCAGGCGGACCTACCACAGTGGGAAGCTTAGTCACTGCTGGAAGGACGGGCCAAACAAGTCTCGGGAGCCTCCACACGACATCTTCCCACAATAGCAAACGACAAAACTGCCCGCTCCAAGCAGTATCGTGGGGGCCACGGCCTTAACCAAGCATGGTAGGAAGCACTGGCACCAAGGCACAGAGTTAAAATCCGTTCTTCGTACTCCGCACTTCGTAATTGTATGAGAGCCCGAGCCCCGTGCCAAGTCAGGTGAAACATGCTGTCCACAACCCCCAACAAAAGACTAGCCCGGTTACGTTCCGTCCTCCGTCCAGGTATACATGCTCCGACAGTAGCATTATCTCGGCAAAGCCGCCGTGGTTTGCCGCAGCCGTTTGCCGCATCACTCGCCGACGATCGACAGATAGTGCCGTGCTGGCCTCTTGGGCCTGCAAAGGCCAGGTAGGAGTTAGCGTTGCGACCTTCATGGCTGCGGTCAGCGTGTCTGGCGTCGAAGCGGAGGGCCTCCCGTGTAATACTCCGCGCGCAGACAGCACGACACGGAAGCTTTCTCCGAAAACACAGGCACTTAACGAATCGGTGAGCATACGTAATTCGGACATGGGCATCTGTTTAGTCGTGGACCGACGACAGCAGGCAACTTGGCCTTAGAAGGTGTCCATTGCGACATGAGGAATCGGCAAACATGGCTGGACTGGGGAAGCCTTGCACACCCCCTTCCCGTACAGTACCAATTAGCTCAAGCGTCAGCCCAGCTCGCCTTCGCACAACTGCTCCGAAGTGCTCGTAACATTAATGCGTCCCGTCCTGTCCTTGAGCCATACTCGTACTACACCAGTAGACCGCTGGCGTATCGCAGGAGCGCCATTCTGCATATACTTCCTTGTTTGATGTCGGGTGCCTTTAGGTTGGCACGGCTGTTGCTTAGCCACCCTCCCCGGACATGTCAGGCGACTGCAGCCCTCCAGCTTCGGTTGCTACCACGGGAGCTTATGCCTTTCAGCTAGAGCTGTAAGGCCAAAAAGGCGGCCACCCTTTGCTGCTAGCTCCAGCGACAGCCTAATATGGATATCTGCCGCCAAGTGATAAGGCTCATAGAAGCCTTCATCTTCGGGAAAAGCTGGCGCTCTAGCCGAGTCGCACGTGCGGTATCAAGAGGGCCCCTATCGCGAAGAGTCCCATTGAGCCCACAGCGAGAATGCCAAAAGCAATCTAGCCCACCAGAGAAGCCATCTCCCCAGGACGCCATCCGGAGGTTGTGAGTCTACTTTGCTAGCCGCCCGGCTTTGGCTAGGATGTCCAGCAGAAGCAGGGAATCCTTGAGCTTCCCCCACAGTGTCCCACGAGTCCGACGCTAGGAGGCATATTTGGCCCCAATTCAACTCATGCGTCTCTCGGAGTAGGTACTGTAATCGTACGAAAGGACTACCCCCCATACAGTCAGGTTGATTCCAACACTTCCAGATAGATGTCGGCATCCCTTCCACCGATGTGGGCAGCCTATCATATTTGCAGGCCCGAGGTCCGCCGCTTCTGTCGACTAACATCAGCGTCATGGCCCTACGGCTCAGATTG
This sequence comes from Trichoderma afroharzianum, assembly GCA_037893235.1. NCBI lineage: Eukaryota > Fungi > Ascomycota > Sordariomycetes > Hypocreales > Hypocreaceae > Trichoderma > Trichoderma afroharzianum. The sequence continues at coordinate 846,215 of JBBLXW010000016.1, read as the reverse complement.
TGGGCTACAACTAGTAGTTCATCCTTCGGAATACTAACTGATATCCATCATGGTCCCGGCATTCGCGTCTGCTGCATCTTTCACGCTAGTGGAATCTTTCGTCTTCTGTCCTGCACAAATGCAGCTCTAGGCAACGCTGCCAGAATTTTACCGCCATGGGTAACTAATATTTTCGTATATGACTAGTAATGGTACCGTACTAGCCAATGCAGGCCGTGTAAATCGCTCAAGGTCTGCACCTTGCCCAAGGATCTTGGAGGGGTCTGCAGACAATGCGTCTGTCTTCTTTGTCTAGCCGGAATGGGGGTAGAAAAGGCTATATTGTAGCTCGGTAACCCCGGTTCGGTTCCAAACGAGACCTTCTTGCAACACTTATCCGTACTCCGTGCATGCAGGCTTCCGGGACGCGGCAATGATGAGGAAGATGCAAGCATGGCTGGTAGCACTACCACTAGTGCCAGAAGTACGGAGCACTCCGTGCTAGCTCGCTAGATAGCCGTGTGGCCTAATCTAATTCCCTATCACAGCAGAGCTGGTGGCTTGCCAGGCGTGGCCAGGCATGGCCCATTGTCCAGCTCGAACGTTTGGAGTCGAACATACAGAGCACGCCGTAGCCCTTCCCCAAAGGATCTTGACAAGGGGAAACTAGATCAGCCACCTACGTTAGCTTTTGAGGAGCTTCAACTGGTTTCATCTCGACCTCCTCGATGATGATGGTTGTGATAATGCCACCTTTCACTTCTCCGGAATCCGAGGTTAGCTCTGTCAAGGATCAACAGGCAAGAATTTCAGGGCAACATTTTCGACAACACTTGACTCGGATAGCCAAAACCGTTCTAGTCAAGCGCCAAGAAGGATAGAAAAAAAGACGGGACTCACCACGTGCATATACCTACACCGCTGGACGTTGTTTGTAAACATGGAACATGTACGCTTGTACGAGTACACGATCCCATGCAGCGAGGGCGTTTCAGACAGGGGCGGAGGCTACGTCTTTCTCCCTCTCATCTAGGTCCTGTTATACTCTGCCTTGTGTCCAAATAGATGGGCGAGCTGGGGTTGAACCATTCGGAAGGTTGCCAGCATAGAGAAGGCCGTGGCCCCAAGCTGCTGACCCCGAACTCCGTAGGAGGCGTCTTACAAGAGCTCGGATGTTAGAACCACGGGCACCAGGGTATCATCATTTAAGTTCGGCGGTTTTACCAGCCAGCAATATACTTGCATGTGAATGCCGCGATATTCGAGAACGGTCGTCTGGTGAGTCTTGAGCACGAAGGAATAGAGATCGAGCACACGTATCCTTGTAGACGAGTCTATGTCTGTTGTTCGGCTGACTTGGCCAGTGTGTTCGCGCACATCGGTTTCTTGGGCTTGGTTAGCCATCCGACCAGGTTCTGGTGGGGTGACTTTTGACGACGGCCTTGTCTCGTCCTCCGGAGGGAGCCGACTTCCAATGTAGATCCAGACGCCTGGACACCGGATGCCAATATAGGAAAGTGTGATGCCGATCTCTCATGAGCTATTGTAAAGTCACAGCTCCTCAAGTTGCGCGCTGACCGCCCCGTAATACGGCGCGCATTCGCATTGAGTCTGCTCTCTCGCAATTGGATACATATACGTTATCAGGGCATTCTGGCCATGCTCCGGCAAGATGATGGTTGACCATACCGCACTATATCAATTCAATAGCCTTGGTTGCCTGCCACGCATGCTCGTTACACTTGCAAGTCGGAAGAGGAAAGCTAGCAAGGCAGTGGTGAACCGGGAGCCGAATCGTCAGCGGCCTAAAGAGAAGCGGGCCGCGTGATGTCTCACAGACTGACGGAAGGCTTCGTGGTACGAGTTGGCGAAATATTCTGGAAGCAAAGACCATCTTTCCACTTGAGAGCACCCTGCAGCCAGCCTTCAGCCGCATGGTCGAAAGACCGGCGTTTCGAGTTAAAGGAGATGTTGTTCCAGAGGTGGGGCGAGACGCGAGCCGCTGAGAGATCCGTCTTGGTTTAATACAGAATCTCCATCCTCATCCACAAGACAGTGCTTCGTACGGAGTACTTTGATATGCTCGTACCCACACAGAGTCTCCTCGGGGCACAGGCCAGTGCAAAACATACTCACCCAACTCTCGGGGTGTCTGGAAGATCACCCTGAAATGTTTCAGTATCCTTGTCATTATCAGGGCTACAAGATGCTATTCCGAAGCTCTTGATCTGAAGACGACATCATCTGTTGTATGAGACATGCTCGGAGATGTTATCTGTGTTTTTTTGTCTCCCTTGCACTCCGTGATAGCCGAGTTGACAAACTACAACATCGTCTCAATGAGCGGTCGAGACGCACACTCAAGGCCTGCTGCATGGCTCGATAGAAATAGCGGAAGAGGAGGCCGCCATGTCGCTGCGAATTCTTGATTCGTGGGCAAAAGTTTTCAAGATACCAGGGGGGATTGCCTAGACGGGTTGACCAAGCAAGATGGAGGGACGAATTGGTGATGTCGACCCCGGCTTGGTGATTCGCCTGCAGCTGTGCAGATCACTACTGACATTGCTGAACCCACTGCTCCATGGCGATGACGAAGTACAGGCACTCGTAGCGCTCGATTTGATCATTAGCGGCTGCGCACTCGTCCATTTTCGACACTGGATTGCGGGCTTTTTGGGGGTGTGAGCGTGCTTGTTTGCTTGTGTTCTCCGTACTATTATACTAGTAGACTTGATTTGAGCTAGGTTCTCGCACGAGGCTAGCTGGCAGATCACTAGCAAGCTAAAGAGGCCATAAACCGAGACAGCGCGATTGGCACAGGCATCTCAAATGCTGCCGTTGATTGGTATGACGCACCGTAGACTGAATGTAGACCGCAAGATGAGGCGTCTGCAGTTGATCCGGATGAAGTCCAAGCGCTAAGTGCGGAGAACTTGGAACTACTGCTTAAAACATTTACAGGAGTGGGAAAAAGCACGAGTCAAGTTCCAGTTGTTGCACAGGTACTCGTGCGCAGTACAGAGATGTACATTTCAGCGGCATCTCTTTTCTGGAAGCCAGGCCTGCCTTCCCATTGCTGCCACAGTATTGCAGGTGCAAGTGCAGGTGTCATGTCATGCTCATGCTCATGCTCATGCCCATGCCTGTGGTCTTTTGTATCCAATACAGTATGAGTACCTTGGCAGTCTGGGGTGAAGGTGCTGGAGGTGCTACGGTAGCTTGAGTAGGTACCTTGGCGCATCATTTCGACGAGTTGAGTGCTTGTACAAGTGCCCAGTCCGGTACGGGACTCCGCGTGCCTGCTGCCTTGACCGAAAAGTGACGAGTCGGCGCCTTCCTCCACGTGCGGTCTTGCCAAACCCTGCAAGTGCAAGATGCTCCGTCTGTAAGTACTAGGTACGAGTACCTGGTCCTTGTCCGTATCATGTATCATATCATGCTTTTACTGTACTACCTTAGGTATACGTGCTAGCTCGGCATTGACTGCCTCTATTACCGAAATGTCATTACAAATTTGATGCAGCGAGCTCCGATAACAGTCTAAGGTACTGACTGTATCGCTTGGGTTCCGTTCCGTGGAACCCTGTAAATCTGTGCTGATGGCCGTCAACCACGCAACCCTGCGGCATCTAAGTAACACTCCAGGTGCCAGGAGCCTGCTGATATGAGCTCCTACATGTACTCGTACGAGTAGGTACATATGCCAAGCGCATGGTACAGCTTACAGACCATGTACTTTGTGCAGGTGCAGGTACTCGCACTTTCTCGCCCGAAGAAGCGCGTCTAAAAAGAAAATACCATGGAAGGAAGCAGGAGCAAGTCCCGGGAGGAGCCTTCTTGAGGCCCAGGGTAGGTGTGATCGCGAGAGCGGGATGACGTTGACTCTACGGTGGGACGTTTCGTTCCTTTTGCAGGAATTTGTCCTGTTTTCCCCGACAGGGGCATTACAGGAACAGACAAAATTAGCAGGTATCGAGACACAATCCTCGTATAACAACCCACAGACGTCTTATACCGAGAATACAGCTACAAATCCATGCCTGCAGAAAACTATTAAGAGGCGATGGTAAAACAGGGAGAAGAGACAGAGATAGAGACAGGCAATAGTACAGTATGTGAGTCCTCAAAGTCAGACTTTGGCAGCACAAACCGTGTTTCAGCAGCCCCGGTGCGAAATAGAAGACATCACGCTTGGATGCTGATATTCGTGACAGATGAGCAGCGGGACCTGCTGAACTTTCGATACAGGAAAGGTCTCTACTGGCGCCGCACATACCCTTGATTCCGTCTCGTTTGCTCATCGGGGATTGCTGGATGGCCCCGACATCTCCTGCCGCGTGGTTCATTTCACAGTCCTTGGGATTTGGTCAGTTTTCACATTTCACTAGCAACATTCTCGGCGTTGTTGCCCAGCTACGACTGCGAATCCATTTGCGCGGCCGCTTCGACGTACCCAGATTGCCCTTGTGGATACGGAGGGTGGTGTTCCATGTCGATACTAGCAATCATCATCCTCATCGCCGCCGCCAACACCACGCGATGGATACCGTGTCAATTGCAGCAACGACACGGAGTACGCACTATCCATACCATGATAGCCCACAATCGATACTACTCTACCACGGCGTCCCCTTGATGCAGCAGCCTGGACGGAGTAGTCCGAGCGGATATGCGAGCTAATTACGACTTGCCCTCGATGCTGCACGTCGCACCGAGCGTACCATGTTTTCGGACTCGCAGAAACTTTCGGTTAATCATCAACCCGTTGAGCCTTTTCCGTGCAGCGCCTTGCATACCGCCTCAGGCTATGATATGATGATATACGCGTATCCAAAGAAAAACATCCTCAGGCCTTGACAACTCTTGTAGATGTTTTGAAATCGCCATCTCGTGAGATCTGAAGAGCGTCTCTTTACTCGAGAGCACGCAATCTGTTGCTGTTCTCGGTTTTCGGAGAAGAGCTAAACGAAAGCTCTCGGATCAATCTTGGTGCTATCTTTCATGCTAACCTTTTTCTCCGCCCTCGCCATAAATGCCCCATGCTCTGGCTTCCTTAGCATTGGCTCCTAGTCGCCACAGAGCCCGCTCTCATCTAGGGACTCCATTTTACGAGCGTGTGCTCCGTACGGTAACAAGAACCTCCTTGCAGCACGAAACACAAATCAATGCGCAATCTTCCGGAGACTCCCGATCTGTTGCTGTACCAGGATTGCGCCACAAGTTGTTTCGCTCATGTTTGTTGTACAGTACATTGCCGCAGAGCCGCCACGGAAGCCAAATTCGATGGTTAGGGTCGATTCAAGTGTTCTGTTCGGCTCACCAAGACCCGGCACCCGGGATTCACCTCCAATCTGGCGCCTCGGCCACTACTCCAGAGTTACACAGCATGCTATGCAGTAAGTCATGAAACCGCTTCTGCAGCCGCTCGATGCGGGGGTATCCTCAACGATCTCAGCCATGTCCTGGACCGTCTTGTTTACTTCATCTCTGATTACAAATCTGAATCATTCCTTTGGACGGACAAGAGAAAGAGTATCATAGAGAGAGAGACAGAGAGAAAGCGAGGCCAGGGACAAATAAGCCCATGCATGGCACCAGAAGAAAGAAGGAGACCGACAGTCAGGGAAATCCGGAAAGCTACTAATTCCAGTCCCGACAGCCGGCCATCACCCCTGTTCATCTTTCCGCACGAGTGAGGACGATAAAGCGCGGGAGAATGGAGGCTGTAGTACATTTGATAAGTACACTCGTACGGGAGCACGGAGTATTTTCAACATTACTCGTATTACAGCCGGCGGCTCCCTCGGCTCCAAACCGAATGTTTACTCCACAGCCTGAACGCAGTGGCTTTCGAGATTCGTAACCTCTCGGCGCCTTCTGCGGATACATCCGTGCGATTGGCGCCCACGCGCGGTGTGGCATCGACTGTACATGTTTGAACCAACCACCATCTGCATGCATACGGACAAGCTTTAGGGCTTGGTACGAGTACTGTCTGCTCTTCTTCGGGACGCTCTGCCTGCTTCAAGGGCAACATGCAGGGTTGTCCTATTCGGACAGCGTCATTCCATCTCTCTTCTGGTCTGCTTCCTACTCTATCGCTCCCGTCAGGATCATAGCCGGCGCTTCGGGGAACGTCCTCGAACTGGTCAAGTCCCTGGAGTCGCCCACCATCTGTTGGCGGCAACTACTGGAGTGCAAGCCAGTGTAGTGGTGACCTGGTCGCTTCTGACGCCACGCGCCTGATCGCTAGAGCCAGTAGTAGGGCAAATGCAAGCCTAATTTCATGCGAGGACCCCGACTTTTGTCTTTTTTCTGAAGGTGAGTTCTTCAAGCTAGCATAGAGCCACACAGTGCGCTATTCCATCCGTTTTTAACCAGGCGAGGGATGGTTTAGCTGTGGATTCAACTCTCGCCCCGGCTCGAGCCACGACAGGGGGATCCTCCGTCCTTGTCGGAAGTGTTTGTTCAAAGTTCGGATTGTGTGTAAGAGCGAGTGCCTCACCACCACGGCGGAAGAGTCCGTTCTACTTTGCGGGGTTGCCACTAACAGTATCTCCCACTCGTCATGCGGGCACACCAGAGTCGTCTTGTACAGTACCAATGTTCCAGAACATTGAAGTTGAGAGACGCCAACGATTGACTAAAGAGTTTTGTTCCACATATGCCACACTGAAATGACGGCGCCGTCGACACAATGGCAGAAAATAAGCTGGGAGTATGAATCGCGGCAATCTAACGGGGACCACCACGTATGAGCACTGCTCGCTCGCGCTGGCCTCTCAAGATTACGACTGGCATGGCGATTGCTGTCTGAGTGGTACGAGCATTTTCATCAGATTTTCCTGGAGGGAACCTCGGGCCACGCGGCATGCAAGCGACATGATTGTCCGCCGAGCAAGCATCTGGGACAGCGTCCAAGCAAACGCGTGTGGATATGCGATGTGCCCCGTACCAGGCACAGAACAGTAACCGGATATTATACTAGTGCAGCCATGTTCCCCAAGAGCAAATCTTCTCTGGAGACTAGGGTGGCCAGTCGGCATCGAGAAGAAAAAAATGGCTAAAAAGCTTACCACCCCCTGTCTACGGAGCACTGGTGCACATCATGTCCCGAAATAGGCGGCTTCGGCCCCAGAGGGAGCCACATGCCGTGTGAAGCTTGGCGGAAATGGTGGGTGGATGGTCTTAACACGCCTCTTTTCGCTCTGCATCTTTCTCAGAGAGGTACACTATGTACAAGGCCTGCTGTCGATGAGACGCGAGGGTATCCTTACCATGGTTTTATGGTTCGTTAATTTCACTTAGGATCTGTCGTATAGATTACAATATTGCCATCTGCATGCCCAGTCGTCTGTCGGATCGGACTCGCCGTTTGTCAACCAACCCAAGTGGCTCGTTGTGCTCGTACAAACTTTTTGTTCGCCTATTGCCGCCTTGGGTGGCGGGGGTTCAGGGTGGCCTTGACGTTTCAAGGTATGCCTGGAGATTGCGAACAGAGCTATCTCTCCAGTTTCTATCAGTAGTTTGATTTCTTCTCCTGCTGCGGATCTTCACCGAGAACATGATTCGAATTCGTACACAAGAGAGGACCCAGGTCGACTCTTGTTCCTGGGACCAGAGGACAGGACAACGATGGATGGCTACACCACCTCTGAGTGACCCACTGCACAGCCAGAAAAGAAACGAAGAATAGAAATGCTCAAAGAGAGGCCGGGCAGGGAACGGCAAGTCAGTGTACAAGTGCTCGTATGTGGTGGTTCGCGGCGCGGCATGACATATGACCAGAGAGAGACCCGGTAGCAGGCCCGATTGATCACGGCCGGGGTGCTGCCGTCCCTGGAGTCAATGCGATGCTCCATGGCTAGTCGAGCAGCCCAGCTGGAGCTCGAAACACCTTAGCGGGCTTTGGCTGATCTCGACTGCCCTAGCCGGTCAATTTCTCAAGGGTGTGGCCTTACCAGCCCCACGTCTGCCAATCCAGATATATTTCCGAATCTGCTTTAATGGGCGGAGAGCGACGGCGGATGACGGATGAGCACATTGACTGATACAGACACATGGTGGTTGTACAGCAGAGTAACCCGCTTGGGGCCGATATACCTGCATCAAGTCGCCGCTTCCTTCACACCCCTCCGCCTTGTTTCTACGAGTACTCGCACTTCCTTTACATACCAGGCCTGCTTTCCCTTCTGCGGCATTGCTTGCATCTCGGCAATCACAGCCACCGTCGCAGTCACAGACTTAAAATCGCCAGCAGGTCGACATCCGGCTCCAGACTCCAGCGTCCACCGTCATCTTCAGCATCGCGCAAAGCTTGGTGCCGGGCGCTCGGCTCAGTACCGCTTGTTTCACTTGTTCGAGCGCAGACCGCGTAATCGCCATCGTGACCCCAATTGGCACATGCCAAATGCCGGCTTGCGATCCCAGCGACAGCGTCACTAAACGGGAGGGCTGCCGTGGGTTTTCCGAGCTGGGTATTTCACCTGCAGCATCGCAACTGAACTTGGATATAGACTTGCTTTGGTCCCGTATCACGACACGACACGAGACCAGAATCGACCAAGGCGCACTCCTTGTACAGATCTGCTCATAGTGCGAGGCGTTGTTGGCTATTCTCCCTCTCCAAAAAGCACCTGCCTGCTTCTTTACTTAGCCTGCCGTTCGTTCTTTTCCCTCCACCTTCCCGACTTTCCCATTTCTCTCCCCCCCCCCCCCATACTCGGCGCAACCGGTAGAGCAGATCCATTGGTTCCAGAAGGAGTTCAAGGTTGGCGTAATACAGATCCTCTCGAACGCGGCACCCCAAGCCGCGAGTCCATCCCGTTAGTGCCGAGACTCCGATCGGTTGGGTCGCTCAACTGCCTAACGCAACACCGATTTAACTCTACGTCGGTGATTCAACAACGACACATCTGTTGACGCTGCCAGCTGGTGATTGGTGTACTCGATCAAAATATACCGAAATCATGGCAGAAACGTCGCACAACCCGTATCCGCGATCTCCCAATCCCTCCACCAGGTCGTACGATTCGTCATCTGTCTCGTCCGCAACGTCGCCTCGGCCTCCTTCGCGGTACCTGGGGAGCATGCTGAATGCGACAGGAAGACCAAACCCGACACCACCTCAGCCCCTTGGTATGCCTTCGTTGCCCCCCGTGAACCAAGGCTTTCCTCCTTATACGCCCATGCCGCCAACCTCCATCATGGGCCGCGAGTCTGTTGCCTCTACCGACTCCCTGGTAAGCAGTCAAGGCCCTGGTGGCTCCCAACTGTCGGGGACTCCCGGCGCGCAGGGACAAAAGAGGGCCTACCGCCAACGACGCAAAGATCCCAGCTGCGACGCATGCCGGGAGAGGAAAGTCAAGTGCGATGCGACGGAGACGACTAGCTGTTCCGAATGCTCCAGTCGCAACGTCAAATGCCAGTTCACCAAGGAAACCAATCGAAGGATGTCTTCCATCAAGCAGGTGCAAGATCTGGAGAAGCAGATTGAAAAGGTCAAGCGGGACAATAACAACTTACGCCGAATGTTGCAGGAGAGAGATGGCTCCATGGATATTGACGTCGAATCTAGAGAGCGATCATCTTCTCAGTTGCCGCCCCCCATCGAGTCCGAGAGCAGGCCGCGCAAGAGACCGCAGCCAGTTCCCGACCTCGCTCTGGCAAGGACGAACCTACGAACTTTTTCAAAGGGCATTTGGAAACCTCCAGCCCAGCACCGACTACCGGCGCCGGCCCCCTTTGATGCACCCGTGCCTGAGTTGCCTCCCCGTCAGGTGGCAGAACAGCTGCTAACCACCTACTACGCTTCCGCGCACACAATGTTTCCCATCATTCATTTACCAACCTTTAAAGCCTTGGTTGACGACTTGTACCGACCAGCTCCGCCTCGTATACCGCCGGGGTTCTTGTGCCTATTCTTTGCTGTTTTAGCAACTGGTAGCTTGTTTACCGCCGAAGTTGCTGCAACAGCCGCCACATACTTCCGACCTTCTGAGCTGTTGGAGTCGGCGCGGAAAGCCATGGACCCTTGGTGTAACCATCACACTCTCGACGACGCAAGAGCTCTTATCCTCATTACCATTTGTCTGAGCGAGATGAATCTGAAATCAGCAGCGTGGAGCTTCTTGGGCAATGCAGTGCGTGTTGGGCAAGACCTTGGCCTCTACCTGGACACCGAAACATGGCCTGTGGTGGAAGGTGAGATGCGCCGCAGGACGTGGTGGGCAATTTATATCCTTGACAGGGTCACGGCCACCGAGATGGGCCATCCGTTTCTTATTGACGATGCCGACTGCAGCGTTGCTCTGCCCGCCGCTGTGGATGACCAATACATTGAAGATGATGGCATGAGAGTACCCAGTGGAGCTGAGCCCTTGACTCACTCTCTCTTGGCTGTCATTCATGTCGTCAGGTCCTACACTTCGATTGTGAAGGCAACAGAGTCTCCCGCGATACCGCCTACGCAGCTTGCCGGCTTCGACGCTCATTTCAAAAAGTGCCTCAACACATTCCCTCCAGCTTGTGACCCTGTGAGCACCGTGGCTTTGGCACCTCACTTCTTGGCGCCTCTCACTTATTTATTCCATGCGCGGCTAGTTCTTCACCGCCATAATCTGAACCCCAGCTGTGATGTTGATAACCGCCTCGCGGCCATTGAGAGCTGTATGCATATTGGCATAGAGACGGCATCGTTACTTAACAGAACAAGCTCTCCAGCAGATGGCGCCACCTCTCTTTTGACAGCTCATATCTTTCGCTGTACCTTATTTCTGCTCCTAACAGGATGTTTGGATCATGCCATCACCTGTATTCGAGCTCTAGCGGCAATTGACTCGCGGCGCGATGTAGCTACTGCTTGCGGGAGATACCTCTCCTTCTTTACTTCCACCTTGAGTGCGAAGCGAGCCGAGTATTCAAGTCGTATAGCTCAAACGACTTCGCCTCATGCTTTCTCCAGTGCACGATCGCCCGTGGACCCCTCCACCCTTTTGGTTTCATTGGCTAGAGATGAGGAGCTTTTGGCTTACGTCTCATCCGACCTCCATGCCTCACCATCAAGATCGTGGGTCTGGACCGAGGGATATGACCGTGATTACCTCCCTCCCAAGGCAGATGCTACTGCTCCATCCGCCGGGCTCGGACACGCACTTTTCAGCTCAGCAATGAGAACTGGCCTCAGTGAAGAGGAGCGCAGGGAGTGGGGTGGATGGACTCAACTAGAGACGGCGGTTCGGGGGCTGGGATCGACTCATGCGATGAGCAGCAACTGGACAACCCTCCCTCCTCCTCAGGTCAAGAGAGAATCTCCGACTCCTGGCATCCCTAGCATTCAGCGGCTTTCAGAAGCCCCTCGATACACGGCCGAAGTTCCAAAATATGGCAACGAACCGTCGAGACCCGCTGCTGGCCCTGCTGGTAGAGATAGACTGAGTATTGCAAACATTATATGATGATGACGACGATGACGACAAGGATAGAGATTTATGGGAACTCGGAAATGATACACGAAATCTGGGGTGACTCAATGATCACTTTCTTTTTTTTTTGCTTTTTCTCTCTCCATTCCACTTCTCTGTTGTTGTAATCTTTGATGTTGGGTAATAAAGGGGCATGACGGCTCGCTTTTTGGACCTTGGATTGTTCTCATCGTTTGGATAAGGAAAAATGTGGTCGAATAACGGCATTTGATACCAAGCACTCTTACACATACCCATGGAACTAGCGATTTGTTTTTCTTATTTTCGTTTTGCCTTTTTTTTTTTTTGTGTACACGGATTAGCCGGTGGAGACTTATATACCAAATTTCCTTCAAATGTCTTTTTTATTACTTTCCCCATTTTCTCTTTTATACACGAGTCTTTTAACGCTGTCAAATACGGACGCAAGAGTAGGAGATACCATCTGAGCTTCTTTTTTTTTTTTTTTTTTTTTTTGCTTTTCTTTTTCTTCCTCCACCCTTGATTTTATTAGGGTCGTCTGTCTTTGTTGCTTTCTCTTCTTCTTTCATGGCTCTCTCCGTTTCATGATGTCGCACTCTGAAAGCGTGTAAGTGCGAGTGGCCTTGTACCAAGGTTTTTTGCCTGAAAGAACGCAAACGATATAATAGTTTACATAGCATCGACGTTTGTGTTCGATAGCAGAGATAATTCCAACTCTACTTATGCCTCCATCCCATCGCCCACAGTGTCTAAGTCTTACAATGGCCTTGAACTACTATTAGAGTAGCATCTGTCTGTAGATGAAAAGGGGGGATAGTCCTCCCATGTCTCCTCACCTTGGCCCCCCGTCGAATTGCAACTTTGCAAATTTCTCCTGCAGTGTATCCCGGAATAACCCACCGTCATCGATATACTCGGCCAAATGCATGGCTTTGAGTGCCCAGCGGTGACAAGGCTCTTCCTCCCCACGGGCGTAACAGTCGATGGCGTGGTTGAAACTCGTGGCAACGAGCCACTCCAATTCTGCAGACGGCAGCCGATTTCCCGTCTGTCAAACAACATTAGTAAGATGCTATGCTACTCATTTTTGATGCATCTTTCGTAAAGAGTGAAAATACGGGCTTACTTCCTTTCCCTCGCGGGCTATTTGTATAGCTTGATCTACAAGCTGAAGAGCCGCAGTATCGTCAAGCCCCAGAATCGCTTGAAACATACACCGAATATATTTTGCAAGTTTTTCGTAGTCAAACTCTTCCAGCTCAAAAATCTCATTGATGATGAGGCGCATGGTCGAAAACAATGCTAGAGTTTGAAACGTCAGCGTTGTTTCGCAATAAGGGGGCTAAACAGACAGTCATATATCCCTGACCTTTACCCGGAGCTTTGCTTCTCAGCACGCAGTCTCCCATCGCCTTGTACATTACCTCGTCACGGCACGGCTTTGCCTTGCGGACAATCTCGTTCAAGCCATCCCAATCCCTGAGCACGACGGCGGCCTCAAAGTCAAAAACGAACAACGTTGATAGCTTTGCGTTTAAATCTGCTGCAGTGCTTTCATCCATTATTTCATCCGTGTCAGTCTCTAATATTGCATAGAACTTATCCATGTGATGTCTAACTTGGAGGTAATATTGCAACTGCTCTTCCACTCTGTCCTCTTTCCTTGCGAGCGAGACTAATGCTGCAGCAATGACGAAGTGGCAGCGCAAGGCCATCATGGCTATATCAGCGACCTCGGATGAAGGCAGATCCTTAGGATAACAGGTCGAAAAGGCTAGACATGTTTTAAATATTCGGATGATGTGACAGAGCTCCCATGTATCGCATTTTGCAACACCCATATTATATGCATTTTTCCGGAACCAGTGTAACTCGGGTACTGTAAAGACTGTGTTTCCCTCGTTATCTCTGGGATGCTGGTTTGCCTGCTCGGCGGCTATGTCCATGACATTAGCAATCATCTGATGGAGCACGCCGCACAGTGAATACCTTTCTCAAATATACGGCACAAATCTTCGGCATATGCAACGCTATGAGAACCTGCCTCATCCTCGTTACCCTTCTCTTCAATCAAATGGATGAGACGAATCGAGCAGCGCAGTATTGATGTTAGATTGCTTGGAGTTTCTTGGTCAGCCGTCCAACTCTCGATGATGGCCTGTAGTGCTGTCAGAGTACAGAGTTTGTCACCCGCTTGTTGTGCTTCTCTAATACAGGCGTACAGAACGTCGCGTCCTTGTGGGCTGTCTGAAAGTCTACTGAGGTGCCTGATGCTCTCGGAGCCAAGCTCATGGTCCCAGTCAATGAGAGATACTTTGAACGCCAAGTATCTGGTTAGGATATGGTTTTTAGAGTTCTCTGACATGGAATGTAAAATCTGTCGAGCCTTTTCGGTGTCGTTGTTTCGTAGAGCACAAATGACACGTTTTCTGCTGAATTTGCCAAGATTGGCCTCGCCACTGCTCATGAATATTCTGTGCAGGGCAATTGAGCACCATGCCTCTGCAGCTTCATAGTTTTCGTCAAAAATGATAGAGTCTATTTTACTCCAAATGATCTTCTATCCAATCAGTACAGGCATATGAACTTGATACGGGAGTGCTGTGGTCTTCAACTTACTGAATGCGCTGCACCAGCAATATCGCACTCGAAGGGCTCAGAAAGAGCATTGTTCACCTTGTCTAGAAGCTTTTTAAGATCTTCCAAAGCTTCAATAGAATTTGTTTCATCAACAGTGCTCATCCAGATCCTCCCAACAACAGTTTTTCCAATCCATTCGCTGTTTTTTGAAGATATGATGTGTTGTAGCAAAAGTTCATCCAATAACCCGCGGGCCAACCAATGGTTCTTCTCTCTCAGTGATTTGATGTGATGCAAAAGAAAATAAAAAGAAGCGTCGGAATAGTCGAATGAGCGAACCATCCGATGCAGAATACTGGAATGGGCGTCGATATCAAAAACTTCCCCGGGGGCTTTCTGCAAAAGTTCAAGGCGCCAGTGCAATACAAGGGGCTTGCCTCCAATCTCAGACTCGATATATTCGATCAAACTGTTGGCCTCCTGAACACACTCTGGGGAGCCAATATCAAGGAATCCCCGGACAAGGCCTTGGCATATGGCTAATCGCAATTCCAGCCCCTTGCTTGAGAGCTGATCTAGTGCCTGATGGTTCATAATATTGTAGGCACGTTTCAGCCACTTGACTGCCATACTGTGATCTTTTTTTGAGGCAAGATCAAAACCAATATGTTGTAAAGTATCGGCTATTATTTCAGCAGACCTTGGGTCCAGCGTTGGTCGAATGGCATCTATCTTGCCAAACATGTGCTCTGCAACGTCAAGCCTATCTTCTTTCCATGACTCTCCAACTTGTCAGACTATTGAGTTTCATCAAACTAGTTCATAAGTGGATACTCACCAGAGCTGTTCTCATCGCCAAGTATTCTGCATCAAGTTTCGTCCTCTCACTCTGCTCGCGAGGATCTAAAGCATCAAGCGGGGCAGCTTTGAGCTTTTCCATCAGTTCCGCGGTTTTCTGAAGCGCCAATCTAGCCGAATCCAAGTCGGAGTCTTCCACGCAATGCTTGCCGAGCGTCAACGACAGACTCATAAGGTAGGCAACCTCTGCCCCCGTGTTCTCCTTGGCTCTGCCCGCACTTCGACCAAACTCCAGCATAGAAAAGGCAAGCGACCTTACTTTAAGGAGCAGCTTGGCTTTCTTTGTGGAATCGGATGTATCTCGTTCTCTCTTTAATCTCACACAGAGATTCCACAAATCTCGTCCGTGTCGTTCAACATCCTTGGCTAATTTCGACGGCAAGGGACCTGTGGAGCCCACTGGCGCTGCATTGTGAATCAGCTGAACATGGTGGCTAGTATCCGCGAGGAGAAGGTCGATGTTTTCCTTGTCAAGAGAATCTGCAAGCTTGGACTGCAGCGTGGTAGCGAATTCTGCAACCCACAGCATCGTTAGAAACCACGCAGAGCCATACGGAAGACAATCAAGAGGATGAGTTGCCTACCGACAAATGAGCGAGCCTTTCTAATTCTGCCGGCGGAAGCAAGATCGTCAGGCGCCATTTTGACACGATCGACTAGAGAAGAGGTGATGGGAGCCTGAAGACGAAGGACGAAGGATGTTGTAGACGCGCTGGTGAGGTTTAATATCGAGACAACGTCAATCTTGAGCAATGATGCCACGAATTAGAAGATAAAGGGAAAAGAAAAGGAGAGAGAAGGGCATTCCTATTTCGTCAGGGCTTCGGTAAGGCCATCTGCACCTGCCTCATCACACACATACAGGTTAGTACTAGGTAGGTAGGTACCTCATTAAATGTACCAAGTTGCCTTCACCCAGGCGCCAGGAAGTACCTGAGTACCTCAGACATAAAGAATCAACTCGACCAATATCCAAGACAAATCATCCATGGTAGCAATTATCCAACATTAATCGAAAAGACTACCGTATGCCTAAGTAGGTATGTACCTGACAGCTCTAGCAATAATAAAAAAGGAATACACACAAACACAGAAAAATCCGTCAACAACACATCCAACTCTCTCTCCTCCAACAACAAAATTTGGGAATCTAAACACTCCATGAAGAACAAGAATAAAAAGTCAGAGAAAATGAAGGACTCGAAGGGGGACAAGGAATGAAGAGGATACAGCAATAGTAATAACCCCCGTGTACAATATTTTGGGCAAAGACGACGAACAGAGACGAAAAGCAAGGGGGAAGCAACTCGACGCAGTTCCAACGCCGTCCGTCATGCCCCATTAACCTTATAATAATGATAAAAAATGACCCATTCCTGATGCAAACTTTTTTGGTTGGTTTATATAAAAAACCAGTTTTCCGCACCCCGTGCCCAAGTAAGTCTCCTGCCATCTTTCGCCCATAAAAAACTCACAAAAGCGATACGCGATTTTTTTTCGGTCATTACTCAGATAGACATAAAGTACCTTCACTGTACAGGAGGGTCGTGCGGTAAAAAGTTGCCAACAATCAACGCAGGCCTGTTGAAGATGTCAGGGTCAGTCTCTCTTGCTGCCATAGAGGAGTAAGGTAAGGCCGTTCAAGAAGGCTTCAAACTCACAGTTTATGCTCATCGCGACGGATCGTAAAGGAGAAGCAACACTTGACAATAGGATGATCTGACGAATCGCTAGGATTCTTGAGCGAGCACGCCGTCAACAACGTATCGTGCGCCGGATCAAAGGCAATGGTGCCAAACTCTTCCCAATATCTAACCATCGACTCCTCGGTGAGGATCTCGTGGAGTGCAATCTTGCCCTGAGAAGAGAAAAAGGCATCTGTTAGCACGTCACGTATTTGAAGAACGTGTAGAGGAATGGAAAACACTAACATCTCGTAGCTGATCCACAGGCACATTGATCAACTCGGCCATTTCCTTATTTCCTCGAAAAATCTCCCCTGTTCGCCTCCAGCAACATGCCGGTACAGCCATACTGGCAAACACCCGGTCGTAGTCCATCAGCTGTTTCTCAAACCACATCTCCACGTATACCAGCTGCATGTCCGTCAAGCCTTGTGCCTTTTCTCGGAACTTGGGTCGAAACTGGTTAATGGTCCGCAAAATCTTCTGTTTAGATGTGGACGCGATATGCCCGTCCAGGTACTTGCCCAGCCGCGCATAGCCCTTGATGTAGTTGAACGGCTTGAGCAGACCGGCATCGTACTTGGCCTTGAGCACGCGAGACATTCGTTCTTCGGGGTTGTCGTTCCCAGAAGGATCGGCTGCCTGGAGGTAGTATTCTCGAGTCTTTTCCTTGTCGGATCTAGTCATTGACTTGTTATCAAAATTTGAAGGCGGCAGCATAGACCCGGGCACATGATCCGCTGATACAGAGCCGCCCATCAATCCATTGCTGCTGCCAAAGCCAGAGAGCATCTCCGACGGACCCCCTGGCCGATTAAAGGCCGAGTTCTGTTGAGCTTCGACGCCACCCTCGTCAAGAATGCTATTGTGCAAAAAGTCGTTGAGCAGGTTAAACTCGTGAGTGACGTCGGCTCCAATCAAGTAGTTGGGGTTATAGGTATTCATATCATGGTAGTTTTGCGCGGTCAACCAAGCGTCCGAGAAGCCGGCAACTACTCTCTCGTTAGCCATCCAGAGCATCATGTTGGTGGCCGGGGGGGATACTGGGGGTAGTATCGGAGAAAGACCAAGGCGATTGGGGGGAGGGGTCGAATCTCGTTTTGGAAGAGCTTACATTGATTCGCGTTACCATTGTTATTCAACGCGTTGGACTGCAGGCCTGACGAAGCGTCGGGTTGCACAAGGGATAATGGGTTGGCCTGCCCAAGCACGCCTCCAGCCCCGATGGACGAGTTTGCCCTCTGCCTCGCGCCATCAAAGGTCGGGGGAGGGCCCATGGCGCTGGATATGGAGCTATGGCCTACGTCGGACTGGGACATGGTGTCCGATTCATCTACGGACGCAGTAGATGCAGTTTTGCTGACAACCGTCTTCTTGGGATCTGACTCGCGGGGCTCATCGTGGCAGAGATGGCCAATATTTCGCTTAATGCATCTCGTACATGGACGCTCCTGTCCACGGCATTAGCACGTCCACAATGTAGAGCAAGGGAAGAGGTGGGCAGAGACAAGGAGGGTCTAGACCCATCCGTGAAGCTGCCGCGGAGGAGAAGCAGGATAGATGCCGTGTGGAGGATGTACTTACGAGATCGCATGTCATGTGCTACTCGCGTCAAATTGAATCAGTCAGCCACAAGATCTTGATTTACAAATAAGGGGTGTGGGTAATGAATCTCAAAGATGTCTTCTTCTTCATCTGCTTCTTCTTTCTTTCTTTCTTTCTTTCCTTCATTTCTTCTCTTCTTTCTCCCTTTTCCTCTAGGCAGTATATGGGATGTCTCATTTTCTAAAGCGGGCCAGACTTACAGATCTGCGGCAATACACGCAAGCTGCAACGGTAGAGGGAGAGACACGCAGCTAATCGTTAGTCCATGCTGCATACACACTCGACGCTTGCTCTTCCAAGGTCACTGGCCGAATGAATCGAACTGAACAATGGGGGAATGATGGGGGGGGGGGGTGGAAAGGGGAGGGCAGAGGGCATGAACGGGCGGCAGCACAACAACTGCACAGCGACCATTTGTGCCCTCGGCCCTCTCAGTATTTCGGCCCGCAAGGAGGGGGAAACGGGAGGAAGGGTTCAAGCAAGTTCTGCGTACCATGGTTAACCTTGCGTCTCTTCTTGGGATTCTTGCCAGCGCCACGACCCTCGTGGTCCTTGTCGCGCTCGGCCGCATCGCCTCTGGCCGCCATCTTGCTTCGCTCCACCACCTTGCTTCCCTTGGCATCCATCGCACCCGGCGCCGTGGTGGTGGTGCCAGTGGTAGTGGTGGCCGTAGCACCGGTAGCCTTCCGCTCGCTCATAGCTGTTGTGTACGCTCAATCTTTTCTCCCACCCCAAGTGGTTCCTTCTTTTCCAGTCCCGTTGGTTATTCTTCCGTCTCTCTCTCTTCTCTCTTCGCTATGCTCTCATCTCCTGATTGCTCAGCCTCCCATTGGATCTGTCTGCCTCGGGAAGGGTTACGCAAACGTCCAGATTGCAGATCATCGAACAGGAAAATCGTCCCAGCTTTAGGGCTCGCCTCAGACGCTTCCCGATGGCGCAACTAGTATGCCCGAAGCTGTGCAGCCCTCTTTGGCCCCTCAGCAAGCAAGGCAGGAAGCAAGCTTAAGCGCAGACGCAGGCCGGGTCTCCCCCGTCTCTCTCTCTCTTTCTCCCTCTCTCTCTTCTCGCCCGCGCAAACCCGAAGAAACAGGTCGTGTGAGGGCCAGACAAAGCCGCCCGTCTCTGTCCGTGACCGGATATCGTCTCTGGATCGCTTGGGATGGCGGAATCAGGGCCGGACGCGGGCTCTGCCAGGCAGGAATGGGATGCAGAGGCAGAGTTTGGCCAGCAAAACAAGAATCGAGTTGAGCACGAGAGCAAAAACGCATCAGCAGGAAGCGCAAGTGCTGCTTTGAGGCACCGGCAAGTTCAGCTGCACTGGGCCCTCCCTTTTGGTGGGGACCTGGAGCCAGTGGACGGAGCCTTTTCGCCTTGGCGGCCAGCGCTAGCCCGGCCTGTTGGGTACCTGCGCCAGAAGGATTCCAACGGATCAATGGGCTGCTACAGCGGTCGGCAAGGCCTGTAACGGCGCCTGTAACCCTTCTACTGTAGAGCGGTACAGGGAAGAGGGGGGCTTAATATCGCCCAACTGCTCATTCGCTGCATTCACGCACACACAATCCAAGTATTCGGAATAGCCTCGTTTGTGGCATGTTGGTTCCTGTCACGTCACCCTTTATTCTCCGCATCCTGATTGGGCCCTGTGATGAGGCTTTTGTGACAATAGCTACTGTACACAACCACCAGAACAAAGGAACAATAACCACCCAGCAACAAACCAAACCGAGAAACCAACAGCATTTGCCATCTCATCTCATCTCATCTCATCTCGTTCGTCTCGTCTCAACTTTCACCTCGTCTCAACCTCCCGAAATATGCACATCCCAATTTACCCTACACCTAAAAAAAGATCGCCGTATTCCGCTGCCCGCTCCCTAAAGCCACCGGCCCCGAAAACGGATGCCATTCGCCCATCCCGAAGCCACATCCCACACATTCCGCGCATTGCACATGCAGGACCTCGGGAACTACAGGCTTGAAACCCGGGAAACGCATCGCATTCCGCCCAGGAAACAGCCAGTGACCCATTGCGAGTACGCCCAAGAACAACCAGTGACCAATTACGCCCCAAGACAAGCCAAACAGTGACCAATTCCGCCCCATGAACAAGCCAAACAGTGTAAAAGCGGCTAACCCCCCTGGAAACAATCCCGTGTGAAGCCGTCGCATCTCAGCCCCCCCCGAGCCGAAAGAAAATGCAGCTGCTTTGCCCTTTCTACCGACCTGAGATGCCGTAGTATCTGGAAGTGAACAAAGTCTCGGCTCGGCGGTTAAAACAGGCTGCCGTTGACGAGCCTTCTGCCCGGATGGCTTTCGCGCATGTCGGAATATCACGGGATGGCATCTTCTGCGGCGCTAAATGGCCATTACCTAATGTCTCTTTATTTTTGTCGAGGCCATGCGGAGGATTACGGAGCGGCCGTTGGGAACTTCCCAAGGTTGTCAGGCATGGGCATGGGTTCTTGAATTGATATTGATCCAACGCTACAGGACCTGGAGCATAAGCTTGCTGCGATGATGACATGACATGGAACCAAATGAAATTGAAATGACATGACGTGAACTGCAATGTCCCTGAAGTACTAACCGGCTATACAAGCCAACAACTTAGTAAAGAAATCCATAACAATAAACCAGTCGTAGATCGTCCAAGCTGCACGACCTCTTCATATAGCCACAAAGAAGCCCTTTTCACCCTCCTTGGGAAGCACCCGTGCCTTTCTCATGATTTCATCTTCACACATCAACCGGATCCTCTCGGGTGTTGCTGGGCTCTCCAGCCTAAGCAGGCCCTCGCTGTCATCTTTCCCTACCAGGGCTTCAACTCCCGCGTCCTTCCTCGCCGCCTTGAGCGCATGCCGGATGGCGAAGAAGACGGAGCTGCCCATGAAGAGCGGAGGCTCACCAACACCTCTGCTGCGCTGAATCGTACGCAAATCTTTCCACTCAACATCCTTGAGGAGCGTCACGTTGAATTCCTGAGGAATATCGCGGAAGCCTGGAATCTTATACGCTCCGGGACCGCGTGTGAATAGGTTGCCAGCCATGGCACCGTTTCGTAACCACAGAGACTCTTCCATGGTGAAGAGTCCAAAGCCTTGCATGAAAGCACCCTGGATTTGGCCATAGTCGATTGCTGGGTTGATGGACTGGCCGATATCCATCTTGATGTCTGCCCGGAGGCAGGTTGACGAGCCAGTCAGGACATCAATTTCAACCTCTGCAGCAGCAACTCCCTGGGTGAAATAAAAGAACATCTTGCCCTTATTCTCGCCCCAGGTGTATCCAATCTCAGGAGTCTTGTAGAAACCCTGGGCAGATAGGTTGACGCGATCGAAATAGGCTGCATTGGCTAGCTCCTTCATCGTTGCTTGCGGGCCGAGTTTCTCTCGATAAGGGGCCAGTCGCTCGTTGAGCTGTTCGCAGGCGTTGAAAATTGCATACCCGTTAAGATCGGAGGACGCAGACGCCGCTGTTGAGGAGGTATTGGCGACTGTGTTGGTGGACGTTTCTGAAATGAAGACATTATCAAAAGGGACCTTGAGAGCTTGTGCGGCAATCTGGGTCATCTTGGTGTGAAGTCCTTGGCCCATTTCAGTGCCTCCGTGGGCGACCAAGATAGAGCCATCGTGGTAAATGTGCACCAGCGCTCCCGCCTGGTTGAGGAAGAGAGCCGTGAACGAGATTCCAAACTTGGTGGGAATCAAGGATATTCCCCGTTTGCGCCACTTGTGAGTCTCGTTGAAACGATCGACGGCAGCCTTGCGCTCTTGGAAATTGGACTCTTCCTGTACTTGCTTGTACATGAGTGGAACGTGCCAATCGGTGACGGGCTGGTTGAAGTGCGTCGGCTCAAGGGGTTTGTAAAAGTTGATTTCTCGTAGCTTGTCAATGGGAATGCCCAAACGGTCCGCGGCCTCCTCCATACAAGTCTCGATGATGAACATGCCCTGAGGGCCACCAAAGCCACGGAATGCTGTGTTGGAGACCGTGTTGGTCTTGCAAACGCGGCCGCGGACGTGTGTGTTGGGAATGCGGTAGCACCCATCGACGTGCGTCACTGCTCGCTCAAGCACCGCCGCGCTGAGATCAAAAGTCCAGCCGGCATTGTTGAAAATGTCGACATCTAGAGCCTGAATCTTTCCATCCTTGTTGAAGCCAACCTTGTACTTTCCAAGGAACGGATGTCTTTGACCCATGGTGAGCATATCCTCCTCTCGTGTCAACATACAGCGGATCGGTCTCTTGGTCTTCTTGGCTGCAAGAGCCACGGCTGAGCTGAGGATGATGGATCGGGTCTCCTTGCCACCAAAGCCACCTCCCAGTCTCTTGACCCGGACGACAACTTTATTTGCGGGTACATTGCAGACACGAGCGGCAAATGTTTGGCTATACAGGGGAAGGTCAGTTGACAAAACTACTGAGGAGGCTAGACATGTGCAAATACTTACGTTTCAGTTGGATTCTGTGTGCTAGAGAAAATTTCCATTGCTCCGTCTTCTGGACTGGGAACGACGACGCATGCATTGGTTTCGAGGTAAAAATGCTCTTGACCGCCCATTCGCGCGGTACCTGTAAAGACATAGTCGCAGCCTTTGAAAGCCTCTTCAACGTCTCCAGTCTTGATCTCGCGAAAGCATGGGTGGAAGCTATCTTGCTGGATGGCGTCCTCAATCGTCAAGATGGCTGGTAAATCTTCGTATTCCACCTTGACAGCTCTTGCCGCTTCTTGGGCCTTGGAAGCCGATGTGGCGAGGATCATGGCGATGGCTTGGCCAGCTGTATGGACTTCACCCTCGGCGAAGAAGAGTTCATCAAAGTTGGGCGGTCCAAATCGGTTGGCTGCTTGAGACGGCATATCGGAACTATCGACATAATCAACTACGCCGGGCATGTCGAGGGCAACGGAATAGTCGATGGATTTGATCTTTGCATGCGCTCTGGTCGATAGCACCCAACACCCGTACAATTCGTTCTTCATGGGAGGGATATCGTCCGTGTACTGGGCCTCACCAGTCGTTTGCTTCAGTGCAGCAACATGAGGGTTCGACTTGCCCGTGACGGCCTGTTCGTATGCGGCTGCCGTGTGAGGGTCAGTTCGGCCATGAGAAATGGATCGTTCAATTTCCTCGATGGCCTCCTTGTCAATGTGCTCGCTTTCCCCGTTGAGGATGGTGAGGACGTCGTGGTAGAAGCGGTAGAAGAAGCCAAGGGCCAACGCTTTTCGATAAGATGCCATGCCGCCGGGGACGCTGAACTGAAGATCAAAGTCTTTTCCGAGCGCACTCATTGTCCCTTCGAGCGTCTCCAGCTCAGCGAGGCGCTTTCCAACGAGATACTCTGCCGCAGTCTTTGCCGAGACGGTCATGGCAGCCATGCCGCCATAAATGAGGTTGCAATCTGTTACAACACCATCGTCGTCCAATTTTACCCGCAGTGCCGCGGTAACGATTGCAATGTCGTCGTCTTTTCGTTTGGCCTGCTTATAAGCTCGGTAAAATTCTCCCTTGGCTGCCGTTACGGGAATCCTGAGTGACGCGATGATGGCATCTTGAGCAAGCGCCGTTCTTCGGTACCCTGTGAAGAATTGTGATAATGGAATCTCTGTCTCCTGAGTCGCAGACTTGGCCACCAAAACAGCGTTGGCACTCCACAAGGCTGGGTTCAAATCGGATATAGGCGAAGCGGTGACCAGATTTCCTGCAGGAGTCCCAACGTTTCGGATCTGTCGTCCCGCAAAATATTTCAATTGCTTGAGGATTCCTTGGAAAACCTGCGACCTTTCATTTCCATAGCGTTTGATGGCTTCTTCGCAGATGTGCTCGAAATCTGTCAGAGTGACGTTGCCACCAATTTCGAGGTGATCGTCCTTGAACTCGTACTGCCGCAACTCGGCAATGTCACCGACATAGACTGACACGGGGTACTGCAGTGCCTTGAACTTGATTTCAATCTGCGTCTCAGTGCTTCCGCCAATAATCTTGGCTTGGGGATGCACACTCTTGATCTGGAGAAGCTGATCCAGGGTGACAGGCCGGAACCACTTCTTTCGCTTATTACCGAAAGCGAGGGGCCGCAGTTCGTGCTTCTTCAGAGCGGGAGGGAAGATGAGCTCCGTATCAGGATTGTATTCGATGAATCCCGGAGGAGTGAATCTCTTGATAGGCTGGTCGTCGTTCATTTTGTCCATGCAACAACCACCCTCGGGCTTTCCATTCCCATTCTCCATGCAGCACCCCCCACCGCCGTTGGTCTTGGCTTTGCCACACGAATTCTCGATGCTAAAGGTGTGAGCTGCGTCGAGAATAGACCTGTATCCTGTGCATCGACACAGGTTGCCGTCAAAAGCTTCTTCCATTTCATCCTTGGTGGGGTTGGAGTTATTCCGCAGCAAAGCATACAAACTCATGACAATACCCGGCGTACAGAAACCGCACTGGCTTCCATGGGACTTGGCCACCCGTTCTTGTGTGGGATGCGGGTTCTGTGTGTTGCCGATCCCCTCAATAGTAACGACATGTTTGCCATCAAGACTCACAAGGGGTGCCAGACAGGCGTTGACACTGGCGTGATAGATTTGTTTTGTTGTTGGGTTATACTGGCTTACAACAATAGTGCAGGCACCACAACCACCCTCACCACAGCCGCTGTTGGATTACCTGTGTCAGCTGGATCGTCCATGATGGCAGGGATATCTCATCAAGGTAGGGAAGCAAAAGGGAGTTTCGTACAGTTTGGTTCCGGTCAGGCCAATGCCTCTCAGGTACTCGAGAACTGTGATTTCAGGATCAATGTCGTCGAGAACGACGTTGGTTCCATTGAGATAGAAGCGGATTGTGTCGTCAAACTTGGCAGTCAGAGTCTCCAGTGAGTCCAACTGACCGTCCCGTTCGGGAGATATGGCAATGGGAGCCATTGTGTGGCGGATTCAAGGAGGAAGGGCGAATAATGGAGGTGAGAGAGGCTATCGGGACATGGCAAAACGAGACGAATGATTCAGGACGATGATGAGAGCAGCTGGAAAACACAGATGCAGTATCGATGGATTATTCGATGCAACTCCTGCCACAAACACGCTTTGAGATTGATGCTGATGGAAGTGAAACAAGTACAGCATGTATGCCCAATGTTCTACCAAGTGGCGACACGACATTTAAGTTAAGTTCCATGGCTGGGAGAGGCGGTGGTACCTGGTAGTAGGTACCTGACTATCGCCTCCTCCGCGCTTCAGCCCAACGGCGACCCGTACCCGTACTTTCCGCTGCAGTACCCAGTGCCGGTGCATACGCCTATGCGGATACTAGCCTAGTGGGTATAGGATACCTGTATCAATGGGCACGGGGCAAGATAAGAGTTCAATCCAGCGCAATGCAGCTATGACACCTCGCTGAGCCAAAGGCAAACATGTCCAGTGTGTGTGTGACAGGCATTCCCCAGGACGTGCGAAAAGGGCAAACCGGTGAGATGCTGGAACGTTTCAAATCTTTGGCACGTGGCGGAACTCCCAATCCCGTAAAGCCGATACCAGCCCTGTGTAAGCTATGGGCCTTGTCTGTGCCTCGCTTCAACATGTTCAATATGACTGCAGCTGGAAAAGAGATAAGGTTATCATTGTCGACTACAACTGCTATGAATTGATTACTTGAGAGCAAGCAAGCACCTAGAAGGTGTTATCTAGCGAGTCAATAGATTGGTCAACGCTGAATGATTGATGATATCCTGGTTTCCCGTCCATCGACAGTGTGACTTATACGGAGTCGATACAACTTGCTACGATATCTCTCAATACAAATCAACCCTCCATCATTGGACCTCATCCCCATAAAACTCATGTAAACCCACCAAAAAATCACCAAAACAAGCAAAAACAAGGGTCCCAAACTGTGCCATCATTCCCAGGTGTCAAAATTCACCAGATCGCCGTTCCGTTTCACCCCTCAATCGAACCCCACCGGGGAAACGCGCTTCGGCCGGCTCCGCTGCTGAGATGCTACTCCACCTATCGGCAAGCTCCACGATAGAAAATGAGATGCAAAAAGGCTGCGTAATCTTCGACTAATCGATATGACTATTTTTCGAACACGCGACACTTGATATGGACGTCGGGATAATTTGTTATCAGCATAGAGTTTGGCTATTTATAAGCTGCGCTTATGGCGTGGCGTTTGTAGGTAATCAAGGGCAGGGAAGAGCAGTCCAAGATGAAGAGGACCTCCAGCTAAGTTCGTACTCGTACTCTGTACATACTTGTAATTTCGTTCATTGATATTCCTATGTGGAATGGAAAATCTATTTTATCCAGCATTTCCCGGAGTACCCCGTAAAAGCTTTCTCATCTTACATTACCTCAGCCTCGAGTGACGTTGAATTCCCTCCTCTGTATCCATGAAAGCCTAGTTTATTTCATATACTTCTTCAGCCCCCTCAACCTGTTCTTCGCCTCCTCCAATATCGAATCCTCCTTGCAGACCGCAAATCGGAGATAATCTTCCGCCATGTGTGCATTCTCATCCGTGTAAAACTCCGTCGGCGGGATAGCAGCAACGCCCACCTCCTGGATCAAGAACCATGACAGCTTAAAGTCTCGCGGCCGGCTTGCCACGTGGGGAGGGAAGGGGTAGTCTTCCGGGAGTTGCACCTTGTTCATGTTGACAAGGACGAAATAGCCGCCCTCGGGCTCCGAGTAAGGGAGACCAAGCTCGTCCCAGACCTCGTTGAAGCGATCCATCTTGCCCTTCATGTCGCGGATGGCATCGTCCCAGAAACCTTCGGCCTCGGCCTTTTCGAATCCAACGGCGCAGGCTTCCTGTAGAGGTGAGACGGACGAGTAGCAAATTCGGGTGTGTGCTGCAGAGACATATTTGATGAGATGCTCCGGGCCCATGAGCCAGCCTGGAAACTCGGGTCAGCATACAGAATTATTCGTCAATATTCTCAGCATGAGTATCATACCAACACGCCAACCTGTGGCGTAAAAGTTTTTGCCAGCAGAACCAACCGTAATGGTCAGCTGCTCGATTTCAGGAGACAGGGTCGAGATTCTGGTGAAAGGCACGTAGAACAGGCGGTCATACACCTCATCGGAGAGGATAATGATGTTGTTCTTAACGCACAGGTCACCAATCTTTTGCAGTTCCTCTTTGGAGAAGACTTTGCCAACGGGGTTGTCTGAAGCATCGTTAATGCTTGGGCAATTTCGTCTATGCAATTAGTAGGGGCAGACGTACGAGGGGTGTTGAGGACAATCATCTTTGTCTTGGGCGTAATGGCTCTCTCCAGCTCGTCAAAGTCAATGGTCCAGTCGGCTGCTGAAGACGTCTTGGTGGCTCCAGTGGCCGGAGGATGCATGGGCACATAGACAATCTTGCCGCCGGGCATCTCAATGTTGCTAATGTACCTACATCTCCGTGTGAACAACTCATGGCCAGCAAACATTGTCATGGTGAAACGTATGATACGTACTGGTCGAAGAAAGGCTCAAAGATGATGACCTCGTCACCCGGCTCAATGAAAGCCATGAAAGCACTGAGCATACCTGCCGTCACCCACCATTGTTAGAAATAGACTGCCCCAGCTCACTCAACAGCGAACACACAACACGACCAACTCACCCTCATTGGCTCCCGTTGTAATCGTCACCTCCGTCTCGGGGTTGATCTTCCTCCCCCAGAAGGGTGAGTAGGCATCGGCAATGGCTTTCTTTAGCCTCGGCCTACCCTTTGTGGGCGAGTACTGGTTGCAGTCGACGCGATCCAGCGCCTCCTTGGCAGCATCGAGAATGAATTTCGGCGGGTTGTAGCCGAAGAAGCCCTGGCCCATGTTCACAATGGGCTGCTTGGGCGACGCAGCTGCCGCCTCGTTGACAATGGTC
This sequence comes from Trichoderma afroharzianum, assembly GCA_037893235.1. Classification (NCBI taxonomy): domain Eukaryota; kingdom Fungi; phylum Ascomycota; class Sordariomycetes; order Hypocreales; family Hypocreaceae; genus Trichoderma; species Trichoderma afroharzianum. The sequence continues at coordinate 818,193 of JBBLXW010000016.1, read as the reverse complement.
CTAACCGTATTCTCATCTCAGCATTTTTCTTTGTCCTCTTTTTCTTTGTTTCCGCTCATCTTATAGCCCATATGCAGCTTGAAGCCCACCCCTCGCTCGTACAGTTCAAGTCCACTTACCACACATCCTGCTTCTGCCCAGACACTCTGGCCGCAGGTTTCACCTTGAAGCTGCCGCTCATGGCCGAATACGATCTTATCAGAGCTGCGCTATGCGCCACGGGTCCTTTGCTAGCTCTAGCTGCGAACACGACTCGACTGCGGACGATTCCAAGAGAAGACGACGCTCGCAGAGCAGAAAAAGACATTGAGAAGCGAGAAAACTCAACACCCGCCTTTTCCCTCTTCCCTGTTCTCAAATGGGTTAAAGTAGCCGGTGATGCAATCGATTAGGCGTGCGAAAAAAAAAATAGAGAGGATACTGTAATGTAGGTAGGGAGGGTCACGGATTTGGGTTCCCCCCCTCTCTCTCGAGGTGCCGGCTATAGCCACGATAAGCAGCAACGAAAGACGCGGGAAATTGAGCTGTGGAAACACGCAAAAAAAAAGAGGCAACGGCTCGGGTATGAAATAATAATCGATATGCACTCTCTCACGCCCTTGCAGATCGCGGGATTCCTTCAAAGGATCTCTTTTGTGACGTGAAATGCGGTTGCGACATCGGCTTAAACAATTGCTGAAAACAGCCCGAGTGGATGACTAAGGGATTGCGGGGATTTAGGCGATGGCGTCAACGCTCGTGGACTTCATTGATCAGCGCTGGTCCAGTTTGGAGTTTTAGCACAGGAAAAACGAAGCCATCTCGGGTATAATTCTTTTTATCTATTCCGCTCTATTTCCTAGTCCAGCTATATGAATATGGGATTGCGCCCAATTCATTTGATATCAAACAAAACAAAACTTCCAAGTATAACGCTGTGACGATACAGCCCAGTAGCTCTCATCTCAAACAACAAATAAATCAACCAGCAGCCAATATTCTTCCCAGGGTATTCCATCATAAAGTCATTATCCATCAAAATCGAGCGCCTTTCACCAAAAAGAAATAGGCTTGAACCCCTCGGGCGATTGAATTCCCAGTCCCTCTGTGCCCTTGCCCTTAGACTCCTCTCCATCTTTATCCAATTGCTCCAAAAGCTTCTTGGCCTCCTGACTGCACTCCGCCGCTGTAATACGCCCCTTAGACGCAAGAACCAGCATCCGTCCGGCAAGTTTCACAAGTCCGTCCTCTGGATTCAGTGCCAGGAGGTCTCGTGCTTGTTTGCCACAACGTCCGGTATGTTTGTACACGTCGTCATATATCTTCTTCTTATGTGTGACTCGCATCTCCGGCAGTTGCGCCATCATGCTAAGCAAGGTGATTCCGAGAGCCCAAATATCGTCTTCCTTGCCATCGTGGCGGATGTGCTTCGCCATCTCTGGAGACCAGAATTTGTAGGTTCCAGTCTGGGTGCGAATGTCCTTGTCGCCATATATTTCGGTGCCACAGACTTGGCAGTCTGCGCAGTCGGCTAGAACAACTTCGATGGGGTTCAATTTGCGGATAAGAATATTTCGTGGCTTCACATCCGAGTGGTAGTAGTTGTGTTCATGGATAAAGGCAAGCGCATCCCCTATTTGGCTCATAACAAGGAGGATATCCCTCTTGCCCATGCCGCCAGGAACATGATAGATGTGCTCGCCCAGGTCTCCCTCTTCACAAAGCTCGGTAATGAGGATCTTAGCCCCTGCGGCTTCACCTTGCTGGTGGAGTTTAACAACTTTCAAGATATTGTTCTGAGTGATGGAAAATGAATATGTCAGCTTGGTTCGTTCAAAAAGGGACAGCTTCTGAAATGAACAGGACGTTCTCAACGAAAAGTGAAATACTCACATGACTAAACTTGAGAAGTATCTTAATCTCCTGGTTCAGCTGCTCATCGCAAGACGCCTTGCCAGCAAAAAGCTTGCCGTCCGCAATTCTCTTGACCTTGGTGACGACAGACCAAGCTCCCTGACCCAAGACACTGCCGCGGAGATATTTGTCGCAGGTGTATATGCCCTTATTGGCATTCGAATGCAATTCATCCTTCTCATTCCAAGTTCTGTGAGAGAACGTTGAATCCGTCAGTGAGGGCTGCGAGTGCCAAAGTCCCCCGGTAGCGGCAATATCGCCGGAGTAGGTGCCCATAGTGCCGTTGGACTTGATGGAAATAGTTTTGCTGGATTCGGTGGTGGTGGACATTTTGTCCCGCGGTTGTTGGTGCAACAAAGAGAGGGTGTTCAGGGTGTGATAGAAATTTGAGGTAGTGTTTGTAGAGTAGTAGTCACGTAGATGTGAGAGCAAATGTGAACACAAATGTCAACAATGTTCAAACAGTGTGTTCAGTAGCCGAGAGCTGAAGAATACTATCCAAGTGCGAGACAGATTGTAATGTGTGAGATGGGTAAAGAAAAGAAAACAAACAGCGGACGGATCAGTTAAATAGAAACCCAGCGTGAAAGTGTAAAGCCTCCTTTGGCCAGACAACGGAGGAACATAATTCATGTAAGTCTCACAAGGTAGCTCTACCTACAGCCCAGAGTCTAGGAGTGCCCTACTGTTTGTACTGGTTCACCAGCTGCTGAATATCGGGCGAAGATTGCGTTTGAGCATGTTTATCCCCAGATACTTTCCATGGCTGTTGTTTAGATAGAATTTATTCAAATGTTGGCTAGGAAACACGCAAACTCTGTGGCATAATAGGTAGTTTATGGCAAACGAAGCGAGTATCTTCGACGCCAACAATAACAAGTTTTTTTTCTGACCTAGATGGCGATTGTAAACACAACACGAGACATCACCAAACCAAATCAAGAATCATGAAAAGAAAAATCCCAATTGTCGTGTGACTACCTGCGGTATGTAATATAATAATACACTTACGTCGCCGTAACTCTCTCCTGATGAAGAGAAAAAAAAGCAGCCGCAGCAATCGTCGAATCCCCCTCCGCTTCCAACGTAGCAATGCTACTTTCTTCTAGACTTGACCCTCAAACCAATCGCCAGATACTCCAGTTCCAACGCCAGACGGCAATTTCAACACGCCAAAAAAAGTAAGGACACAAAAGTCCAAGTAAGATCCCTGGGTTTTTTCATCGACTGTGCCGTTAAAACGTAGTTTACGTAACCTTAATAAATCATAATTTGTCTGACCAAACTGTCCCCCCTGAAAGCAAAAAAAGAAGAAGAAGATATGAAGAATTTGTACAGGCGTACGAAAAGTACCACCATGAATCCGCCGCGAGGCGAAGCAGAAGCGAAACTAGGAAGCTGTCTTTTTAATGTTCGGTCTCTGTTCAGTTTGAAGGCCGTCGCTGGGACGCTTTTCTCAAATTTTCCATCATCCGCTCCACAAACTCCATAGATTCGCAGCCTGGAACGTCTGGGAATCCTTCGGGCTGATGATGCATTGCGGTTTTTGTAGGACTGGACTGTGGGGCTTTACCATCCCCAGTCTGCGTATTATTCGTGATAGCGGTTGACTGTGCTGAAGCCGCAGACATTGGCATGTCTGGAATTACATTATTAGAAGTGCCGTTTGGAGACTCGTTTATTAGTGCCACAGTCTCTCGAGGAATATCTGAAGGCTCTTTGGGCGCGAAAGTACTTTGGCCATAATCTCTCGAAAGAGCTGGTTGTGAAGCCTGCGGTAAGATCGGGGGTTTGCCCGTTGCAGAAGAAGATGGCGAGGCCCCTGTATTTCCTTGGAACGCCATTGAAAATTTGGGGAGCGGTACTGGAGTTGTGGATATCCTCTGAGGCGGTTGCGCTGCTTTTGGTGTTGAACTTCCAGGGCTTGTCAATTCTTGCGCAGGTGATGGCGAGGATGCCACAGCTGCTTTTGTGCTGGGAGAGGCGGCCTGGGGACTTCCCGGCTGAAGAGGTGAATGCTTAGTGGAAGATGGCGCAGGAGTACCGGCAGAGGGAGTCATGGCGGCCAGGAAGTTTGCTGGCAAAGGCACTGGAGATTGTTTGGACGGAACCTGCATTGCGGATTTAGTCGATTTCAGAGACAGACTGATAGCAGCGGGTAAGCCAACCTTGTACGACTTGGAGACCGGGGTTGGCTTGGGCTTGCTGGGCGGCTGGACCAGATTCCTATACTGTGCTTTGATCGCCGGATGGTATTGGTGGCTTGCAGTTCCTAATATCGGTGCAGGGAGCGCGGAAGCAGTATGTTGCGCCGACGTCGCTGTCTGCTGTGTTACGGGGACAGCTGGGCCGCCGTGTGGTGAAGCCACAGAAGGCGAGGCGTGGTATGGTCCTGGAGTGCTCACTGGAGACATTGCAGTCAAGGATGCCCGTCGGAGAAGATCGTTCTGATTTGCTAGCAAGTGTGCTCTCAAATCGCCTTCGTATCCGTTGGTGAATCCACCCCATGGCGAATAAGGGGTTCGGTATTTGGATGGTTCCCTGTACAGCGTTGGTAAGTAACAAGTTACTATACGCAGCCGAACGGTCAAGAGACTTGCCTATTATGATTGACTTGGAAAAAGGGATACTTTTGATAGACCGACGAATGAACTTGCCAAGTGGGCTTGCCATACTGCTGCTGGCCATGGGCAGTTGGAGCACTCCTATGACTCGTGGGAGTTGCCGAAGCCCTTGCCGTCAATGATGCTGGGAAAGAAGATTGTGGCTGCTGCTGTGGCTGCGGCTGCGGTGGTAGGGGTGGCGGGAATGCTTGAGCTTGAGGGACTGCCTTTGCCCCAGCCATGTGCTCAAACCGTTGTACTGTATATGGTTGATACTGGTGAAATGGTTGATACTGACGGTGAGTTACTTGATAATGTTGGTGAGCGGGAGGATGAGGAGGATGAGGAGGAGCGTTCGTCCCTTGGAATGAAAAGGGCCCGGGAGGTTGGTGGGTGTAGCCGATGGGGGTTCTTGGCTGATAGACGTATGGCCTTTCTGAGCCCGTAGCGTTCGTAGGCGTCATCATGTGGCCCGCAAAAACACCTGTGTGAGCGAACTGACCAGGAACCCCATAAGCTCTCTGCTGATATACAGGTCGCGCGGGTACAGGCTTGGGGGGTTTCGGGAGTGTATCCAGGAAATTACCCTTGGGGTTGTGCCGTGGGTTTGACGGATCTTCGGTATACTGAGCTCTCGCCTCGGTCGAAGTCTTTCCGAGATAATACCAGACCTGGTCCTGTTTGCTGAAATCGACCTTGGTCTGCTGGGTGGTGACTTCGCTGGTGTGGAATTCTGCCCAAGAATAATCTCCCTCGATAAACGGATCGCCCTTACGTGGCTTGTCATCCCCTTGGTGGCGCTTGGCATTCAGCTTATCCTTTGCCTTTTGTGAGGATGGCAGCGGGATGGCATTTGCAGACGCCTTGGGTAGGTGGTAGTCGGATGGATCCGGAAGTAGCAGCCATTTCCACTCAACCTCTAGTCGATCACCATTAGGAAGAAGGTCAACGAGTAGCATTCGCTCGTCAGGCCGATTTTCCACCACCATTCCGGCAAAGATTTCGCCTTTGTGATATTGCATCTGGCAGATGTCTCCCTTTTGGAGAGCCTCAGCGGCCCTGAGAATGCGAGAGTCCTCTTCCAGGGCATCGCCATCCAGCTTCTTATCACGCTTGGTGCGGTGGAAGCGACAGCTAAACTCAAAGGCCTGTTCTTTATACTCCGTCCCATCTTCACCAAAGACGGGCACCTCTTGCTCCTCCGTAAACACCCCGGCAGCTGCAGCGCATGTTGCGTGATATGCCCTTGCACATTTCTTTTGGGAACACTGGAAGCACGCCCCACGCTTTGATCGACAAAACAGACATTTGAGATCCAGACGGTCCTTGTGCACTGCAGCGATGTTGGAGACAACCTCTTTGCCATCCACGGTGTCGATGTATGTCTCGGGAATGTAGAGGGCGCAGAGGCGATGGGCCTTTCTGCCGTCATCGGTTGGTAGAAACTCGAGGTTAGGGACATCGTTGGGGCACAGGCAACAGGGCGGCTCAGCCTTGACTTTGAGCCGTAGTCGGATCTTCTTGACCTTGACCTTGGCACCCTTGTCTGCCCGGCCACGCTTTCTCTTGCGGCTTGCGTCCTTGAACTTCACCCCATGGCCACCAGGAGGAGTGGGAAGCCCTAAGAGCTCGTCATCGTCATCGTCTTCGTCCTCATCGTCCTCATCCTCTGTCTCTTCGTACTCAGTCTCCTCGCCGCGCAGTTTACGTTCAATCTCATAGACGTTGACCCATACGCTGTCTTGGGCCTGAGCACATTCGCACTTCTTGGCAATCTTGCCCATTTCCAGCCAGGAATCGAGCGCAAAGTTGACTGCCTCGGCGCAGTTGTACCCCAAATTATAGCCGGAGTGATATCCATAGGGGTATGTGACGACAAATTCGCCGGGATACGAGACGACTTTATTGACTTTGATACCATAATGCTGCTTCAAATGTTGGGGCGAGATGAGAAAAGCCTTGTGTCTGAGGAACTGATCGCAGGCTTTGGCATCAGCGGGCCAAATACTCTTCATGGCAGTCTCAAATCGTCGGGCATCGGCCTGAGAAATGCTATACCACTGCTTTGGAGCGCCAAAATGAAGATAGTTGATGCTGTAAAGATCGACGTCCTCGAGATGCCACGCAAACGTCGCTTTCCACATGCCAAGATAGAGATATGCCGTATTGACGCCGGGAACCTTTGTGCCGAGAACGTCCAAGAGGTTGGGCAACTTGTTCAAATTCCAATTCTCAGTCCTTTCATCAAAGAGCGTGCCCATCAGATCAGCACCATAAAGTGGTTGAGCATATGTTAGGGTTTTCCAATATACTCTCTCTAGTTCTTCGCAGCGCTCAGGCGTGTAGTCGGAGATGTCCATCCGATAATCAAAATCTTTGAACGCAGCCTCATCGATGACTGCAGAAGCTTCTCGACGACTGAATTTCCGGCGGGCCGAGGTTGATTGAATCATTGGCTTGGCAGGCCTGATGCCACCCATTCTGCGGACGGTAGGTTGATTATCTTCGTCCTCATAATCCACCTCGGTACCTAGCTCCTTTTCGATCGAGTCGATGACCTCGTCCTCTGCGCCTTCTCCTTCGCCTTCGCCTTCAGCCTCGACTTTTGGCGAGACGGGAGTTATAGGGCGACTCTCTTCACTCCTCTTTTGCTTTCCCCTCTTGGGTGGTCGTCCTCTCCCTCGAGTCCTCTGAGAGCTGGTGGTGGTGGTGGCATCAGCAGTAGTAGTATTTGCGCCCTTGGGAGCAGCAGGGCGAGCTCGCGTGGGCCTAGGCTTGTCTGCATTAGCACGTCGCTCTCCACGCCTGGCTGGAGGCTGATGCTCGCTCTGTTCGCACAGCTGCCTCCATTGTGGTATGTTGTAGGATCGTCCATGGAGGATGTTGACTTGGCGGTATGTGCCGTTGGACCCCATGATGTCCTGCTTGATTGGTTCGCGGACTCGGACCTGCTTTACGAGATCGTCAAGGGGGGGCTGCGCATCCCTCCACTCATCTGGCGGGATCACCTTGATAATGCCCGACTTCATTCCATAGCTGTCGACTTTTGTCATCTGTCGAAAAGCAAAGCTCAACAGTTAGCGAACAAAGGCACAGAGCCAAACACAGGCAGACAAAAGACAATTGGGACCCGAATGGCTGTCAACATACGAAACGCTTGAAATCCTTGAACTGGTCCATGGTCGGCTTGAAGACGGGCACATTGCCAGAGGACCAATGGTCTGGCTGGATGTCGCCAATGTCGTCTTCAGCGCCGTCCTCAGCGCCGAGATCCGGGGGGAGCATCGGCGCATCCTCCAGCGGCGGCTCGTCCTCGAGGTCGCTCAGCTCCGAGTCGCTCGACTCCGACTTGCCGGCATCGTTGCTATCGGGCGGCGAGTGCAAGAAGGTGGGCTGCTTGGCGCACTCGATCTGGTCGTTGACCTGCTCCTGTTCCTTCAGCGCCTCGGACGGCTCTGGGACGCAGGCGTCGTCTGACATGGCGGGTGGTTTCAGCTCGGCTAGGCCATCGAGCGGCTGATGGCGAGCGCAGACGCGATGCGACCAGGCAGGAGGATCTTGTGATGTGCAATTTTGCCGTATTTTTTGCAGTTGGTTGGTTTCGCAAGGCGCGCGACGTACAAAGTCGAGATGCTCGGTGTGGGTGTGCGAGATGCGGTGCTTGCGCTGTGGTGCGTGGGACAGGGAGTGCGTCCACTGAACTCAAGCCTGTAGGTTGGTGATGATGCGGAGAAATTCCCAGCGACGGGGGTGCGGCTGCCGGGAAAGAGACATACTGGAGCGGCGGCACTGATCGCTAAGACCTGCTGTAGTGGGTGCAGTGCAGAGGCGGGCTGTACCTTAGTAGGCACTGTACTGTACCGTCAGCGTCAGTGGGCTCATAACACCTGAGCGTCAGGCCATTCCAAGCACTGGACGGAGCGGGTGCAGCGCTATGCATGCACTGGGCAGGGGTAAGGGGACCTTGAGGCGAATTCAAATGGATCCAATGTATTAATGGATGCTTGTGCTTCCAAGCCAGCCAGTCTTTTGCTGATTCTTACCCGACGCCTCTATGGAGTCCCTGTAGCGGCGGTATGACTCGAAATCTTTCTGCTGGACATGCCCTGTGCTAGAACTGCCCGCCCATGGATCTCAAAATTCAGCGGACAGCCAGATCTCACTCAGGGCACGTGGCCGACACTCCCAAAAGGCGCCTCTGATCAGCTGAATCCAGTTGCTTCGCCGCTTCTAATGCAAGGGAAAAGCCAAACATGGCCAAATAAAGTGGGACTCCGAATCTGCTCCACACAAACAAAAGGTACAAGCAATGGGATGATCATTTCACGTTGCATCAGCCTGCATACGGCTGCTTGGTTTAGTAGTTGAATACTGGTTACATACAAAGAATCCTTCAAAGGCAAGATAAGATACCTTGGGCATGCAGAGCGAGTATTGATGTATTCGTATTAGTCGCCTTGCACAGGTACAAGATAATCAGTGGTTCTTATGGCGACGGGCAAATTCAATAGATTAGACGGTAGTACGAGTACCAGGATCAAGTGCGACATTCGAGCCAAGGGAGAAATGCCGGGAAATACTAGGTAGTACCGGAGCACATATCCCTTCAAGGTTGTAATCTGAAATTTCCATGCCTGAGGCCGAGATGCATAGCACGCTTGTCCAAATCAGGGACAATACACAAGATTGATAAGATCCAAATCTGGCCGAATACAACGTACTCTGGATTGGAACCGTGGATGTGATGCCAATCGATCAAGGTTCTGAGATCATTTCCTTATGCCTGTGCAAGCCGCCGGATTTTCCTTTCCTCTTAGATGGCATACCTTGCGTCCAGTACCGCAATATAGGCTCTCTTTACGGCCAGTAGTAAGATGGGCCTCCTTACTATTCTCAAAGGATGGATGGTCCGTTCTTGACGTCTCGCTGCAATTTGAAATAACGGAAACACAGGATAGTTGTGGATTTTGAATGTAGTAAGATGTATATGTGAGGCGCTGGCCAAGTTAAAGGGGAACAAAGTCAGGTCAAAAAGGCAGTTTAACAAAGTCGGAGTCTTGTGTTATTATTGTGCACCAAAGCGAGGTGCAAGTTTAGCAACATTCATCAAAGCGCCTTTCAGCAATGTGGCATTCCGAGGATCTGCTGCCCCTATGAAGGCATCGCCAGTCTTGTTCATCTTTAGAAAGGACAAAGAAAATTCCAAGCAAAAAGCAAAAAAAGGTTCCAGAGGGAGTCGAACCCTCGCTGGCGGAATCAGAATCCGCAGTCATAACCGTTAGACCATGGAACCGATTGAAGCGGTGATCCGCTTCCCATGGCTGGGTGATTGGAGGGAGGCATCCTTGTTATTGGTTATGAAGACTGAACAGGGTGGGCCTTAACAAATGAGCAAAGCGGGGCAATACCCTCACTCAAACAAGAGGCTGAAATGACGAACTCGACAACATACGAAGGTATGAAGTCAATCAACTTTGGCATACACCTTTGACAGGTGTCAGGGTTATTCAATGCTGTAAAATAAAGTTTTATATAATTTATACATAATACCTTGATTATAGATGTCATAAAAAGAGCTTAGAGTGCCCTAGTCTCATCGTGGTTCATCACCACTTAGACCTGACCTTGTCCAAGTATCTGTTCGCCCAACGACATGACATGTGATTCTGAAACATTCTATTTTCAACAATGGAATTTTCTTCATCATTATAAGGCTAAAGATTACTTTCCCACTCAACTTCTCAAAGATGAGCGGAAAAGAAAACGGGAATAGCTTCGCTTTGTCTTCTATTGACTTTTCCCTTGACGTCACCCAACGCCGCACCTTCGTACTTCCGTCATGGGCGTCAAAGTTGAACCTATTTCTCCACAACCTCCAGAAGCTTGGCCGCAAACATCCAAGAGAGAACTTTGACAGCGACAAAACTCAGTTGCGCGCAATTATTGCCGGCCACACTCCAGAACAAGAGAAAGAAAAGCCTTGGGTCCTTGGGTCCTTGGCCTGTCACTGTCTCTCCAGCCGAGCCTCTATCAAGCATAACTTGTCACAAAGCCCCGCACCTCCATCAACACCATCCTAGACCTTTCTCAGCACAATCACAGCGCACGTCAGGATGCACGGGACCAGCCACCCGCCCAAGCTGGCCGGACGCTGCCGCTCAGAAAGCTCTGGGATTCGCTGATCGCGGCGTGGACCCTCCAGCTCTATGCTTGTTTTAACCAACGGCGGAAATAGCTCGATGCGGGTTTGGCGAGCTGCTCGATTATGATTAGATAGCGGTTCCTTCTGGGCTTCCTTGGAGCAATTACTACACCATGCGATGGGTGGCTGACCTGCTCGGGGGGTACGAATGAAGGCTTGAATTCCAAGCTCTTCTAGGGTCCGGGTCGAAAGCTCTTTTCTTCCATCATGTCCCTCAGCCACCTGCGACTTGGGTTGACAAGAGATTTCCTCTCGTCATCACCTTCGTTTATCGCGTACTCGCAGTCTCTGGCTCTGAAAACATCTTGGGTCGTTTGATCTTATCTTCGACTGAGAGCTTCATCTGAGCTGGCTGCTAGACAATCTTTCACTTGGCCGAGAAGAGTAATAAACACCAACATAACAACAATATGGCGTCTCTTCCAAACGCACTGTCCATCTTTCTGTCGATAGCGTTTCTGAGTCTCTGTATCTCAGCGCAATCCAGCGATAAGCCAAACGCAAAAGTCTGGGCTGTTGTTGCATACATCAACCATGGCGAAAAGACTCCCACTCTTGGGGGCTTCAACACCGTCCTCACCCCCATGGGAGCCCGGCAGATGTGGAGGCAGGGGAGCGCCTTTCGCAATCGCTACTTGGGTACCGAGAATTCTACCACGTTCTCAAATTCAACCGGAAATTACACAATACAAGGCATAGCCAAAGATGCCATCGACAATGACCAGCTCACCATCATGTCGCAGACAGATGACTGGGTTGCGGCAGGCGCTGTGGCTTTCATGCAAGGCTTGTATCCCCCGACGACAAACTCGTTCAACAACCTTGCCGGTGGTGAAGAGATGGCCCAAGATGTCTTGTCCGATACAGGACCGATTGATTACCCTCTAGGAGGATATCAGTATCCCAGTATCGAGACTCTCTCCCTGTCAGACTCGGCATCAGTTGCGTAAGTGGCTGACCTTGTGAAGCATTCTATTTATCTTTCATCTTGTATGCTGACTTGCTCCCGATATGAAGCATCCAAGGCACAGTTGGCTGTTGGGCTTGGGATACCAATGTGAATCTGATGAAGCAAACTGATCCCATAGGCCGCGCAAGGTCAACCCAGAGCCTCTATAGGTCTCTCTTTGCCACTCCTCCTCTGCAGGGCACCATATCCAACGGCTCGGTCAATTATTGGAATGCGTATAACATCTTTGAATATGTCAACTATATGAACACGCACAACAAAACTGTCAATACCGGCTTGGGATTCGCAAACACCACCATTGGCGTACTCAAGAAAAATGCCTTTGACTTGGAGCGGGCCAAGAACGGAGACAGTCTGAGTAGCATCCCAAACTGGACTTATGATAATATCACCACCATCGCTGGTCAAACCCTCGCCATGCAAATCGCAAGTTCGCTCAGTGCCGCCACCTTGGGAGCCCCAGGTAGCAAACTTACACTAATGTTTGGCTCCTTTGAGCCCATATTGGCCTTCTTTTCGCTTATGGGGCTCTACAACACAAATAACCTGCTTTCTGGACCATTCTCTACCCTCCCAGACCCTGGTTCGGCCATGATCATTGAATTAATCGGCCAAGATTCGGGAGACAGCGCCGCCTTACCATACGCTCAGGAATTCATGGTTCGGTTCACATATCGAGCTAATGCCGATGTTGGTGAACCATTTAAAGCCTACCCACTGTCTTCAGATAGCTCTGATAGTCTAGTTATACCTTTCACGGAACTCCTGAGCCAACTTCAACGTGTCTCTCAAGACTCTTTACAGTGGTGCAGCACTTGCCGGGCACTATATGCACCTTGGTGCACCTCAGAGTCTTCATCTTCTTCCGACACTTCTTCTACATCCAAGAGTTCGTCCGTCAGTGCCCCTGTCGCCGGTGTTATTGGCGCCATGGTGACGTTGGCTGTGACTGGCCTTGCTGCACTCGCTCTTTATTTCTGCGGAGTGTGTACTTTTGGACGACGCGGAAAATCCAATTTGCGTAGCGGCTCTCCTGGTGGCTTCAAGGGAACAGATAAGAAGGCGAGTGATGTTGACGTTGCAGTCACGAAGCGTGGAATGGCGCACGAGAGGATGGGCAGCTGGGAATTAAGAAACGGGTCAGGCCAACCGCCGACTGGATCTGCTGCTGGCATAGCGACGACGAGTCCGGGAAATGACACGTTTGATCCACGACATTTTGACGACGAGGACGACATGAGCATAATGGCAGCGCAGCCCGTGAAAATCCGCGAGAGCGTCTAATGTTCGAAATGGAAAGTTTCGAGATTTGGTATATGATATCCTGCTTTGTGCTGTATTTACTTGGACACGCTGTTGGACGATGGGAGAATTACCAAGGTAAATCCTTCAACCGGGCCAAGGGATGGTGGAGTCTTGATCGTTTTCTTCTCTAATTATTAAATTCACATTTGGCTACGTGTGCCGTATATGACAGCATTTCAGGCATCTCTCCCCATGTACCCTCCATGATTCATCAGCTTGACGTATCAGCAAAAGTGTCAGAAGCAGAAATTGAGGTATAAGCCAGATATACATCACAGCTAGGATCAGCGCGCTGGGATGAGATGAGTCAAGCGGCATGACATGCAGCAGTAGCTGCTGTTGGACAGACGTGCTCTCCACCTTGATACATAGCGCCACACTACTGATCCAACAACGGTCTCCTTTTACATTATAGCTTAGGAATTCAAAATATGCGTCTTCATCGATATGCCGGGGGTCGTCGTCGGTTCGTCCCATTTGTATTGCATCCTTGGCGCCGCATAAACCCAACTCTCAGACACATCCCGGGCCGTGATCGTGAAAAATTCAAAGCCCTGTCCAGCTTGCGTCTGCGCGCACCAGGCTTCCGCCTAGAATCTCTCTTCCTGAGTCACGGAAAGAAGCCCGTCAAGCGTCGTGGCTTCAGACCCAAGGAGTCGTTCATGGATCAGCACCAACCGCTGTCTCATCGCCCCAAACAGTCCCTGAGCATCCCAGAAGGGAAGCGATACGTGTATAAGCCCCTTGGAGAAAACAAGTGCGTCCGGTTCCTCACTCTTCAGCCGGGGTCAGGTTCTGACCCTTTAGTCGGGAGCCTCGAATTCGGGAGCCTCGATCCGGCGGACATTGCACAGCTTCCCCCTTATGAAGCCATCTCGTATGTATGGGGTACCAGTGATCGCCTCTTCGAGCTCATATGCGATGGCGCCATCCTGCCTCTGACGCAGAGCATTCGCGATGCGTTGGTGAGGGTTCGACTGCCGGATCGGCCTCGCCGACTGTGGGCGGACCAGATATGCATTAACCAAGACGACATTGCGGAACGAAGCCAGCAGGTGAAGCTTATGAATGCAGTGTATAAGAATGCCAGCAGAGTACTTGTATGGCTGGGGCGGGATGTAGACGGTGTTGCTGCGGATGCGGTGCGGATGGTGCATTATCTGGATGGCGTTTTTAAAGATGACAAGGCTCATGAGAAGTTCAAAGTTGATCACGAGGAGAATCTGGTGATGCAGAACCCGGAGCGTTGGAAACCTCTGTCAAAGCTGACCAAGCTGCCTTGGGTAAGTACCTATATGGCCCCCCGCTGCCTCAAGATGTGATGTCTCGAGTATTGATTGAATAACTCGCTTTGATCACCTGGAGTGAGATCAAGTTCTAACATTAAGCCTCAAGTTTCACCGAATATGGATTGTCCAAGAAATCGGAACCACCGCACCGGCGACTCTATACTGGGGAGACACTGAGATGGACTGGGATATGCTCTCCTTTGTCGCCGGGATCCTCAACGAGAGATACCACCACCTACGCACACGGTTCTTCATAGGCACCTCCAACGTCCGCTACCTCCACAAACGCTTTGTCGAGCCAGACGTAGAATACGACCAGTTCCACAACAGAGGCAACTTTGCATACGAGCTTCACCGAGCAAGACACCTCCTTGCACAAGATCCTCGAGACCACGTGTACGCCTTCTTAGGCCACTTTTCCCTCGGCAAGGGCAGCGAGGAGCTCCAGAGCCTCGTGGTGGACTACTCCAAGAGCATCGAGGAAGTATACTTTGACGTCGCGGTGAGAGGTCTCCGCGGAGCCAACGATCTCGTCATGTTGGCTGCGACGCATCACAGCCGACCTAACGGGAAGAGACGAGCTCCGGGGAACGAGCAGGAAGTGGATTTGCCATCGTGGGTTCCCGACTGGAGGGACTTGCCGATGCATATTCTTGGGTCTCCTGCGGTACCGCATCGGGCTTCGAAGGATACCAGACCGGATCTCACCATTGATGAAGATAAACGGATCCTGCATGCTCGTGGCGTCAGGGTCGATGTTGTGGAGAGGCATTCGTGGACGATATACGGGACGGCGTTTCAGGTGAGGCAGGACGATCACGGGCCGAAGAAGAAGTGGTGGAAGCAGCCTCGTCCAAGGGAGAACAGTCAGGCCAATGACCATGGCTCTCGCTCTCCTCAGCCTCGGCCTCAATCTCGGAATCAAAGTAATGATACTCGCTCGCCCAGCAATAGCAGCAACAGCTCAAGGGGGAGCAGAGGCAGCAGGAACAACAATTACTACCGAGGCCGCAACTCTCACCAACGACGAAACAGCCAAAGCGAACAATCCGGCTCTCGCACACACCCCATGGAAGTCCTCTGGAAGCAAATCTGCGGCTACCAAACCTTTACCCTCTCACGCATATACCCACCCTTCCTCAAGGATCCCTCCTCATCTCCATCCCCGTCCCCATCTCTCCCTACGACCTCGCACGATCATCACAAGTCTGCCTTCTTCGCCCTCATCCAGACCCTCACCAACGCTTGCACCGGAATGGACCGCTCGCGCCCTTACTCGTCCATCTCCCCGGACGAATGGCTCGCCAGCGGAGCAGCCTATCTCGTCCGCTACGCACTCCCCGCGTCTTCATCCTCTTCTTTATCGCCTTCACAAACGTTTCCTTCTTTTCCCCCTTCCCAACTCTCAGAAAGCAACAACAACAGCAGCACTAACAATAGCAGCAACAACAAAAAGGTAATGTCCAACTTCTTCGAGAGAGCAAACTCCCTCGCCTCCTCCCCCTCCTCCTCCTCACACACCCCCATCTCCCCCGCCATCCACGCCCTCTCCCTCACCGGCGACCCCTTCAAATGGAGCCACGAAGCCACCCTCATCACCCGCTACCGCCGCTTCGCCGTCACCCGCAACGGCTACTTCGTCCTCGGGCCCGACGCGCTGCAGGAGGGCGACGTCGTGGCCGTGCTGCGCGGCGGCAAGACGCCGTTTTTGCTGCGCGAGGTGAATGACGGCAGAGGTGGATGGAGGCTCGTCGGGGAGTGTTATGTGCATGGGTTGATGGATGGGGAGGGCTGGGATGTGGAGGGGGCACAGGAGGAGGTGTTTTCGATACGATAGGGGGGAAGGAGATGAACGTACTGGTCGATATGAAAGGGTGTGGGTTGTTAGAATGTGGCGAAGGGGAGGACGAATCTATGATGGACTGGGCTAGGAGTGTGTATGCCCTTGTATAAACACCATTAAGCTAATACACTCGATAATTCTACACTATATTCACTACTCAGGATGAATCTCTGCAGCCATATATATGATACACCTTCTTTGACAAGATATTCAGTTGTCAAGTATACCTAGTTGTGGCGTGATGTAAATGTAAAGCGGCTATCCATCCTCGAAGAAGGCCATAGCTTTCACGCATCACTAGATACATTTGCAACTCCTCTGTACTCTTGCTCTCGTCAGCGCCCTTAGTCTTCTCTGCGGATAGATTGCTGTTCAGTCTCATCATAGCGCATTGGATGATTACCACAGCTCATGGACAGTTACAAAACCTCACACACGTACAAGTCACATCTCAAGTGGGCAGGAATTCAAAGTACATCATGAAATATTTTTTTTTGGCATTTCATATCCACTCCGCCTCTGGCCGAGCGAAACTTTGCCTCTCGTCTATCTATACAAATCCAAACATGAAAAAGTATGGCCGCCAACCCTTATCCGGCCAGCTCGTGAGTGAAGTCGGGGACAGATTATGTCGCACCCCTAGCTAAAATGTTGACAAAAGAAAATTGAAAAAAAAGAAGCGAGTAAAGCTAGCCGTCGATATTTGTGACCCGTCCCATTGTGTGTCCCAATTGATTCCCAAAAGAAAAAAGATATAAACTCCGTCGCCGTTGCCTGGTCCAAGTTTGTGTACATATGAGCCCTGGAATAGGTGGATAGAAACAAGCCGCTAATTAAGAATGGTTCGTTGCAAAAAGTATTTCTTTTTTTTTAGACTTTAAAGGTCCATAGTCAAGATCTCCAGCCTTGAGACTAGAGACTCTATGCTGGCACTTATACTTTGTACTCGGGCCATGGCAAATGCGGCACTGACTTCTTCTTCGGTGGCATCGACAAGCTCGATTCTGGACAGCATCTTTTCGGGCTCAATGCCACCAAAGATGTCGACGTGGGTAAGGCTGTCAGTGTCAAGGGCTTGGGACTCAGGGCGGGATGATGTAGGCTCGGCGTGGAAGAGGGCGAACTCGGGGTCTGCCTCAAATTCCTCATCGACTGGCGCAGCCTCAGTCTGGACAACGGGAGCCTGCTCGATGGGTCGCTTAATGACAGGCACCTCAACCTTCTCGTCATCAGACTGGAAAGTCTGCTCGACGAAGCTAGATGTCTTGCCAGAAAGGATGCCAGACTCGATAGGAGAAGGCACCTCAGAAGTCTCCACAACGAAAACCTGGGGCTGGAAGTTGAAGCCGTCGAGGTTAAACATGGAGTAGTCCATGCTCTGCTCAGGGATCATAGCCATGCCAATCTGCTGCTGAGAGGGCTGAGCGCCGTAAGGGTTCACGTCCTTGACGGATCGCTGCTCTGGCGACTGCTGAGGCTCAGGCTTAACCTGGGGCTGGGCAGCCACGGATGGGTTTGAGCTGAGGTGGTCCAGGAAGTTGGAGAATGAGGGAGAAGAGAGGAGCATGCGGGTGAGAGCAGACAGGCGCTTGTTCTCCTCGACAAGGGCGCGGTTCTGAGCACGCAGATCATTGTTTTCGGTGACTTTACCGGAGACCTCAGACTCGAGCTGGGTGATGTACTCTGTGACTGGTTAGTGAAAATGCTTTGCGATGTAATTCAAGTAATATCTTACCCTTTCTTCTTGATCGGAATGCGCGGGCGGAGACCTTGTTGCGCAGCTGTCTCCGCTCTTTGCTGCTGAGCTTCTTGCCCTCCTCACTGGCCAAAAGGCGTTCGTCCTCATCCATTTCCTCCTCATCCTTCTTAGACCTGCTCAGGTTGGTGGTGGGAGTCGGGCTGTCGGATGGAGGAGGAGCAGGCTTGGCCCGCATCGAGTTGAGAAGCTGGGTGATCTTCTGCTCGACAATGGGGTCGTTGTGAGGCGACAGCTTGCCACGAGGCTTTGACTGGGCAGGCTGGCGCTGAGCCTGTTGCTGCTGCATAATGTGCTGCTGCTGCCTCTGTTGGGCATGAGCCTTGGCCATGGCAGCCTGAGAGTGCGCACCAGGCCACAGACGGCCGACGCTGCCTGAGTGGTTTGTAGGGACTGGCGAAACGATGTTCTCCTGCTCGATGCTGCTGGGGTTGATGGTCGAGAAGAGCTGGGAATCGGCGGGCGACTCAAAGTCCATGGCCTCGGTCGGTCCAATGGTGGTCTGCGAGGGCGAGGTGTTGAAGTCAAACACTTCGTTCTCGGGAGTGAAGCTGGTCAGGAAGTCGAGGCTTCCGAAATCCTGGTAGCCCGCGTTGCTCGACTCGTTGACGGCCATTGTGTTGGCGATGGCTCCGGGGACGAAGCCAGTCTGCTGGCGGTACATGTCATAGTTGTGACTCGGGCCGCTCAGGCTGGGCGTCGTCATCATGCTGGGCGTCGTCACGGCGGCGCTGACGGGGCTGGCGAAGATTGGCTTTGATGAAGACGAAGGAGACATGGACGGCGAGCCATAGCTGGGGATGGCATCGTACTCTGATAGATCGAGCAGCGCGTCCAAGTCGACGTTATTGTTGTCCGTCATGATGGCGGATGTGCCGGCGAAAGGCGAGAGACGTGGATTGATTCGAGTCGGTCTGATGCGTCACGATAATCCAGATGCAATGAACGGCTTTGTGTTTGATGGTTCACAAAGTCGCAGGATAATAAAAACCTGAGAATTAAGGATGTATTGATGAATACAGGTTTGAGTGCAGGATAAAGGTGACGACGACCGGTTTTGGGGGAGCGGCGATATTATGGTTGACGGAGTGTTAGCGGCTGGGCCTGAAGCCAAACGGGGGGCCGTGGCCACTACTGGCACTACGCGACCGCTAAACACCTGAGCAGGCACCTGAATTACTGGGCAAAGGTGCGCTCTAGGGGCTGCGCGGAGGCCCCTTGGCGTCTGGCAGAGGTGTAGGACCTTGCAGGGGTGCGGCGGGGGTGCACGCACAAACGGGGCAGTGGACGCGTAAGCCTTTTTTCCCTGGGCATTTAATGCAGTGAGCGTCCACTAAGGCGCAACCACTAGGCGCAGCCTTTGGCCTCTTTGGCTCAAGTGCGGGATGGATCTTTTGCAGCCTCTGCGTTTTGCTTGTCCATTGCCTGAGGGATGACGACGCCTGCCTGGCCGAGTGTCCACTCACAGCCGCTCTTCTGGCTTCGCTCGCTCTCGTTAAATCCTGAAGCAAGCTCCGGCCGGGTGCGCCAACCGAAAGGCCAGCACACAGGCTCGGAGATTCGCAGGGCTGACGACCAAACCGACGACGCAGGCCGCGAGTCCAGCCAGTTCCAGCGACTATCTACTAGACAGCACAGCACAGCATCGACGAGATGGGCATGGTGATGGATGCTACTGTACTATCGAGAGATATACAAGATAAGCGCTTCCAAGGGAATTGATGCCACCACGGACGTGGCCAATACACAGCTGGTGCTGATTGCTACCGGATAGCTTCAACTACGGCCAACTACCTATTGATTGCTCCGGCTCCGGCTCCGTTGGCTCAAAACAACAAAAAGGCACTTGAGCCCGTTCGCTCGCCTTCGCTTTGGACTGGGCGTCGATAGTTTGGCTTTTAGGCCCTGATCATCAGCGAACAAGATTCGTTCCGCTCCTTCGGGTTGCTCAAGAGCCCGACGGTTCGTAATCATTCCTCCAGAGACGCTACTTGACCGGTACTCCCATTCGCCTCAACATGCCCACGTAACTCTCCCACTAGTTCATGTACCATCCAAGTCCCTCCAACTGCTCGCGAGACCATCTCCCCACAAGTGGTGGCTGTGCACACCATTCCATCTTCTCCAAAGCATCAGAGCTTCAATCCTGATGGATGGATGGACTCCTCGGTCTCCGAGCTGCTGAGTCACCCTTTTTTTTTCATCACGTGACGCTGCTCTCGCTCTCGCTTGCAAGCAGCAGATGGAGATTGGCGGTGGCAGTGTTTCACAAGAGAATCTTGTTGGCTCAATCAAGCCCTCGCCAGGCGTATCGCTGTTTGTCTTGATTGGCTCACAACAAGCGTATCTCATCCTTGCGGACCCGAACTCCTGTCGAGCATTGCCTGTTGGTTTGTTGACAGCGAGCCAAGGTCAAGGTGGCCATTACTGCATTGTCGTGGTTGCGAAACATTGATCTACCTCCGATACGCCGTGCTTTGTGCTTTGTCGTGAGATTGTTGAATCCACGTATTCAGTCCCAAGGTCGCTAATTCGATTGCAACATCTCGTCACATCTCAAAGTGGCATGTACGAGTACCAAGTACAGACTCGCATCTACCGTACCGCCAAGGCCAGGTCCGAGTCAATGCAATTTCTCCCACCGCTCAGCTTCAGGATTGCTGTGGCTTAGGTCCTTGCCAACGTAACAACAGCATCTAAGCCGAACCAAGCACCATTCACTACTCCCTACTCGTACTGGTAGTAGTTATCCTGCCTACCGTCTGAATCCTCCTTTTCTTGGCCTTTGTGATTACTTTGCCACATTGCCGGTGCGCAGGACCATATCACCGGGCAGCGGCTGAGTCGGCAGTGAAGCTGCTCCTGAAGGCGGAGTACCTCGTATGAAGACGACAAGTTTTCGAGAAGCATTGGTCGAATCTGAGGAAATGCCTGGCCACTTGCCTTTCTCGCCTTGTTTCAATCACAATGCCCACCAGCCCTGCTGAAACTGTCTAAAGCTACCAAGGCTATGCAACACAACACGTGTGATGTTTCTATTTTTGACTATGCGACATGTACCTTTTTTGCGATTCAGTTCGTCTTTCTGGAATATTGAATGGTTCCACCAGCAGCCCCGGAGTGGTGTTGATCTCAACTGACAGCAAGTTCGTCCATTTCTGGTCGAGTTTTTGATACCCACTTGCCACCCAGCACTGCTTGGACGCCTCGCCAAGAGGACCTTGACGTTTGGAAGCTTTCATCTTTCGTCTGTAGTAAGTTCAGTATTGGTCCAATTCATCTCGAGTATCCAATCATTATTTGTCTAGCTGTTTCGTGGCTGTGCCAAATCCGAACGGCGCGCGGATCATCGGTCAATCTCTAGTCTCTGACATAATTCCACATGTCTGGTGTCGACATGTGGGTGCTTGAATCGCTATCCTATTTAGGAAATGGATAGACGGAGACCGGATATGGAGGAATCATGGCGGTTTACTGTATCTCCGCCATCCGTCTCTTGTCTCCCGGTGGATGTAGTATATTCCATATAATCGATTTCATATGACAGATTGCCAAGCAATAGAGCAATAAAATCACCAGTCTTGGCCCTTGGCTCTCATCTTGCTTCTTGCTTTCTGTGTTCCTGACAGGACATGACATGTGCACATCACATGCGAACGCCTATCGGAAAGGGAACAATATTCTCCCAGCTCCCACGTGATTATGTAATAAAACGCATCAAGCTGCCCAACATCATGGGAGAATCTCGCGTCAAAACTGCCAAGATGGTCACGCATCTGGCTCCAGCACCTGATCAGTCAAAGTCCAACCAGCTTCAGGCAGAGCCTCTGAAAGCGGCTGTTATTGTGTTGCCACGGCCCGCCTCGCCGTCCGCTGGTATCGGGAGCTGTCGGCCTGCAATTCGAAGCGACGATAACGGGCGTCAAGGCTCCCTTTGTTCAGTCGCTCCGGATCCAAGCTACTGTTTTACCATTTTGATTTGTTTGCTGCTCGTGTTGCGTTTCTCTGAGCCAGGCGACCCCCTCTTGGTGCTGTAAACGCCCAGTTGAGCGAGGGTTGATGCAAGATCTCAGCAGCTCATTGAATGCAACCTTGGGCGCGTGCTAAGCCGGTGAACTGTGCCTCTTTGCTATGCTAACACTGCCTCTGTTCCTGGAAGACACCACGTTATGATATTGTATGATAGCCACTGAGACTCGAAATGGGAAGAGCACGTCGAGGCTTGGTCCCAGGAGCCGCCGCTGGGCCCAAAGAGCGGCACAAGAGAACTCAAAGATCGCAGTATCGCAACCCCTACTCGCCTCGACATGAAAACTTCGTGGCAAAACCGTCGCTGCCAAAGTCAAAGCATCACTCATACTTCGAGCTGGTTGAGAATAAAGAAAAGAAGAAGAAGCTCGAGTATCAGGTACATAGCATATACGCTCCCCGTATGCCTGTCGCGTGGGGGAAATATACTCACAACCTCAGATCACGACGGAAAAGACCCCGCCACCAGGGTTCGAGTTTGTCCCCATCGGCAACCCCCAGCTTACCGCAGCCTGCAAAGAAATATCCCGCGAAAAAGATGCCATGATATTTATTGTTTCCGTGCGTTTCCTCTCGTCGAACGTGTGATGCAACATTATTATCTAACATTTAGCTTCTCAGAATGCAAAAGGTCTTGATGAAAGCAGCCTTGCCAACCAAGTGCATCGAATTGGCCATCATATCAGGCAAGTCATTGTTGAGGAAGCCAAGGCAAGCATCGATGACATGCCTCACCTTGTCGGCGCAGTAACAGGCGCCGGCCCTGAGCCTATTCCCGAATCCCAGAGCGCCTATCATGCTCAAGTTGATGCCGCCATTAGGGACCTGTTTCCACGGATTCCCAATACTGACCGTCAGATGATTATTGAGCATTCTTTCACTCGGGTTTGTATTTTCTCCTTTCTCTCCCCGTCTTTCCCCATAGCACAAAAAGACCAATGGCGAACAATAATATCTTCCTTAGGGATCAACTAATCGATCTGAGCATCCTGTCGGCTTCTCAGAAGACATTCCACTTTCTCGCAGGGTCCAGCTAGCAGTCCTTGCCCACATAAGGCACACTCATACGCGGTATGATGCACTGTTGAGGGAAACAACTTGGCAGAACGCGCGACGAACTGTAGAATCTCTGTGTCTGGACATCCTCGTTAAGTGGCGGGGAGATGAGGAAACCGGTCGTGACCAACTGGACGAGATCTTGCGTGAGGTTGTTGTCATCTCCGATTCCGAGGATGACGACGATGATGATGACGATGAAGATGACGATGACTCGACCGATTATACGTCGGACGAGGATGCTGATCAAGCCAGGCTCACACCCATGCCTGTGTATCGGTCAGCACAACCTGTCCGTCATATATATCGGCCAGATCGCTCCCCTCCTAGGTCCTCCGTTCGAGAAGCGATCCAAGTGTTTTCTCCTCCTGCTCCAAACGTGGTAGCGTTGGGATACACTGATCGTGGTCGCGGAGTTGACAGGAGAGCTCAGCGTGGGTTCAAAAGATACCGCGCCTGGGAAGAAGCCATCAGACGTAATCGAGTGGAAACACCAGTGGCTGGGCCGCCCTCTCTGGATACTGCCATCAGCCATGCCGCCTCATATCAGCCTTCCAGGTCTATTGGGCCTTCTTATGACGTCCATGTCCGGCCATATGACAACTCAAGTCCAGTGGTTCTTCCCCCTGGAACTTCCCCAAGTTTGAATAGCCGCGGGATACAACGGCCCATATATGAGGTACCATCTTCTTTGACTTCGTCACCCTACCGTGGTCCGCCTATAGATGCTCGGCCCTCTCATGAAAAGGTAATGTCCGTTGTGCCGTACTCGACTAGCACGTCATCTCGCGAGCTGGCTTCTTCGGCTTCCAGTCATTTCCCAGACATGTTGGTGCGCTCTATTGAGCCGGCATCCCCAGCCGCGCAGTCCACATACATACGCACCCTACCCCCCAGGAGCCAGGTCTCGGTAAGTTCTTATGCAACACCGGTCACACCACTGGCCGGCTTTCAGCATCCCCCTAGGCTTGTTTCAAATCCAGGAGAAGGAATCCAATCTTGGGATCGCCCCCCAGCGACGCAGGTAATTTATGATGGACCGCAAAATGCCATGGATTTCAATGCCATTTCCAGTAGAGAATCCAACTATTCGCATGACTTCCGTGGCCAGACATATCCGCATCCCACTGCATATGGAGCACAGCCAGCATCTTCTTTTCCTCATCCGGCATCAGGCAACCCAGTGTCAGCTCCTTCTTCCAGGCTTCCGGAGACGAGGAGAATCGTTTTAAACGCAACCCGTCCAGGAGAGCGTTCAAATCCTATCCTTATGGAGGATCGGGGCGGATACTATGAAAGGGTCAACCCTCGACCTGAGGGCAGCGCGCGAATTCAACTACGGCCTTCTCGCCCTGCTCAGCCACCAGCAGAAGTTGAGGTCCAAACCACTGTCAGGCCTCACACGATTTTTCAATGGGAAGAAGATTCGAGGCATAGAGCCGAGCGCCGGGGTGTTGCAGAAATCGAAGTCAATCCTCTGTTCGATTCTCGATCCCGTGCACCCCATGCACCTCCTGCACCCCATACTCACCCCTACCCTCCTCGCGACTATTATGGTGCACCGAGGCTTGAACCACTGACCAAAGAGCCGGACTACAGAGTACAAACCCGGCAAGTGCCTAGTGGAGAGTATGCTGCACCACCTCCTGAGGGCTACTGGGTCATGTAAGTTACAGACACTCTTGTTTAGCATACAACTCGAATTTGCTTTGATTTGATACTTATGTGTTGCAGACGACAATATGGTGACAGACAGGCCCCACGGCCTCATCCCGAACCTGTTTATCACCCCCTTCCCACACGACCCCCTGGGGTAGATGAACGGTATGACACTAGACGAGAGCATCCGGGCCTAGGCCAGCCAGCATCGAACGTCATTGTTATCGACTGATGTGGCATTTCTAGCCCCCGGGTTTCAATGTCAGCTCGCCTCTTGTTCCTTTATCTTTTCTGCTTCGAGTTTCAAGCCCAGGCATTGCGCAGCATCCAATGATGATGATTATGATGAGCACATCAAGAGTTTAGAAGCACATACGGTTTTGTTTGTTTGTTTTCCTGTTATTCAAAAATGGCATGGCAAAAAGCATGGAGTGGAGGAATTTTGCTTGGTTGGACTCATGTTTATATACCCCCCAACGCTCTCCTTTTGCCGGACCCGGCCACGTGGAAGCACCGCTATTAGATACCCAGAAGGGGGGAGGCATTGGCGGCTATTTGTTTGTTTGTTTGTTTGTTTTATTCAGTATGATTTGGAACAGAGCATCAATGATGGAAAGACTTGTGCGAGTACATGATGCGTCTATGTTAGAAAGGGGGTGAAACTGAAGGCGAACCGAGTGTTGAGTTAATTGTGCTTGAAACATTGAACTTGTCGATTGTGATTGTGCTTCTTTTTTGCTCACTACAGAACAACATCACAAGAGCATCATGAGCAGATAGTAGAAAATGTATTTATTTCGAGAACAACATAAAACTAATAGTTAACCACGCAACCCACATTTCGCTCACATATAAAGTGAGTCTAGCAGCTTCTCTTCTTTTTATGACCCGTGGGGTATCCATAAGATGCATACAAAGGCTATTTTCACCCAATCATGCCGTCATTTCTTTCATGCAAGAACGCTCTCTCTCCTTAAGAACCCCCCCCCCCCCCCTTTAGTTCCGGCCTCTTCTCTGCCCCTTGCCAACTCCTGAGCCCGGGCCGTGTCTCTTCTCGGTGCCCAGGCCCCTCCGGCCAGCAGCGATGCCGCCCTTTCCGCTCCTGGGGCCGCCGAAAGAGCCGCCGCGGCCTCCTCTGCCTCCATGCATCGGGCCGCCTCTTCCACGGCCTCCTCTGCCACCGCGATCGCGGCCGGGGCTGATGCTGTTCTTGACGGCCACGGCGTCGTCCTCGTCCATCTCATCGCCGTCGTCGCCGTCCTTGGAGCGTTTGTTGGAGAACTTGAGTCTGCCGCCGCGACCGCGCTTGGCAGCATCGCGGCCCTTGATGGCGGCGACGTAGGCGCCCACGCCGGAGTTCTCGGCGCCGCCCGCCTGGTCAACGTCCATGGCGCCCTCGTCATCGCTGTCCTTGCCGAGGATGAGCTTGCCGTCGAGATCGGTCTTGGCTTTTGTCTTTTGGGGCTTGCGGAGCTTGACGGGCTTGGTGGATGATATTCTGGCGAGGGCCTTCTTGTCGAGAAGGTCGAGGGGCTCGTCGTCGTCTTCGACAATGTATGTCTTGCCGCCCTTCTGAGCCTTCTTCTTGGGCCTTTGTGCGCCCTCGTCGTCTGATCCCTCAGACTCGTCCGAGTCGCTGCTATACAGAGCGCGGTCGTATTCGTTCTCATACTGTCGCTTACCGTCTTCTTCTTCGTCGTCTTCACTAGCGTCGTCGTCGTGGGCTCCCTTGGCAGCATCCTTCTTTCTCTTTGCTCTCTCCTTGGTCTTGCGAATGTTGGCGAGCAACTTCCTGTCGGACTCGGGGCAGCTCTTGTTGATGGCGTCGAAGCCGAAGCGACGGACCATGCGCTCCAAGATGTGCTTTACCTTGGCCTTGAAGTGGCCCTTGTGTTCGTTACTCCAGATAATCAGGTTGGGTACGAGCGTGTCCAGTCGTGGCATCATCAGCTCAACTGGCAGGCTGATGACACAGACCTTGACGAAGCCAAGGCAGCTCTTGACAATCTCTCGATTATTTGAAGTCAAGAAGAGATCCATCGTTTGCACCAGGTCAGACAGAGTCTGCTCGCTCAGAGATGATCGGAACTCGTAGAGGAGACGGCTGATGGCGGTGACTGACGCAGAAATCATGTGGGGGGTGCTTCCGGCCAGACCAGCGCTCACCATGGTGAAGAATTCTTCGATATTGGCAGTGGCAGCTGGGGCATCGCTTGGCATGTGAGGCACCTTGCTGTTGTCAATGACAGCGCCGTTAGCAGCCGCCATCTTTTGTCCCATCTGAACCAGGAGGTCGTATGCGCTTTCACGGGCTCGTTCGTTGTTCTCTTTGCAGCAGATGACAATCTCGCTCAGAACAGACGGGATGAAGTGAAGGCAATCTTCAGGGACAAAGGGTAACAAAGCAGTAATGGCAGCGATTCTCTCGCGTCTAGCCGGAGCAGAGACCTTCTCTGAGCTGGAGAGAATCAGGGTCTGCAGCTCAGCATTTCGCTCCTGCAGAGCAGCCTTACCAAGCTCGGAAGTGGCCAGTCGTGGTATCAGCTTGTACGCCTTCTTCTGCAGCTGGGGCTCCTCCTCCTTGTTAATAATTACAGAAGCAATCTCAAACAATGTAGCGAAGCTCTCTCGTGGAAGGTATGCCGAAATAGTGATGACAAGATCCATGAGGGTCTGTGCAGTGGATGGCATGTGATCCTTTGACTTTTGTCCTTGAGCGGGCTTTTCAGCGGCCGGTGCATTCTGGAGTTCTCCTGCAAGCATCTTGCTGACACGGTCGAACGTGTCCATAAGCTCCTGGTTTGGTGTGATGCTGAGGAAAGCATTTACAGTCTGCAGAATGGGGCCTCGGCTCTGGGGCAAAGTCTGGGTATACACGTTAAAGAGGACAGCAAGCATGTTACCAGCAAACTGGCCCAGATATGCCAAGTTTTTGCGAGCGGCATCCTTGGTTACCCGGCTCTGTAGGAGGAGGTCCTCTTCCTCCTCTTCGATATTTGCAATGGCTTGGTTGGATTCAATCAAAGTCCTCAGGCCTCTGCAGATATCCAGTCTCAAGTCGACTTGTTTGTAGAGAAGATTGGCCAAGATTTCAGCCATAGCTTGGTCGAAGGACTCCATCAGGTCGAGAGGCAGATCGCAGTAGCCCGGCAGAGTAGACCAGATTTGCTGCACCAGCGTCTCGTAGATCTTGATCTCCATAGTCTTTTCAGCTTCTCCGTGATCCAAGACCTTCTGGAACATGACTTCACTCAAAGGCACCATCTCGCTCTTGAAATGAGCCAGATTTGTGTTGCTAATGTAATCTCGGAGGATCGGGAACAGCCATGCTCTTCCGTTCTGGCCCTTTACGGGCTTGATGATGTTCAATGGGAGAATGGACAGAACCGCCTCAGGGCCCATGGCTCGAATAGCCTGGCCCAGGACCTCGTCCGCCTCTTTCTTGTTCCGGAAAGACGGGTTTTCGCGAATCTCTCCGATAGTTCGTGTAACGTTGAGCATGATTGGGTTTGCCCTCCATCTCAGAGTGGTGAAAATAGCCTCCAGGACATTGAAAGTCTGCAACCAAGCGGCCTGGTATTGAACACTGAGGAGAGACTCAGCCGCTTTGGCAATTTTATCCAAGACTTTCTCATCGTATATTGAGGGCTCAAGAATAACCTGTGGGGGAATGCAGTTGGCCATGAATGAGACCAAGCACTCGGAGGCCGAGATTCTAATGTTTTCGGAATCAGACTGAAGGAACTGCGCCACCATGTTGAAAAGATCGGGAAGGTTTTGGAAGGTCTCGTCAGCTTCAACCTGTGCAGACACATCGTAGCCTCGGGAAAGGATCGCAAGCCACGGGGGGACAAGTTGGGTATCGTTCGCAGCTGGTCGCAGCTCTGAAATGATTTCCATTAGGCGAGGCAGCTTTGCTGAAGTGAGTTCGTCTGTCATTCCCTCAAAGATCAACTCGAAAATTTCAAAAGCAGCCATGGTCATGTATTCATTGCCCGTCTTGGCAATGTTTAGGAGGAGTTCACAAAGAGACTCGATCTTGGTGCTCGGCCAGCCACCGCTCGCAGATGCTACTGTCTTGATCAATTGAAGTGCATGGATCAATGCCGGATCGTGCGTCGTGCTGGGCGCCTTCTTGCCCTTTCGTGCCTGGACAGCCTGGGCTGCAAGATCCTCCAAGTTCTTTAGCGCAGTGTGGGCGCACATGTCCGCGGCTGGGTGGTCCGTAGAGGGGCTTGGTGGGGGGTTCTTGAGAACTTTCTTGAGCGCATCTTGAGATCGTCTTCGCACCTTGGGCCTCTGATCCAAAGCAAGGTTCAGCAGTCCGGCAACGGCACGCCTCGGTCCAATTTGGGTGACAGAGAGTTCCCATGAAGCGGCATCCTGAGCCAGGAGGAGAGACTCTAGGCAGCCGATCGAAGTCCTGAGAAGAATTGGCTCTGCATCCTGGGACAACAAAACCGGCGCGAGCAGGGTAAGGATCTGAGTAAACTTGGATCGAAGCAGAGGCTGCGGTGCGAACGGGGTGACTACGTCGAGAAGATAGACCACCGGAGTGGCCAATTCGATGTTAACGTTTCCATTGTTCTCCGCCTGCTGAAGAAGCGCGAGAAGGGCGGCAAAATATCCAGTAGAAGTGGGAGCTGTGTTCTGCTCCTTCAAAGTTGATTCGACCGCCTGCAAGACAACGACAGTCTAAGCGCACACAAAAAAGTTAGCCAAGGCAAACCGTACATCAATCTCTGAATACACGAAGATGCTCACCTTCTTCTGACTCTGAAGTCCCGGGGACTTGATCTTGTCCAGCTTCTCAGCCAGAGTCGGAGTTGGAGTCGCCATCTTGTCGTAGATATCGTCCAAAACCTCGTGAGTGAGAGAAAGCGTCCGCTTCGCCCGCTGCAAAATTCGAGACAAGCAAAGCGCACAGCACAAAAAATTCCTTATCGTAATCCCCGCCAGTCGATAACGATAACGATAAGTTGCGCCAGCCAAGTGGAGTGTGGCTGAGCAGCGTATGCCAATATCCAATATTCGACATCGTTGTATCCGAGTTGTCGACGTACCTGCGGCCCCTCCAAGCCTCACCCAAGCTCCAGCAGTAGTAATTGGTCGTCAGTTTTCTGGGGGATCCAGCTTCGCAAGTTCGATTCCGCTCCGGCCACTGAATTGCGCAGCTTCGGCGAGGAACCATGACTTTCCTCATACTTGTGATTGGGGACCTGCACATCCCGGACAGGGCGCTGGACATTCCCGCCAAGGTATGCTGAGCAAGACAGAAGCCCCAGCGGCTTTACCCTGGAGCTTTGGTGTTGTCACCGTTTGCTAACTTGTGATGTTGCGTTCGCCCGTCTAGTTCAAGAAGCTGCTTGCGCCCGGCAAGATTGGCCAGACTCTATGTCTCGGTAACCTCACCGACAAACACACCTACGAGTATCTCCGGTCCCTGTCGCCGGACCTTAAGATCGTCAAGGGCCGCACCGATGTCGAAGCCACGTCTCTCCCCTTGACGCAGGTCGTCACTCACGGCGGCATCCGAATTGGCTTCCTGGAAGGCTTCACGCTTGTTTCCAACGAGCCCGACCTGCTTCTAGCTGAAGCCAACAGACTGGACGTCGATGTCCTGTGCTGGGGCGGCACTCACCGTTTCGATGCCTTTGAGTACATGGACAAGTTCTTCGTGAACCCGGGCAGCGCGACAGGAGCCTTCTTGACAGGAGCAAGCCTGGATGCGGAGCCTACGTCTCCAAGCTTTTGCCTAATGGATGTGAGATCTTCTATATACTCTAGAATCTTTAGCAACGATACTGACTTTTATGACAGGTCCAAGGCATTTCATTGACTCTCTATGTTTACCAACTAAAGACGGATGAAAAGGGAAATGAGAATGTGGCGGTAGAGAAGGTTACTTATACAAAGCCCGTGGAGCCATCTATGGGTTCATCATGACACACCTGAGTTAATTGTAGAGAGAGGATGCTCAGCTAATAGAAACCATTGTAATTGCCGACGGCAGAGGTAGAGAAGGAGTCAATACCCGGGCCAACCCAATTATACATAACAACTTGGTGCTTGTCGGTGTACAAGTCTGCCATTACTTTCAAAGAACCAGAAAAAGCATAAAGATAAATTCAAATATCATTCAATAATTTTCGTCGCTTGGTATCTCGCGCATGAAACAAGATTCAAGTTCGCCTAATAATGCATCCCGAATTGACAGTCGTGAGTGCCCACAATAACGCCCAAACACATTCCTTGCTCGAAACTCCTGGTACTTTCCCCCTCGGCTGTTATATGCTTCAGAGCCGTCATCATACCATCATACTCCTCCGTCTAGAGTTGATCCTCTCTCTTGCTGATAGCTTGTCGTCTTCGTAGTCGTCATCGGGATTGATGGTAGAATGCCTTGATGTAGTGGTCCGTCTCCGACCCCGTTTCTTTGGTTCCTTGACAGGTACTTCCTTCTCAGCCGGAGGCGACTCGCTTGTAAACTCATACACATCGGCCTCTGCCAAACCGCTACTATCAAGGTTGATACTAGTATCCCTTGATCCCTCGGATGACTCTGCGTCCTTTAAAGCATCGTTGACAATTCCCAAGCCTTTTGATGCTATGCTCGAGGAACGCTTACGGCGTTCCGTAACGACGCTACTTAGAAGGACGTCTGTAGCTAAATGTTTTGCTGCCAGAGGGCTCGACGGATTATCTTCGATATCAGATACTGTCATCTCGCGTTTACTCTTTGTCGATTCAGGCAAAGCGGACTCGTAGTTGCTAACCCGTCGAGCGTATTTCCCTTCTCCAGTTACAGCATCAAATAGCTCCTTGGTTGGTCGTCGCATCTTGGCTCTCAGATTGGGCTCAGTATAACTGATAGTCGTCCGATTCCGCCTACTAGGCCGTGATGTCTCTCCGTTGGACGAGATGTCAGAAGGAGGAGGCGTGTCTCCTCGTGATCCCTCAGGCGATACGTCCACCGCCAGAGAGTCAGGCGAGAATAATGCTGATTCTCTAATGGGTGCTGCCAGATCAACTGTTACATCCGAGGATCCTTGAGATTCAATCGTAAAGATAGGCAGGGCTTTTGCTTCAGCGGGTAATGGGTTCTTCGCTTTTTGTTTTTGTCGATCAAATGTTGCCCTCGATTTTGCTGCATTGAGTTTGGCTGTTGCTATCTCATCAACCACAGATGGCTTCATCTTGGAAATTTTCCTTGGGGATTGAATATCGTCGTTAGTGCTCTTGACTGCCAGCGGTCTTCGAACGTTTTCCGAAAGCTCCAGTCGCGAGGTTTTTCTCATCTTAACGAAACCCCTCCCCGACCTTCCTTCTGTCTTGTCGACTAATATCTTGCCAATACTCTTCTCATTCGTTCCCTTCTGAGGTTGATCGTTCTCGCTGTCGTCTTGAGCTCCAAATTTCCGTTTTGACCCGGTCTTAACGGGCAGAGTTGGTGCAGCATCCACAGCGTTCTTGGGCTTATTGACCCGGTCACGCTTTTGCGCTATCTGCTCCTCTCCATCGTCTAATTTGTCATATTTTGACGATGCTAGTGAAATTGGGGGCTCCAGGCCCTTTGTCTTCTTCGAGTTCTCAACAGGCATTGATCTAGTTGGTGAATCGATCTTGACTGGGTCTTCCTCGATGTATTTAGACATTGGTGGAGGGCCCAGTTCAGGTGACTCGATATCAGCTTCTGACCTGAGAGCTAGAATTTGTTCATGGCTATAGATTTGTTAGCATGTCATTATCCACTGCGAAGTTGAGTTTACTTACTTCATTGATCTCCGGGAATTGCTCCTGTTTTCGCTGATGACGCCGAGTTCTTCAACATCTTTTGCAATTTCGCGTAGCCGCCTCTGAGATGGACTGGGCCGACTCGCGCTGAAGCCCAATGGGTTCTTTGATCTTCGCTTAATCATGGGCGAATGTCTCTTCGCGGGCGGCTCGAGGCCCAATTCTGCAATAAGAGAGCCCCATTCTGTAAGTTGAGACTCTAATTTGGCCTTGATGGCCATCGCGTGATCTGCTATTCTTCGCGACTCGCTGTCGTCGACTTGTTTTTCCAGCTCCAGGATGCGGCTGCGCAGCTCGAGATTTTCCGACAGCATACATGCGCACTCATTTTCCAGTTCGCGGATTCGAAGGGCTCGGATGTTGTTTGTCTTTGCGAGTTCTCTATTCTGGCGAAGCATCTTCTTGCGAACTGAATGGCACGTTGTTAGCACGCGCGACAAGTCAGAATTTGATGCCCGAGGTCACATACGCGTTTCCAGCGTCTCTGTCGGCACCGGGATTTCGTTGAGCCTAGCCATGGCTCCTCACGAGACACGCGTGTCTGCGGCGCAAATGGTTATGGAGAAGAGTTTAACAGCCAGAGATGGTTATTGGGGTATCAAAAGCGGTTGAGAAGTCGGTCTGGAAAGCGCTTTGGGCGGGATAATTTTGGTTGTGTCATTATTTACTCCGCGACCTGTTTGGGCATAGCGCAAGTTTTTCTCTCTAGACTAGCAAACCGTTTGTACACAAAAGCTTCTGGTTGCTAGGGTGAAGACCACGTGAATCTAGCTTTGGGAATGGCCCCCGCCAGATCTAAGAAAGAAACTCAATACAATTGCTTAGTCTACATATCCGAAGCCCGTTGATGCATTTTCAGTGAATGACAGCTGCACTTGTCCAGCCAATGAATTTTGTTCGATACTGAGAAGAATAATTTTCCCACACGCAAATACATTCATCACCCAACATGTCGTATCCCACCAGGTCATTTTCATCGCATGTGCGCGCATCAAGTTCAACCGCTTCAGCTCCACAGTCACCTGCACTGTTGGCTCGAATCGAAGAGAAAAAGGCAGAGCTTGAGAATCTTAAAGAGCTGAGAGACTTGAGCGCGACAGTGGCAACTCAGATGGAGGCCTTGGAGCAGAAACTCACCACCTTGTCAGATGGAACTGAGGGTAAGACAAGCCTGTGTTAAATTGTGCTTATGGAGATGAGAATTGGGACTGACAACATGGGCAGTGATTGCTGCTGTAGTTGGTAACTGGCATAATGTGCTTCGTGCCATCGGCATGGCTTCATGTAGGTCCAGTATCACCACTCCAAACATGTATGGCTACTTAACTAAAATATAGCAAAACTGGCAAAAACAGCAGCTGGGCCTGCCTCAGAAGAGGCATCAACATCCGCGGTGCAACTACCACAAACTCTAGTACGAATTCCCACGGAGCATGCACCAACATTACAGGCGCAAGCCGAAGCAGTAGAGGCGGCAGCCGACGAGTCCATGACAGACGCGTAAGCTGGAATGGGCAAGAATGATGGTAGTAATTAACAGCATCGGATCGACTACTACCTACTACTATTATGCAAATGGTTTTTGGAGAAGCTCGCCTCGAGCTTCTTGGAATCGACTGGCTACCTCATCATGGAGTTATACGAGGCAAGGGACATCGCCACAGGGGTCAGCGCACATGCTCTTGGATGCATGCATGCTGCAACATTCTCCGGTACTTTGCAGCCAACCTTTCCTTTGATGTCATGGTCTCCCGGCATGGCAAGATTATTCCCTAGAAGATCCTCCTCTTGTCATCCCGGAAGACGGAGTTGCAGATCGAAAGCCTTCGATGGGAGGCATCCTCAACCATCGTCGATTTTATCGGCAGCTTCCCACCCTTATCGCCGTTACCTTGCCGCGCCACCGATACAAATCCGAGACGCGTTGCCTCGGCCCTGGTCGCGATGTCGCTTGCCACTGCAACACAGGCGACTTGAAAGGGGAGTCGATAAAAATGGCCACCTGGGAAAAGGGAAATGACGATGGGCCAGCAAGGTTGAAAGCAAGCAGTGTGGACCTTGGCGCAGCAGAGCGGAAGGTGGAAGCAGATCGGATTCATTTCATTTCGGCTCCACCACTTGGCAACCTGTCTCACCCGCAATCAACATTGAGTCCAAAATAGCTTCCTACGGCAGAGCTGATTTACCCCAGAGATTATTTGCCTATCCTACTATACCCAAACCAGCATCATCACAGCAGCTTTGGTTCATTTCACCAGCTACTAGTTGAAATAGAAGGCTTCGCGAACATATTGGTTTCGGCCCCGCTTGAGCGCCTACGGCCGCCCGAGTCTGGCCTGTCCGCGAAATTAGACTACGGTTTTGGTCCTGTCCGCAAAGGATACGGAGTCGTAGTAATTAATTTCTATCGTATCTGATAGAAACCCCCTGCGTGCGAAGTTTCCAGTCCAATCACGCCCTCGGCGCGCTTTGCAGGCGCCATCTACAGCCGCTGCGACAATGGCACGACGCAGCATCGCGAAGTCGTCGTCGGCAGAGGATGTTGGCTTTGGCGCTGTGCAAAAAGGGGGCACTTGTGATGTCCGCTTTGGAGCCGACATCTTTCAGCGATCCGCGAGACCGGGTAGCTCTCGTGACGTTTATGAAAAACTGCCGACTCATCATACGCCAAAGCAAATAACGTCGTCGAAGCGGAATTTAGCGGGTGATAGCGTCGTCCAGGATCCCTGTCCAGGTCAACATCACAGCCAGGGTCACCGGCCATCGGATGTTGCTATTACCAGAGAACTGAAGAAACATGTCATAGCAACCTCTCCTTCGGCTCTCCGTCGAGCAGCCAGACAATCCTCACCCCAATTTCGTCGTCGGCCAGCCGTTGTTTCAGAGACTTTTCAGCCTCTCGATTCTTTGCGAGAAGCGTCTACTCTGGACATCAACAAGCACAATAATGAGAACACGGGGTCATCCTCCACTCGTGCATCTCAAGGTGTGTTGGCATACGGTCACAATCATCTACTCTCTCATTTTCCTTGCTTGCACCCAGTCATTGACATACTTTGCGCTTCTCCTAGAGCGATTCGCTGAAGTATACGACATCCTAAGAGATACAATTGGCGAACGCACCATCTGGGAGCAGGTCAAGAGACACTCGGCAGGCCAGTTTGAATGGCTGTTGACCCATCTGCCGTCTCCGAATTCTAGCATTCACGACAGCTCATCTGAAGAGTACGCATCTGAGCACGGAGCTGACGGCAAAGTTTACGTCT
This sequence comes from Trichoderma afroharzianum, assembly GCA_037893235.1. Taxonomy (NCBI): domain Eukaryota; kingdom Fungi; phylum Ascomycota; class Sordariomycetes; order Hypocreales; family Hypocreaceae; genus Trichoderma; species Trichoderma afroharzianum. Next base: position 782,528 of record JBBLXW010000016.1, on the reverse strand, counting down.
GCAATCTAGTGCTGCAGAAGAAGCGGGAGCCACATAGCGACAGCGAGTGCCCGCTCAATTCATATTATCTACTGGCGACGCCACTGCAATACAGCGCCAACTGGACTGTGGAAATGGAGGAGCCTCGGATCGCCAGTGATGACGATTCCGTCACCTGGATGGACCATAGCCGTCCAGTAACGCCGCCAATGAAGGTTCCCGAGATTGTTCTCGCCGTTGAAAATGCGGTTTCGCCAGCGTTTACTGCGGTGAGCGACAGGAGCTTTGGCGACAGCTCGTCACGAGCCACCTCGTTCTCGCTACCGCGGATTGAGGACTCGCTGGAGGAGCTGGATCGGCTCGAGGACCAGTTGGAAGCAGTGAACGCGTTTACACAATCTCAACAATTGGCTCTGATAACCAGGCCATCACCAAAGGTTTCGTCTTATTCAACACCAGAAGAAGCAATGAGAGCATTCAAAAGATCGACGGTATCTGGTGCACCGGCCACGGTTCGCTCTAAACCTGCCGAAAAGGCCATCGCAACACCGCGTCGATCTGCGTCTCTGACTGTTCGGGAGAAGAGCCCTGAAGAGCCAGCCAAGGGATCCTCGAGTCGGCGGTCCGGCCTTGGTGTATTCATGTCTAAAGCCGGGAACACCCTGGCAACGGTGGCCAAGTCTTCTGTTCGCTCATCGAAAACGCCTACAATTCCTAGTTTTGAGTTGCCAGGTAAGGCCGTCGCTCGACGCTTGAAGGAAGTTCGCGAAACCCGCGAGGCACATCATGCGGCGGCTCTCAAGGCACTGGAGGCCCCCCCAAAGCCGAGAAGCAACAAGACTTTGCCCAAGCCTACCTTTGAGTTACCTGGAGATACCATTTCGCGGCGCAAGAGGGAGGAAAGCGAGGCTAAGCTGCGGGCCCAGGAGGAAGAGCAGCGCAAGAGACGCGAGTTCAAGGCACGACCTGGACCTTCTCGGCCAAACTCTACGCCTAGCACGCTTCCCCGTGACACCGTAGCAAGCCGAGCTCGCCAGGCCAAGATTCAGGAGGAAAACGCGGAGAGACAGGCGGCCTTGTCTCACAAGGTCAAGCGACTGTCGCTGGGTCTCGTGCGCGATGAGCCTATGACGCCCACCCCCAGTAAGGCGGAAAAGCAGCGTGCACGTGGTTCCATGATTGCAGTTGCAGAGTCTATCAACCGGTCGATACTTGCATCAATGGTCACCGCCACCAAGAGTAAGAATCCGCTATCCATTGAAAACATGATGACCCGGTTCCGGTCTAAGAGCAAAGAGATTCTGGGGCACGATTCTGCAAGCATCATGGAGAAGAAGAGCCACGAGAAGAGCGACAGACCGATGACTGCCAAGGCTGCCCGAGACGAGGCTGCTGAGCGCTCTAGAATAGCGAGTCGGGAGTGGGCAGAGAGGAAGCGTCGTAAGGAGGCGGCGTCTCTGAAGCAAATCACGGGGCAATGAGGTTGCGATATCGCTAGAGTTTAGGCACTGTTTGTCTACTCTTTCTTTTGTTCACTTTCTTTTCTATCATACCCGTGTTCTTGAGGTTCTCTTTAAGGGGGGCTGCTCTGACTGAGCAGCATCAGGCGCACAACAGATATATCAAGGAGGGGAGTTACAACGCGGGCGGCGGGTACATCAATACCGCCATTGTTTCAACTGTACAAATAGGGACGGGACTGGAGTTTTTTTTGGGGGGGTTTGTGGATGTTTGGAGTCGCACATTTGTCGACACTTTGGGGATACAAAGACTTTTGCGGTTTTGGGAGCAATCCCAGGGTTGCAGTCGTGAGGCGCGCAACACTTTAGCTATGATACACTGTAGCTACTTGAGCTTTATGCTGGGAGATAGACGACTGGGGCTGACAATTGGGCAGCCAGTAATTGGGCGGCTGATTCGCAGAAAGGTGGATGAGGCTAAAGGGATCTGCCGGCTGTGCTTTGCAGGCTGGATGCATTACGGCTAAGAGAGGAGAGACTCTGCAGTAGAGCTGGGAGAAGGAGAAGTCCAAGGACGGCCAAGGTTAGATTAAGACTGCTGCTAGTATTGGTATTAGACTATTGGTATTAGCATTAGTATTAGCAGTAGAAGCAACAATGCAAATCTTTGAGCCGTCACCTGTCATTCGATGTCATCAATCCTGTCATCAGCCATATTCTAGCCAGATTCGAGCGAGTGTCAAGTTTAGTCTGCCAAATGCAGCAATGACGTCTATTGGCTCCGTGGATTTTTGGTGTTCACTTTTATTGATAACATAAGGCTAGGGACTGCGTCGTTACATTCTCGCTTGGCTGCAATTTTTCATTACTAGCTTTCTTCCATTGAGTCATCTTTTAACGGGTGCTTTGGAGTCTTTACGCCTCGGTTCTTGTTTCTTTCGCTGTGACTGCTGCACGCACTCTATATTTATACCAGGAGCGGAATAAGGTACAGGTGCCTGACCTGTTTGTATCTCTCGGTTTTTGTTTGTGCCCTGGCACGACAGCTGCGATGAGCTGCTGAGAGAAGACCAAAAAAATCTTCAACTTCACAAAATCTTGGCGACAGCACCAGAATATTCATCCCGACACGATCCAGCTGCTCATCATTGCTGGTGTTTTCTTCTTCTTCTTCTCTCTTTTAATCTCTCCAAAATATATCCATCTCATCTCCGCCGCCGTCGCCTTGATACCCAGCCAGCGTCATCATCTCGATATCCTCACTTTAAATCACCCCACGTCATAACCCCCCAGATCTTGAACTGACTGACTCGTTTCCTACCATGGACGCCCCAACCGTCGCCGTCAACGGCTGCACCATCGTCGGCGTCTTCCAGCCCGCCTCAGCCAAGTACCCCAAGGCGCTGGACATTTTCCATGGCATCCCGTTCGCCAGCGCCCAGCGCTTCCGGCCCGCCGTGGCGATGCCCTTGTCCGAGGCCTCAGGCGTCATTGATGCCTCGCGCCCAGCGCCCTCACAGCCGATCCCCATGGCGCAGCACGCCACGGCAGAGAATCCGTTGACGCTCAACGTGTTTCGGCCTTCCATGTCGGCGTCGGCGTCGGAGTACGTTGTCGGGCCGGAGAGCGAGGGCGTGAGGGATCTGCCCGTGGTGGTGTACGTTCATGGAGGGGCTTTCAACTTTGGGTTCCCGCTGGAGAGGGATCTGGCGTCGTTTGTGGCCTGGGGGGCGAGCCAGGTGCTGGTTGTGAGCGTTTCGTATCGTCTGGGGGCGCTGGGATTCTTGGCTGGTGCTCCCGAGACGCAGGAGCTGAATTTGGGGCTGAGGGACCAGAGGTTGGCGGTTGAGTGGGTGAAGGAGTGGATTGGTGAGTTTGGGGGGGATGCTGGTGATATCACGCTCTTGGGGACGAGTGCTGGTGCTCATTCGGTGAGTTTTTGACATCTTTTGGTGGAATATCTCATCATTATATGAAGATGAGCGAGACGGCGATACAGCAAAGGACAATAGTGTTTACTGACGTTTTCATCTCTCAGGTTGGTCATCATATACTCAACCCGTCTCCTCTCCCCTTCCGCAAGGCCATCCTCGAGTCCGGATCTCCAACCGCGCGCTCTGTGCTTTCCCCTTCACACCCTCGCAACGTAGGCCATCTAAACGAGTGCAGCATCTACGCCAACAACAGGCCTCTCGACATCCTCCCCATCGACTCTCTCATCGAAGCCTCATTTACCGTCTACGCCATGCACCACACGCCCGTGACCTGGCCCTTCCAGCCCGTCATTGACGGTCCCGGAGGCGCCATCCCCGACTTGCCCCTGAACCTGTGGCGCCAGCTCGTCGAGTCGGGTCGTGCCAAGGACATTTCCGTCATCACCGGCTTCTGCTCTCACGAGGGCACGACGTTTGCTCCGCAGCACGCCTCCACCAGCGCCGAATTTCGCTCCTTTTTCCAGAAACTCATTCCTTCTTTTTCAGCAGACGATCTCGACGCTCTCGAGCTATTGTACCCCGATCCCCTCATCCACCCGGACTCCCCCTATCTTCAGCCCCCCGGCATAGGGGGTCCTCAGAAACGCCCGTACGGAGCGCAGTTCCGCCGCATCCACGAGGCTTACGGCCATTATGCATACATTTGCCCTGTTCTTCACACCGCACACACTTTATCTCGAGCTGGAGCTCGTGTATACCTTTATGAATACGCTGCTCTTTCATCACCATTCAAGGCAGCGTCTCACGGAGACCAGCCTCCCGCCGTAACACACGACTTAAACATCCTCGAGTCGACTCCAGGTCTCATAGCCGTCGCCAAAGAGATGAATCACCGCTGGGTCTCCTTCTCCTCCTCACCATCTGGTACACTCAACCAAGACGACCAGGAGGAGGCTTGGTCCCTATTTCAGAGTCCCCTCGGAGACGATAGCTCCGCTACGTCTTTCTCCGGAGCAGGAATCGGCGAGCTTCTCGTCTTTGGAGAAGGCAACGACGAAGCCGCGGGAGGAAGAAATCAAGGCACGCCGGTCAAGACGAGGAGACTTACAGACAGGGAGCTGGAGCAGTGCCGCTTTTGGTGGGACCGCATGGAGTTGAGCCAGGGGATGGGTGAGCGAGGCACTGCGTCGGCTTGGTTGAAAGCGTAAATTAGGGGGTGCTGGTTGAGGAAATGGAAAGAAAAGAAAAGACAAATAAATTAAACAGGCAAAACAAGGACACAAAAGAGTCCCTTTAGGCGTCATGGTGTGGGCAGGAGATGCTAACCGGCTGATATGAATTATTGGCCCGTAAATACAGTAGGGGGAGCTTTGTAGATATTCACACTCCCAAAGAAACGAGATGCGTACCAAGGCATCAGTAGTAGCAAAAAAAATCAGTTGTATGTTTGTGTCTATAAACACTGAAGCGTAAAGCAAAGACAAATTCACACACAAGCTCACATCTTTAAAGAAGAAAAGTAAGTATATGTATGTATGTATGTATGTATGTATGTATATATTAGACACGCAACTTTATAGCATTTCCTCCGTAAGAACATCTCAGCCCGCATCTATATACCCAACATCCCTTTTGTTTCAAAGGTTCCTCCGCATTACCAAAGACATTTCTTTCCAAGAAACGACCAAAAAAGTCCAAATCGAGGTAAGGCGTCGCGGCCACAACGACGAAAAGACGGACACCTACCCATACGAAATCCGCACAAGGAATCAACGAGAATAGCACATCTGGCTGAATACGTATGAGGTTCGATGTGTTATTCTTGAGCGAAAAGAAGCGAGTCATTAAAGGCACTGAATGGCTGGAATCGGGGAGGATATAGAATCAAAGTCAACCGTAGCAGCAACAGCACCGGCAGCAGTAAAACCGACCTCGCTACGCCCGCAGATGCAGATGCATATAGTTTTTCGTATGTACAAGTGCGTCTCCCCCCTTTTTTCTTTCCTCGTCGTTGTGTTCATCATGAATGAAACATGTTCTTCTTATCGAGCATGTATTATTCTTTCTTCCACCCCCACCAACATCCATTTGTCTCTTTTCGCTGCCTCCTCTTGAACAAGCAGATCCCTCCTCTTTCTTTCTTTGTCTCATTCTACCACCTCTCATCTTGCCCATATTAAATCAATTCTCATTCCCGTAAAACCCAAGAACAAGCTTCAAGATATTCGACTTGTACCGTGCTGTGCCGCGTTGTAAATAAAAGCGAGTGTATGTGAGTGAAGCGAGCGTAAATTGACGGAAAAAAAAACAAGGGGGAGAAGAAAAACCAAAAGCCAAATTTCGTCGTATGCAAATCAGTATTAAACAAAGTGATGGGGGGAAATAGAAATCCTAAAAACGCCTCTCATGTTCCTTCAGCGTCTTCCCAACCCCTGAAACGGGCCAAGACGCCTGGCTGAACGGGGGGTATCTATCTTTCGAGCGCAACGAGCGTTTCAAACATCCAAAGTCTCACAGACGGGCGGCGCTTAGAAGTTCTGGGAAATGCCAGCGCTCTGCTGAGGGAAGTGGCCAGGACTTTCAACGCGCGTGCTGCGCCGAGCGGGATTGTCGCGGATGATGGGCGGAGCCGGCATCTCGTTGGCACCACCGTAAGGGGTGTCATAGGGAGTCTGGCTATATTGATCGTAGTAGCCGGCGCCAGTGCTGTAGGCCATGCCTGCGCCCGCGTCAGAGCCATCTGATCGGCCGGTTGCGCTGTATGAAGAAGACGCATTGGAAGCTCCTCGTCGAACATCGCCGCGGTTGTTTGCCGCTGACGGCCCCATAGCGCCAAGGATCTCTCCCTCAGGACCATCAATCAATGCCGCGTCAGACATGTTGCCGCCACGAGTAGGCGAAATGTCGGAATAACCGTTGGTTGCACCAGAAATCGTGGTCGAAGCTTTTCGGCCTGTTGAGCCGCCAAGAGTGGTTGATCCCCAGCCGCGGTAGCCAACAGATCCCTCTTCCCGCATCTCATACGCGTCTCCTCCTCCAGTCATGCCAACTACAGGAATGGTGGGATCGGCATTGGGGTTGTAGGCATAGTCCTCGACCTCCTTTCTTCGCTCGGCCTCGGCCACCCGGCGCGCACGACGCTTCTTCCACAGGAAAAGTCCAATAACGGCGAGGATGGCAATGGCGACGATGGGAACGACGACGCCAATGGCTACCTTGGCCTTTGAGTCGAGACCGCCGCTGCTATCCTTGCCAGCAATACCATTCGGAGTTGCCGTCGAAGTCGACGAGGTAGTGGTGCCACTGGCTGGGGTGTTGGTAGCTGATCGAGTGCGTGTTACAACCACCTGTTCAGTCGAAGGAGCGCTCCCAGAAACAGTAGTTGTTTCCTCAGTTGTCGTCGACGATGTAGGGGGAGGAGTAGTAGATGTACGGGGCGCTGTTGTAGACTCGCTGCTGCTACTGGTGGTGGTATGCTCTGGGGTCGTAGAAGTAGACGATGAGCTCGAAGTAGATGACGACGATGAGCTTGACGTAGATGAAGGCGGTTCCGTAGAGGTCGGTGGCTCTGTCGATGAGGATGAAGTCGGCGGTGGTGGTGGTGTAGTGCTACTCGATGGAGGCTCAGATGGTGGAGTTGTCGAGGACGGGGGGTTCTCTGAAGTAGACGATGGAGGTGTCGATGAAGGGGGAGGCGGCGGTGCTGTTGATGATGGCGGCGGCTCTGGAGTTGAGCTCGGTGGCGGAGATGGAGTTGAAGAAGGCGGCGCTGCGGCGTCCGAATGCTCGGGCGGCGACGAATTTTGCGGCGGGTTAGATGTGTTGGTAGACATGGTGACGGCGCCGGTGTGGACAGTCGTAAACTTGTATCGACTGTGTTGAGATGCAATGTTAGAATGAAGGTCCAAGGCGCTTAGCCGATTAGAAAAGAGCCGGGCGAAACGAAGCGCAATGCGAAGTAACAAATAGCGTGTATTCCCTCCAACCGCCGGAGTCAACGACTCAAGCTAGAGCAGATAAGTCATCCAGATAATGGTCGTGCAATGGCACCAGGCTGAACGCAGTGGCTACGCACGAAGCCGACGAGAACTCAGCCGCGTCTGACGCCTCGCATGATGACCGTAGCCGTCGGGAAGCACGACAGAGGATGAAGAAGCACAAGATCGATTGAGCTCGAAACGGCTTGCAAAGGGAGGCCAGAGGCAAGACAAACAGGAACCGCAAACGTACCTTGTTTTCAGTCCAACGTTCCAGAGACAATCCGAAGAACGTGCGCGTGGAACGAATCAGCCAATTCGGACGATGAAGGGAGCGAGCGCCAGTCGCAAAAATAGGCTGATCTTTTGATTCGTTTCGTAAAAAAATAGAAAGAGAGAAAAAAGAAGAGATACGAGCCGCAACGGTTGGATTCGGCGACAGGCCCACGAACGTCTGACGGCACCTTAGCCTTGGCTTAGCTCTCCGGGCTCGTACAAGCAGCGAAAAGCGCAGCGAATGGACGCAAGCAGAATCTGCGAGGAGGGTGGGCCGTGGGGCGTGTACGAGGTTTTGAACGATGGAAGAAAAAAAAAAGAGGAGGCGGACGGGCAGAGAGCGCGAGTGAGACAAAGGCGCTTAGGAATGTCAACCTGGGCGGACAGGGAACCAAACCAGATCAGCTGTCAAACCCAATGCAGTGAAAAACGCGTACCGGGTCGATGAAGGAAAAGGGAAAAGGGAAAAGAGAACCTGAGAGGAAGAAAAAACCTCGTTAGGGGGGGGGGTTGAGTGAGCGATACGAAGGAAAAGGCCGAGAAGAGCTACAAAGTTCTGACGCACCCGCACCCGAGCGACGATAGCAGCACGAAAAGGAACACCGGACGGGTGCGTTGGGGAGCCACTGCACACTGTGATAAGCACTGTGCGGCTGTTCGTAATCTGTCTTGCACCGCCACGTGTGTCCTGCGCTAGTGCCACTGTACCGGATGGCCGTCCCTGCAGTCTCGACTCTGTCTGTGGTTGCCCCCTCTTGCTGTGCTGGATGGATTACTCCGTGGTCCTTTTCTGGCTTGATTTTGCTTTTTTTTTTTTCTTTTTTGCCGGGGAATCGGGGCTTGGTTCCCGAGCGGCTAGTGTCCAGTGTCTTGCTTCTCCCCAGGGTACATGAACCGAGTTCCTGTTCTCAACACGTACATCAAATGTTGACAATTATCAACATTGAGCCTTCAAGGTGCCAGGGACCAACACGCAGCTATATGCACTATCAACACTCGACAACAAATGGCTGAATATCGACCCCCAATCTCAATCGCCGCTCCCAGCTGACCGTCGCTGACACTGACCCAATAGGCTCAAGGTTTCTGTTTTAGTGGTTGGCGCGACCACTAATTTCGCCTAAGTCAAACCTCCAAGCTCAAGCCACAGAGGGCACTAAAAAGGGAGCAATTATTCAGCCACCCAAGTTCCCTATCCAGCATCCCATGTCCTACATGAAAGCTATACGTATTAAATAATAATACCAGATGCGAGAGGAAGACGGCGATAGTACTAGATACTGGAAGAGTATATATATATAATAGCAGATACTAGAGGAGAGTAGTGATAGTAGCAGAGGGTAGCGATAGTTGCAGAAAGTAGCGATAGAAGCAGAAAGTACTACCTAGTAGGTAGTGAGTAGCAGAAAGTAGTAATAGGTACTACTAGTGTAGCAAACACTTGAACCCCACGCAGTCGCTGGGGTGTTGGACAACGAACCCGGGGTGCTGGATAACACTTCCGCACTGAAAGCCGGCGAGCTTCAGCTGTTGGACAGTACGAGTACCGTACCTACATTGTCTGCAGCGAGGTTGGGCACCTACTAGGTAGACTTTCTGGTACCTGCAAGAGGCCAAAAGAGGCCGCCACTCGATGCATTTTAACCTTTTCGCCGTCCCCGTCTGTCACATGCGTCTATTTACCTACTAGGTACCTATCTTTTATCCTCTTGAGAGGGGAGAGTGAAAAGAAAGAAACAGACTGAAGCAAGAGAAGACTCGACCCCTTTTTCGATGGCAGCGGCAAAGGCTGGGAGCGTTTCTTGCACTATATGCGCAAGGAGCATCTTCATGGCCATGCCCGGAATCAATTAACAGATTGCTGTGCAGAACACGCGTGCAGGCAGGCACCTGGGGAAAAGAGACCCTGGTGTAAATTTAGCGTTATCACCGAGCAATAAGCACCGAGCAAAGCACGTACGTGCGTGTAGTGGATGATGCGTGTCATATGCAGAGTGCATCACATTTCTCAGAGGCGCAAGGGCTTTTTCTTGTCCCGACAAACCAAACCACACACCACACACAATTTGGTACAAATGGAGCAGTTGTTTGCGCCAAATCTAGAACTAGAAAAACAAACTTATGATGACTGATGATGCCCTATCTTTCGCAAGTCGGCCATTCATAAACTGTCGACGCCAAATCCTCGGCGCCTATACTAAACAGACAAAAAACAGCCAAGGGAGCCCGAGATTTGCACTGCCCGTCTCACACGCCGTCTCCGAGTCCTCACTGCCACAAAAGCATGGTCCGTGGGAAGGCTTGCTAAAGTGCCCAATTGACTTGAACAACCCGGTTATTATTAGCCCATCCCCTGGAACACCAAAAAAAGGCGCGCGCTTTGTCAGTCACATTGTTCTCTCTCTCTCAAGTAAAGGCGACAATGATCCAGCTTTGCTACTCAATAAAGGCGGGGGAACGTAAGAGATAAAAACAGACACAGACGCTACTACTATCAACTTCGTGCCTTAGTGTCAAGACTGCTGCAGCTTGCTATACAAAGTATACGAGTAGATACGACGTACATGCACGCATTCGAGCACCTGATCCGAAATACTCAAGTACACTCCATGTTTATCTATCGCGCAAACCAATGGAGTGCTCCACAGGAGCAGTCATTTACTGTAGAGCCCGGATGATCATCTCCTTATCCTACGCCGAGATGGCACGTGATACTGACTTCACTTGCTCGAATCGCCCATGTTGATGATAAGAGAGAACGACGAGTTGACTACTATTAGGAAATAAGACATTACCTATCAAACACTCAACACAGCATCCACGATTCACCGAGAAACGTGTCACCTCTAACAAAGCAAATACTTATAAATACACGCAGATCAAGATATCAAGACAACACAAGCACCAACACGCAAGAGCGGTAATAAACACGCAAATAAGACAAAACATGCAGCAAAGAAAAAACAAATAAAACAAATTATAAAAAGAAAGGGTGAGTGCATCTGATTGACCTATATTGCCTATGTACAATTTTCCTTCAGATGCCAAAGAAGGGGCACGAAGTCGTCACCTGAGATGTAAGGTAGTTCATGTGTTGGGTTTAGGTTCCAAGTCCATCTATATGCAAACATCGCAAAAAAAGCCCAAAATTCGAAAAGAGTTCCGTCGTAATCCCTAATTACTCCTGTTGGAAGTGAACAAAATAAACAAAACTCCCTTTTGGAGAGCGCTTAGAAATGCCGCTTATCTGTTGGCAGAATCATGGAGATGCCGTAAGCAAGAAATGACGACGCTGATACTAAAGAAATACCACCCGGGGCAGCCAGCCTACTCTACGCCCTCTCTAAGGTCGCACCGACCATGAGGGCTTCAGCTGGTCGTCCATGGCAGCTGCCGTGAAGACAGTGTCGCCAGGCAGGCGGCTGACTCGGCCTGCTCCGCTTCGAATAGCCTGCAGGTGAGCCTGAGACATGCCGCTCTTGTTACTCCTGATGCTGCCTGCGTCACTGGCATTCTCAGGATCTCTGAACTTCTTGGGAGGGGCAAAGTCCAGAGCTGTAAAGGTGCCGGACTTTCGGAGCAAGTGCCTTGATAGATGTGTTAGCCAATGCGTCTCATTCATGTGTTGACATGCTACTTACGGGCTTGGGAGGGCAGCTAGTTCGTCAAAGGCACCAGCCAGCTGTGAACCGGCGGTTGGTGGCTGGAGGAAAGCTTTTCTTTCGCCAAAGGGACTTTGGCTTCGGCCAGCCACATTGTCGCGGATGCTGGTTGGGGGAGCGAAATCGGCGGCATTGAAAATAGCAAAGGCATCGTCACCAAGCTTGGAGGGAGTTGGGAGTGTGTTCAGGGGCGCCGGAGGGGGGAGGTTCTTCTTGGGCTGCTGTTGGCGGGCCCATGCACCAGAGGCGGAAGAATCGGGCCTGGGTCCAAAGGCCGAGCCAGCACGAGATCCAAAGGCCGAACCGGCGCGAGGTCGCCCAAAGGCGGAATCAGCACGAGGCCGTCCGGGACCAGGAGAGAAGGTTCCTCCGTTGCCATTAGGTCCACGGAAGCCGGGACCGCGCGGGCCGGGGCCACGAGGGCCGCCCATCGGTCCACCTTGGCGTCCGCTTGGGGGTGGTGTCATGGCACGACGGGTAACAGGCTGGGCATACGGCATGACGAAGGCGTTGGTGTCGGCATCATAGTAAGCAGCGGCCTCCATGTAGCCCTGGTCGTAGTCTTCATAGTAATCAGGGCCACCCTGTTGCTGGTTGGGCTTGGGTTGTTGCTGCTGGTGCTGTTGCGGTGGAGTGGGCATAGGAGGGGGTGCTTCATTAGAATCATCAAAGTACTCCTTGTAAAAGGAACGGATGCGGTTGGCGCGAATTTCGGGGTCGTCAGACTCCATCATTTCATTAGGAGGCAGTGGCCGGAAACCAACAGAGAGTCGCTTGCTAGCGTTTTGCGGAACGCCGAGACCACCAGCCTGGTGAGGGGGAGGTGGCCTTGACAGAGGTCGGCCACGGGTTTCTTCCTGCGGTTGAGAATCTTCATGATGGGGCAGTCCGGGAGAGAGAATCTGAGGAACGTTTCGATCAGCGGGGTGGGCAGGGGAGGCCATGCCATTATCAGTGTAAGCAGATGAACGAGCCGAGTTGGGATGGCTCCGAGAGCCATCTTGGCCAAGCTTCAAGGCAGCCGGAGCAGGAGTCGGGATATCAGGGACTTCGAATTCATCCGCGTTGAAGACATCGACAGGAGGGACCGTTTCGATTTCCGGGACAATTGGCTGGACAGGGAGCATGACATCATGAACCTCGGCGGCACTGGGAGGCTGGTGCGTAGGCTTAGGGGCCGTAGGAGTAGCAAAGGGGTCGACCTTCTCATCCGGGGAGGGGGATCGTGGCGTCGACGGGTGCATGGGAGGCTTCGATAGGGCACTAGACTTGGGAGGGCGTGTTCCAGAGTTGTCGTTTGGGTTGAACGATCGGATAGAACCAACATCACTAGCTGCATATTGGTTGACGGTTCTATAAGGGTCTTCTTCGGTTTGGAGAGTTCGAGCATACGAGTGAATAGATTCGCGAGATCCATGGTTGCCCGGGGGAAGCAGGTACGGCGATGTAAGGTTCATGTCCATGGAAAGGCCACCCTTGTGCATAGGTTTTTCTCCTCCAAGTCCCAGCAGACTCTTTCGCTTCGAGGCAGGGGCGTCTCCCATGCCAAAATCAAGGTGCTTGGTCGGGTCGTTGAGCTCCTCCAGCTTGTCTCGGCGCATATTCCTGCGGTGCAGGACGATCAAGACGACAATGGCCACACAAACCGGAATTCTACCTCAATTAGCATATCCATCCAGACAAACTCGTTCCCTGCTTCTTCTCTTCTTCTTCCTTTCTTTTTCTTCCCCCTCCTTCTTCTTCTCTCTTTCACCCTTCTCTCTTTCTTTCCTTTGCCCCTCTCTTGGCATTTTCGTCCTCTTCTTCTTGCAACAAAATGAGACGACTCACATTATACCCAACACAATGGCGAGGGTTGAGCCAGAACTTCCAACGGGCTTCTCGCAGGTGTTGGCGGCTTCGGTAGCAACACAATCCGATCTGCGCAGAAGAGATCCAATAGACTCCAAGCTGCGACGCAGATTGATTCGGGGTCCCATCTTGTAAGCCTCTCCATCGCGCGTAATCGCCCCGGCAGCGGCGGGGTTTAACCCTCGAGCTCGAACTATGCTCATCTTCTTTCTCGCTTGCTCCGATTCAAGAAAAGACCTTGTTGGAAAGACGGGCAGAAGAAAATAAATATTACGAATGACGTTGCGGATCAAAGTCGAAGTGATGTACTGATCGCCATGAAATATGTGGTGTGGAAGTTGATTATTGTTTTGTTTCGTTCTATACCGAACAGAAACCCGCAAAAACGAGAGGTGGTGTCGATCGACGTTCGTCCAGCAAGAAAACCAAAAAAGCGGGTTAAGAATGCAATGCCAACCAGGCGGGCAAAGACAAGGAACGACTGTTGTGTGTCTGCTGATTCGCAGAAGCAGCACGCAAAAGGAATGACTGAGAGCTTGACAAGCAAAGCTAAAAAATGAGTGACAGGCCCGCTGGCAGGCGGTTTGCAACGATAAATCGCAATGGTCGACAGAGGGAAAACTGGCGATGGGGAGAGGAGAAAAGAAGAGGAAGAGCAGAGCGCGAGAGAGGCTCCGAGTCCAAAGGAGAGACAGAGAGCGAGCGACCAAGCGGGTTAGCAAAGGCGACAGGCCTGTTGAGTCGGTGGGACAAGCACAGGACAGCGCATGCAAGTACAAGTACACGTACAGCAACTGGCGAGGAGCAGGCGATTGCAGGGAACCCAGCAGGTTTCGGCGGGCAATTCCCCCCTTGTTGTAGCGAATGAGACAGCGCAGGGCAGGATGCGAGCAGGGGGCCAGAGTCGCAGGCCAAGTCGCAGGTACCTGAAGGGTCTGGCCATGGTCAGTGAGCTTCCAGGGTCGTAGGGAGTTTAATTTGAGCATGGAGTGCTAGCGCCGGGCCGCCGCGAGAGAGATGGGCACAAGCTCGACCTGGTGCTGGTACTGGTACCTGTGCTAATGCCGCCAGACAGCTTTGCTCCGTCGCTATCCCCGTGGTTATCGCAGCCCTTGTGCGCCAGAATCGCGGGTGGCGGCGTAGGTCCAGGTACAGGTACAGCGAGCGCCATCACCCAGCGCCATCCCCTGGTTCGGTGTCGAGGCGTGCTTTACGATTAGCCCAGTCGGTCGAAAGAGGAAAACAAAGGTCTGGCGAGCTGCGTCTAGCAGGGGTCTGACGCAGGTACCGCAGGCGAGTTGCGTCCATTCAGCACCCCGCACAGTACTGAGACTCCATGTCTGAGCGACGTTCATGTGCTCACATGGGCGATTCTGCAAAAGGCGGATCCGCGCGTCTGGCACTGTGTTTTGCACTAGAGCCCCTGACGCTAGCCCAGGAGTGCCCTAGCCGTCCCGCCAGCGCGCGTACACTACAGCCATTGATCGAAATTGAATGATGTGGACTTGTCGGTGCACGCACAAAACGGTCCGTCCTACTGTACTGTACGTGCGGAGTATTATTGCTGGTGTGGTGTGAGTGTTTAGGTGCTAAGGTGTCACATCCAATCAATCCTATTCGTCGTAAAGGTACAGTACTTTAGCTACGTAAGCGGTTGAGCAGTTCCGAATACTCGTATTGCATTGCTGCAACTGCGATTGGATCCATCTCAAGCAAACACAAGAAAAGGCGAGAAAAGCCACGTTCAGACGAAAAACAAGATAGCTAATCCATCCTGCATCATTTCCGCCCATCTCACCATCACCGGACGTTTGGGGGACATGCCAGCTCACAGCTCGACGGGGCACGGAGTACTCCGGACTTGGATAGCATGCAGAGAATGGGCCGCACCGGCGTGTCAAGTACATACCTAGTACCTAGAGCTCACAACTTGAAGTACAGTACCATCCATCAATATCGCCAGTGACAGACAGACGAGGCAATACTGTAGCGCAGTATTGAGGGCTTACGAGTATTCACTCTCTAACATCAGCGCTGCCAAGACGGTCACTCGACGGCTTATCCCCGCAAGCCTCTGATGCGACCCGTTGAGTCGCAGCGAGAGGTGAAAAATGCGCACTTGAGCAACCTGAGCAATGTATGCCTGGCGGACTGTGCATGCCACGCTGCTGGTGTTTTGACAACGTCCAAGTCGCCTCAGCCACGAACTATTGGATCTTGACATCTCGTCTGTTGGCCACGACCAACAGCAAAGATAAAAAGCACCGATTTGTGTACTCGTACAGTAATGTCCCCATTGGAAGGAAATGGCGCATTCGAGAAGCGAGTTCATCTTGACGCCAGCCCAGCAAACCAAACCGGAAGTCAGATAGGCAGGTACCTTTGTACCCGTGCCCATGCGCCTTGAAAATCGCCTTATCCAATAGGAGCAGCTACGCAATCAACCTCATTAAAGGCATATCCACCGCAATGCACTCGCTGTCATGGTGCTTGTACCGCTACCTGCGACTGTAAATTGTAATGCCGCTTCATCCTGCCAGTCTCCGTTCTTCAACCTCGAGGCCTCCACCATTCCCATTGACTATTGACCATTGACCATTTGCCACTTCCGCCCCTTGGCCAAGCGCAATCTTACCCTTCTATGAAATGCCAGCTTTTTATAGATGCTATCGAGACTACCGATATCCTGCACGCACTTGCCCGCTACATGAAGATCCGGCCCGCTGCCCGGCTTAAAAAAAAAAAAATGTTCTGCCGCTTTTCCGATATGAATTTTTCCCCCTAGCACCGTGGTTCGGAGCACTGCCCAGCCGGTGAGACGACGTTGGATGCGGAGTCGAGTTATTAGCTGGAAATCAACTGACTAGATGCAGGAATTGCACCAATGCTACGGAGTCCCTTTGGCGGAGCACGGAGCAGCATCAAACAGGAACAACAGTACCGAATGCTCCGTGGTGCTAGTGGTAATATTACAGAGGATCAGGCAGCACGTTCGGATCCTAAGCCGGTGACTGGGTCCCTGTCCGTGTTATGTTCCATCTCCATGTTCTCCCTTGTTGCATAATGCCACAGTCGGTGAACCGCCAGAAAAAAAAACAATTCAGACGAAACAGGAGAAACGGGTCTCTACATGCATGCGGCTGTCGAAAAGCTTGTGCAACACTGTTTCTACTGCACCCTGGCGAGACATGGGGGCCCGCCGAGTCTTGAAGAATCAGGCTCCGCATCCAAGACAAAGGATTCAAAGCTGACCTCGACACTTGTTTTGCTTCACAGTCCGGCAGGATTCTCTACGGCAACCAACTGAGCAGGTAAACAACGCTTTCCCAGCTGTTCACATCGATGTTAGTAGCGCTGAACTATGTCCCTCCAACCGACACCCATATTCTGATCTCCATGAAGGAGATTTACTTCGTCTATGAACGCAACTGCCCAACATGGCAACTCTTAGGTACTCGTACCTTGAATCGGCGCATTATTTTATGCAAAAATATGGCAGCTGTTCATAACCTGGTCGTGCCCAGGGATACAGTACTACGGTACCTCATGGGGCCGACAAGTCAAGCAAGGGGGCGGGAAAGCATCTGCTATGGCTGCCGAGCAGGCACATGCAGGCCCAGTTGATCGGTGGCGGGTGGCCATCGGAAATGGGTGCCCACCGATCAGTTGCTATTATTGCTACTACTATTATTGTCCTACGGAGAGCTTCGAGAAGCGTGAAAAGCTTGCTTGGCCAACACTAACCTACATCGTGGAGCAATGGGCCAAGGCTTAGATTCTATTCACTTTCGGCTATTCCCACTAATATCAATGTACTCTACCCAACAGCAACATCCCAAGCATTACTACTAACAAGACCTTACGGTATGGGTATACCGCGGCACTAGCAATCCTCTTCCGTCTGAGCGGCAGATATCAAAAGGGGCATTCCAGAACGATCCATAGAGCTGTCCAGGAGCGGCAGCTGCGGCAACAATCTGGGTCCAAAACCGGATCGTTCTGCGTGATACTAACCGATTCACGCACAAGTATGTAGTAGACATGCTTATGTGCCTGAATAGTTGAGTCCGTGTAACAACATTATGCTTGTGCGGTCTCTTCCGTATGGGGCACAAATCCCACGTGTACCATCCGTAAAGTACGCAATCAAGGTTGAGCCGTTGTGTGTGAGAGCTTATAAAACTCCGGGGCATATTCAACCAACCAATTCTTCTCAATCTTCGTAATGTCGCGGATATATGTCTTCTCCCCCGTTTCCATAATTTCGTGAAATACGACCCAATCAGCTTTACGATTAAACATGAGAGAGTTGGGGTGTGCGTGCAAGACTGTGCCGCCCTCAACGTTTCGATATGTTCCATCTGGTTGCATGCGTGCTGCGTGGGCAAAATAGCCAGAGGTGAGGCAGCGTCTAATATGCTCTGCCTTGTTGCCCTGGTCTTGTTTAGATGAGAGCGTCTCATCCACCTTGATGTTGAAACGCTCAAGATAGCGTTTGAGTTGTGCTCGGATGCTAACTGCTCTAGTCATCGATTTGTAGTTGAGGTTATGCTCGTGGCAGAATTTGGCCTCCTTCTTGCCCTTTGTAATGAACGTTTGGTAGACGTTGAGCAGCGTCAAATGATCTCCTTCTTCCACGGCAAATTTACGCCTGGAAGACTCCATCTTCTTCTGCTCGCCGTCATGGTAGAACCAAACGTTCCCCCCAAGGCTTGTCATGGCAGCAATGGTCAGCATTTCGCTTAAACAATTGAACTGCGGCGCTGAGAGGAGGGTTTTCGCCATCATTGGCTCAAGTGCCAGCTCGGCCATGCGGGATCCAAGCGGGTGTGTTAATTTTGCATAGTCGTCCAGAGCGCCCAGCGAGTAGAGCAACTCGAGTGCCTTTGACATGAGCTCCGATGGTGGCGCAGATAGGAAATCAAATCGAACCACATTGTCGATGCCAAGGGCCTTCAGCTGCAGGATAGTTGATGCCAAGTTCGACCTCTGTATTTCCGGAGGGTTGGTTTCCGGTAGCGTCTGGTAAGCATCTTCAGTGTAAAGGCGGTAGCATTTCCCGGGTTTTGTACGGCCCGCACGGCCTGCTCGCTGAGAGGCGGATGCTTTTGATATGGGTGTGGTTGTGAGCGTCTCTATGCCCGTCTTCGGGTTGTAGGCCCTTAGCTTGACGAAACCACAATCTATGACATGGACTATGCCGTCAATTGTGACCGAGGCCTCGGCGATATTTGTCGAAAAGACAACCTTCCGCGTTCCCTCCGGCGGCTTGTCAAACACGTACATTTGCTGCTCCGTTGATAGCCCGGCATAAAGCGGCAGTGGTTGCAAAGGCCCGTGTCGGCTGTCCAGTTGGGTGGCTCTCTCGGCTACAGCTTGGATTGCGTTGTCAATCTCCTCACGGCCCGTTAAGAAGACCAGGATATCGCCTTCACCCTCTTGCGTGTGGATGTCGAAAACTGTATTCACCGCCTTCTCGACATAGTCTTCCGCCGGAGACTCGAGATATAGAGTGTCAATTGGATATGTTCGTCCCTCGAGGCTTACAATCGTAACAGCATCATTTGACGACTGGCCAGGTTGCTCCTTTTTCATCTCTTGCCCTGATCCTTTTGTGAAGAAGTCGAAGAATTCCTCGGCCTGAATAGTCGCGCTGCTCACAATGATTCGCAGCTCAGGCCGCTTCTTACGAATCTTTTTCAACAGGCCAAGCAAGATGTCAGTGCTAATGGAGCGCTCGTGAGCCTCGTCAACCATGATGACAGAATACCGGCTCAGCAAAGGATCAGCCAACGCCTCCCGAATAAGAAGGGCGTCAGTCAAGAACTTGATGCGGGTAGAAGACGAAGTGACATCCTCAAAGCGGATGGAATATCCAACTTCTTTGCCAATCTCACACCCTACTTCGTCAGCAACCCGCAGGGCAACTGTTGTGGCGGCCACGCGACGCGGCTAATTTACAAATGTCAATGAGAATCCTCGTATGAAGCGGCTTCTTGTAGGAGCAAACGCTTACCTGCGTCACCGCAAGAATCTTTCCATCTGAGCACCATCCGGCCCGTTCGAGGAACTGGGGGATCTGGGTGCTTTTGCCGGAACCAGTTTGGCCGATAACAATGGTGATGGGGAACGTCTCGACGACATAGAGTAAGCTATCGCGATGTTTTGCTATGGGGAGTAATTCCGAGGGTTTGTGTAGCGCGGGGATGAATGTCGAGTCAAGGTCAAGTTCGGCCATGGTGAAGTTTTATGCCGATTGCATATGGTGAGAAGTAAGCAGCTAGTTTGAGAGGTTGATGTTGTTTGACGCCTGTTTCAGTTTAAGCATCCAATGCCTCTACACTTGCCTATTCGCCGGAGGATTTGCATTATTTAAAGACGTGAGTTGAAGCAAAAGTTATTCATTTCGCAAATTTCCATGGCCAAGCTCCGAAATTCTTCAATCTTCGGCCATTGTTTGTTTGTTTCCTTAAGAGAATCCGTCGTGTTGCCTTACCCTGGAGCATATCAAGAAGTCAGCTCAGCCACACTGTGGCGTTGTGGCTTTGACACGCCTGATTTCAAGACCCAGAGCTCCTTTATTTCGGTGGGGCGCGTCATCAGCGTCGTGGCTAGCTTCAAACCCCTCCGTCATAATCGCAACGGAGAGCCCGAGCCAGAAGCGAAATCAGATTCCTGAAGCCCTCAGTTATAAGCGAAATCACACGAGAAATCGATAACCTTGATCCCTATCGGCGCGCGCGGGCGAAATACAGACGCAGAATGTCAGCTCCCGCAGAGACGGTATATATGAATCCACTTTCCGTGACAGCTTGTTAGTGGCGAGAGAGCTTGCGATGCTGATGCTAGTGGTGCGACTGCGCAGAATAAAGTGACGGACTCAGGCGCCGAATCGCCTACTACCGCGCAACCGCTTGATATGTCAGATGATGAACAAGAGACTGGCATCATAGGCGACGGAAACGTATCACCAATGCTCGGCTCGAGACAAAGCTCGGAGGGTCCAATCCCTCCGCCAAAACCCCCGCGCCCCATGACCGAGGCGCAGAAGAACCAGATCATTCTGAAGGAAGCGTTTCCGACAGTTGACGATAATGTTATCAAGGCGGTCTTGAGCGCAAGTGGAGGGCGCGTGGAACCGGCCTTTAATGCTTTACTTGGTGCGTTGTTACGCCGTTGCGCCGTTGCGCGCACAAGGATGCTGGAATCACATTCAAGAGCGCATGCTTACTAGGCAAACAGAAATGACCGACCCAGATGCTGCCAAGAACGAGCCACAGGACGTTCCCCCTCAGCAGCCTCCGAGGCCGCAGCGATCTCAGATAGAAGAGGATGAGCGGTACGCGCGTCAGTTGGCGGAACAATACGATAACGTCGGCGCCTACGAAGCCCGCACTTCCAACCGCGGGGGAAATGTACGAGCGAGAGCACAGCCTGAATACGACGAGGAGCGGGAGCGCAACTTCATAGATGACGACCTCCCCGCCATCCGCGAAAACCTTCGACAGGGATTCATCGAGACCCAGACCAAGGTTAACGGTTGGATCAGCACTTTGAAGAAGAAGATTGAGGAGAACTTTGACGAGAGCGAGGATGCCGAGCATAGAGAAGGACCCCAGTACCGCCACGGCGGGCCTAGCAGCAGGAGCACCGACTATGACGCAGATCCGCAAGTGCTCAGCGATGATTTTGCTGGCATGAAGTTCGCGCCGGATGGCAGTAAGTATCGAGATGTCACGCTGATGACCACGCAAGGCTGACGATTGCACCTTTTAGCCCCTGCCTACGGCAACCGACCGATGGCCAACACCGGCGTTTACAGACCACCTCCCTCAACCTCACCGCGACCCGAGGGCCGAAGAGTGGGGTTCAAGGATGAGCCCGAAGAGATTAAGATGTATGATGCTTCACCAAAGCTCTCTCCCAAGGGCGAAGCCGCGGCAGCGCCAGCAGCCAAGGCAAGCAAGTGGCAGCCTCTTTCCAGCGTAGAGCCGGATCCGATTACCGACAACGACCCCTTCAGCCTTGGTGACAGCGAAGATGAAAGGGAGATGAAGGAGAAGCCCAAAGAGGGCAAGTTGGACGATACCGAACGGCTGAAGCAGGCTGCGGCCGAGGCCATGGCAGAGAACCTGGTTGATCAAAAGAAAGATGGGGAAGCGAGTGGAAAGAAGAGCTAAGCAAGTCAAGCTGGTGAAAATGGGACGGGATTTAATTACCTAACGTAACCAATGGCGTGGCTGTTTTATGTGTTTCAAAAAAATTTGCCTTGTTGATTGCGGCGACGAAAAGCAGTACCTATAGCTGTTCAAATTGGTAACTTATTGCGATGATGTTACATCGCTTCAGCCGATCTTGGGGAGTTGCTGATAGGAGTGGCCGTGACATTTTGCTAGAATGAATGAAGTGCATGACGAGACTAGGGCGATTCATTTGCGCCATGGCAAATTGCTAGCAGCGGTTACCAGTACCTAGGAATATATTTGGCCATTCAAAGAGATGGTCGACTCGTATCATGTAAGAGGTAGCTCGTATGTGTGGAGGATGCCCAATGGGTTGGGTGGGAACTTTGCGGGAATGGTACCCCCAGTTTGGTTGCCATTCGAGGATATTCATGTACCTCCAATATCGAGTGATGTACCTTTGTAGGTATGTTTCCAGATATCAGAAGCAGCTGGCGATAGGTACTAAGTAGCGGCACAAAGGTTGTCTGTCTACGAGTATATCGCATATCAGGTAGAAACAGCGAGTAGAAAACAATACTATGACTTAGTAACGACACCTTCAAGTTAGGTACCTAGGTAGGTACCTAGGTAGGAGGTCATATATCATCAGCCTGAGTGGCCTGATTAAGACCTTGGGTACATACTTGAGGCAATGCGGGCGTCCGAAATCGTAGCATTTCTTATTAGTTTACAACTCCCCAACTTACCTAATGCGCCCTTGGTGCAGAGCATTGGAAGCTGAGTGGCGGGAACGAGGGCACGAGCTGGAAACAAGTCAAGTGAGCAAAGGGCTGCGCGTAAACCGACTGCACCTATCGCTCACGCACGAGGTGCAATGCTGGACGGCGATTGGGTCCGGTATAAACAACGGGGACGATGTTAGTTAGCAGATCCGGCAAAACATCCCTACAAATGCAGCCCAATGGAGGGGCCCCGAGCAAATGCTTTTGGACGCAAAAGTCTGCAGCCAAAGCAGCTGACGTTAGGGCGCTAACGCACTTTATATGGAAAACCAACGGTCCAACTGCGACCCGGTTAATCGCCGGCGCTACTATTCGGGGGGCCAAGTCGGTACCACGGCCCGCCTGAAGGCTCAACGCCGCATGAGCAATCCTGGTCGATTCTGCAGAGCGACCTTCTCGCGGTGCTAAAGGCGTTGAAGTTACGGTACAGCTGCCACGGGGTTTATCGACTAGCTTCGCGATGATCTAGGTAGGACGAGGGCTCTGATGAGTCGCCCCCGCTTCACAGGTCACCTTACAAGTACTTCTCAGTGAGAGGAAGAAGTGGCATTTTCACTGGGCTCGGAGTCAAGGACCAAGAGCCTTAGGACCAAGGACCAGCTAGTCAGTCACTGTCACTCACTCAGTCAGTCTCATCTCTTGTCTCTGCCCTCACCGAGCACACGCTTCCGCCGACTTCCTTCTCTCCCCTCCTCTCCAATTGGATCGAATCGACACGAGACATTCTGACTAACAGGCTGGACAGACACGCAGTCACGAAGCCAGCCTCGTCAGCCCAGCCTCGTCACCCTCTGTCTGCTGGACTCATCTTCTGATTCACCAGCCTATTCTGTACACCGGCCTCCTCGAGACAGTCCCAGCAGGGTACGAGTAAGCTAACTACTTGACTTTACTGCTGCTGCTGGTTGGTGTCTTCGTGATTGAAAACCTCAGTCTGAGGCCAGGCAACGGGAGTCATTTCCCACCTCGTCTCTTCCTGTACGTAACAAGTTTTTGCTCCCCCTTGACAGTCTTTCTTTTTGCACACCAGAGTAGCATCACAAAAGCCTTATCCACTGCTGCATCACCACACATTACACCTTGCGTTGTCTTGCATAGCCAGTCTGCTACAATCCCGGCGTTCTTACTCCTCTCGGCCTCAACCTGCATCCCAAACTATCCCGGAAGCAGAGAACCGACCTCCGCTTGCTGCCACAGCGGGACAAGGGCTTTCAAGGTACGAGCCGCGCCGGAGCTGCTGTCTGATGGGTTCCCTTGGGCTTGTCAGCGAGCTGCCGACGTCCATCAGTCAATCGTTCCCCCCACGCGGACAAGTGTTGGAGTCTGGCATTCTGGCACTCAAACTACCCCTGCTCTTTGCCCTCGGTCACCTCCGTCCTTTCCCGTTGATATGGCTGTCATGGAGAACAAACGTTGCTTGTCGCACACGCAGCTAAATGTCACAGCAGTTGTCGTTCTTACAGGCGCCGCCGCCCACCTTTTACCACCAAACTTGTCGTCACCCAAGAACCTTGAAAGCTTACAGGCGTGAGATTGTAGCCCGTGCTGCTGCGTCGGCCAGTATATCCTTTCTTATCCTGCCCAGCTTGGGCTTTTCTGTTTCCTTAACTTAACTCCTCTTCCCCCGCGACTCCCGTCCGTCCGGGGGTTCTGTGTCGCAATATGTAAGTCAGATGGGTGCTGCGTCGTGACGCAACCCCTGCCTGCCCCGGGAATAATCCCCCCAAGCTCACATAGCTATGTGCCGCAGGAAATTTGGCAAGCAGATCCAGAAGCGCCAGCTTGAAGTTCCTGAATATGCTGCCAGTTTTGTCAACTACAAGGCCTTGAAGAAGGTAATTATCCATCTATCCATCTACCTATTACTGCTTTACCACACGGCTACCCATACCCTTTCCCTCTTTGATCCTCCCCCCTCCTTGAAGTGCCCTCATTTCGCATTCTCCCTTGTGCTGCTCGAGAAGACTGAAGGCGATGGAGGTTAATAGAGGGGGGAAGTGTCAAACCCGCTCTAGGCATCCTTGTCCTTGCATGCCTGCACCCTCTGGTTTCTCTCCCCAGCTACTGGGCATACTTGGCGCACTTTGTACACCATCCATTACTGTATCTTGTACCACACCTGGCTAATACTCGACCTTATTTGCCCTCCAGCTCATCAAGAAGCTTTCAGCTACTCCGACCCTTGCTGCACAAAATGACGGCCACCGCCTAGCCACACTTGCCGACTCGCAGGCTGCTCTGCAAGCAAACAAGGCAACTTTCTTCTTCCAATTGGTAAGCCACAGTCCAATGCGGTCACCATGATGAACATCCCGACGGACTTGCTGACGCCTGAACAGGAGCGAGAGCTGGACAAGGTGAATGCCTTCTATCTGCAAAAGGAAGCCGAGGTATGTATACCAGTCTAGCCCATACCCTCATCGTGTGAAGAATGCCATCACCAACCTGTTACGCAGCTCAAAATCCGCCTCAAGACGTTGCTCGATAAGAAAAAGGTCCTGCAGTCGCGCCAGGGTATTTCAAGACGATCGTCCAAGTTCACCACACTCGAAGAAGGATTCCAACAATTCGCCACGGACTTGAATAAGCTTCAGCAGTTTGTTGAGATCAATGGTACCGCCTTTTCAAAGATTCTCAAGAAATGGGACAAAACCTCCAAGTCCAAGACAAAAGAGCTATATCTCTCCCGTGCCGTCGAGGTCCAACCGTTTTTCAATGCGACGGTCATTAGCGAATTGTCAGACCAGGCCACCACCAGCCTTCAGGAGCTTGGTGCCTGGTCTGATGGAATTCAGGTCAACTTCGATTCGTCTACTGCGCATGTTGTGACAAGCCAGCATTTCCTGGGGACTGATGAAGGCGATGCTGATACGCTGCTGTTGGATACCGTCATTACCGGAAACCTCGAATCGATAAAGGATCTTCTTGCAAAGATGCAGTCGGCCTCCCAGGCTAGCGAGAGCGATGTTTCCTTGATGGAGCGGCTGACAAGAACCTTCTTGACGGCGATCAATGAAGCTCCCAAGAGTGCTCTGCAGGTTCTTTTGGATACCGGACTGGTGGACTTGCATTCTTACGATGACATCAACGAGCGGAATTGCCTACACCAGGCTGCCATCTACGGTAGACAACACGTCTTGGAATGGGGCCTCGAGGCCAAAGTGGCCGTGGATCGAACCGACGTTTACGGGCGCGTGCCGCTGCACTATGCTAGTTTGCACGGTCGCCTGGATATGTTGGAAACTTTGTTAAATGGTAGGTTGAAAGTTCCAGAGCAACTCGGTTGGACCCTCAGAGCTAATGTTTGATTTTAAAATTAGCAAACCCCGGCACTATCGATCTGATCGATCACGACAACTTTACGCCACTGATACATGCCATTATCCATGGCCATGTTGAGTGTGTCGAGCGCCTTCTCGCCAGATCGGCTCGTATCGACCCTGTATCTGACGCAGACCACGTGCCTCTGAACCTTGCCTGCGAGCATGGCTCCGTCGCTATTGTTGAAATACTGTTGAAGCATGGCGCAAATATCCTCCCTGACGCCGAGGGACTGTATCCTCAGCACTTGGTGGCCCGGTGTGGACGGACTTCGGATTTGCTCCTGCTCCTGAAGCAGTATGGAGCTGACCTCGATCAAGTCGACAAGCTATATGGATGGACGCCGTTGCTGCATGCTGCTAGTGAAGGAAAGGTCGAATGTCTTCAAGCACTGCTCAAAATCGGTGTCGATGCGACGATACGCGATGAAAAGGACCTACCCGCCATGTACTATGCCGCTTGGGAGGGCCACTTGGAGTGCATGCAGCTTCTCACCCCATTCAACAAGCGTCCGAAAGCAAGCCCATTGGGAGGCCAGCCTACGATTGATATTATAGGCAGCAGCAATGCCCCCTTACCAATGTCATTGGATCCGGATGCCATCCCGATCCTGGAATTGCCCCCACCAATCATTCCTCTTCGACGATATGGCCACAACTTCCTCGATACCAAGACGGTGGTGCAACTCAGCTTCCAGGACTCGGGCGAGCAACCGCTGGTTTTCTTCCAGGATGGCAAGTACCCGGCTGCTCGGCTGACCATCTCCTCCAAGGTTTCCGATCTCATCCCCAAGAATATTATTTTGCCTTTTCAAGAAGATACCCGTATTGTTTCTTTCCAAGTTGATAACCTCAAGACATTTTCACTCGACTTTGATGTTTTCCCGGCGTATGGCGCCAAGACGATTGCAAAGACGGTGGTGCTGCCGTCTGTATTCCTGAACCAGTCAGGTAGCTCGAAATCTTGCCTGCCGCTCTTTGATCCGCGGTTACGAGCCATCGGCCAGATCACCTTCAACACGCAGGTGATTAAGCCGTTCAGGGGACAGCCTCTCGAGATTACGGACTTTGAGACGTACTGGAAGGCAACAAGCCAGTTTAACCAGCCTACTAACGCCATTGTGACCGGATCAAGTCTATCTGGCGACTATGTCCGAGTCTTCGTCCAGTACACGAGCGATGGGGTGCCCGTTATTTGGCCACAGTGGACGATTTCATGTGGCGGGCTTGATATTCCCGTTTGCAGACTTTCATTTGCGCAGTTCGACGCCATCACCTCCCAAACTGCCAGCCGTGCTCAGCTCGCGGGCCTAGCAACCAAGACGGCGGATGACATTGCCGAAATCTACCACATCTTGGCGACTGCTGGAATAACGCTCAAGGACGCGCTGGCTATCCTCCCTCCAGGCATCCACGTCAATCTGCAGATTGTATATCCCACTGTCGAGGAGGAAGAGACACTGGCATTAGGCCCGGCTCTTGACGTCAACGTCTACGTTGATTCGATCCTCACGATTGTTTTCGACCATGCTCGTGCTCAGAGGGCACAGTCCCACTCGTCACACGTCGTGCGTTCCATGGTGTTTAGCAGTTACAACGCACGACTATGTACTGCTCTCAACTGGAAACAGCCCAACTTTCCAGTATTTTTGTGCAATGACTTGGGCCGAGACGAGAAGACAGTGGTCAACGGAAGGCGGACGACGTCGATTAAGGAGGCGGTGCGGATTGCACAGACGAATAACTTTATGGGTCTGATATGTTATTCAAGGCTGCTGGTAAGATTATACTTCCCTTCTCCCTTTCCCTTTCCCTTTCCTTTCTCTCTCTCACACAGATAGCTAACCCCCTCAAACAGGATATGGTGCCGGCGCTGGTCGATGCTGTCAAATCGCATGGACTTGCCCTCGTGATGGACAAGTCTTCTGATACCCCTGAAGCGAGCCCTCTTGTGGATCCTTTCCCTCGGCCACCCAAGGGTGTCGACGGAATTTTGAGAAGTCATGGTATTTTACGCTTTAATGATTCTATAGACATGTAGACGATGCGGGTCTTTTTATTTGGGATGGGGCGTGAATCTTGGGCGTGAACATGCCGTCAAAATTCGGTGAACTTTGTTGGGCATGGTTGTGGAAACAAAAGAGAAACAAAGAGATCTGTTTGTACTGTCTTTTCCTCGGTTATTACAAGGCGGCCGTGGTTGCTCATTTTTGGTTTTTTTGTAATCATTATATAAATATATATACATAGGTATAAAAAGTCTTGCCGTCAAGCACCTTTGTAGCCGTACTTGAGACCTGTCAATTCTTTCTCGGGATCTACACCAGCCATGACAATCTTTGCTGTTATGGCGACAGAGTAGACGAGCCCCGGCACGTTGCCCATGCTGACCCAGCCGAATCCGCCTCCTCTCTCATCTCCTCTCACCAAGCCCATGAGGATGAGCAAAACAACCAGACCAAGGTTCAAATACGGTAGCGTCCTCTCCAAAGGGGACCGCATCTCGACGGGCGCACGGCCGAGCACGCCGACGCCAGCATCAATCCCCCTAAGAGAGCTGTGCAGCTGGAATCTCGTTGACGGACCGGCTCTCGACCCACCGGCCCAGGCATCGATCACGGCGATGCCCGTCTCGGTGGGAGGTAGTTTATACAGCAGAAACGCCGTGGCGAGGAGGGACGTCAGGCAGAATACCGCAAAGGACGCGGTGGCGGGGTTGAAGAGCGGGCGGAGGTAGGCGATTGTTGAGAGGAGCGGGAGGGCGATGAGGATGCGGTTGAGGGATTGGTTTTGGGATTGGTTTTGGGATGCAAGGGTTTGGATGAGGGAGTCTTGTTCTGTTGCAGCTTGTGAGTTGTTGCTTTTTGGGGTGTTTTAGGAGGGAATTGGGGATGGGGATGAGAGATACCTTGTTCGTCCATTGCTTCGGGGGAGTCGGAGTCTGAGTCGTTGGGATAGGCAAAGGTTCGTCTTAGACGGGTGGTGGGCGTGTCTGCGAGGGAGGCCATTGTGAGACGGCGATGCTTGTTGCTTGATAGATGAGAAGGATGATGATGAATATTAGCAAGGCTAAGTGAAGTAATGCAACCTTGTTGGAGATGAAAAGAAGATGACAGAGAGAAGTAGATGACGACGCTGATGATGAAGCTGGCAAGGCAGCGATCAGCAAAAACACCTTGATAGCATTTCAACAGCAAGCTCTCAGCCTTATGACGCCACAACGCAGACAGCGAGAGGTACGTACCCAGTCCCTCTCTCCCCCACTAACTGCTTCCCCACTAAAATTCCTTCAGCCTCATGCCAAACATGGTCTGACCTGAGAATATCCGAATTGAACCCTTCTATACCCAGACCACACAGAAACCCATTCACCAGCATGATATCGCGAATTGCGAGTCGCAGGCTGTGTGCCGCGGCCTCTCGGCGGGCTGGCAGCAGGAGAAGCGGTGAGAGCGCGAGCTGGAATGCCAGAGCGGTGCAGAGACGGTGGATGACGCCTGCGCCGAAGCCCGGCGATGGGCCCATGATGTCGAGACGAGCCGATCGCGAGCTTCCCGGTGAGTTTCTCTGAACTGAAAAATAGATCAATTGAATTAGTTTTTGTTTGATTTAGTTGACTAACTATGGGGGGAAAACCGCTACATAGACGTCGGCCAAGTCTCGCAAGGATGGCGCCGCACGATGCCCATCTTCCTCGCCGTCGTGGCCGTGTGCTCCGTCACAATCTTCAACTACCAAAAGTCCTCGTCGCCCATCATCTCCTCCACGCTCTACGCGCTGCGCACCTCCCCCGAGGCCAACCGCCTGCTCGGCGACGAGATCTACTTCAAGCACCAGATCCCCTGGATCAGCGGCGAGATGAACCAGGTCAAGGGCCGCATCGACATCAGCTTCTCCGTGCGCGGGTCGAGGGGTGCGGGGGTCATGCGCTTCGCTAGCCACCGGCCCTCGAGCAAGGCGCTCTTCGAGACGACGGAGTGGAGCTTGACGCTGGAGGACGGGACAAAGGTGGATTTGCTGGATGGGAATGATCCGTTTAGGGGGTTGTTGGGCGGGGAGGATGAGGATGATTTACCGTTGGTGGATGATGAGTCGACGAAGGGATTTAGACAGCAGGGTGCGTACAACAGGTGATGAGATGGATGCTGTGTGTTGTGCCTCGAGAGAGGTGATGATGAGTTTCAGGGAACTGCATGGCTCTTGTACAAGTAGAATTTTCGGTTGTTTTGGTCTTCATGAGTGTCATGATGTGTATAGTGTACTCCTATAAATACAAAAAAAGCCCGCTTTCCTCTTTTGCCTTTTTCTTCCCTTTTTGTTTCTTCACCTTGTCTCCATGTACTCTTTACAGATACCCGCCCGTGTAAATTGGTATTCTTCTTTTCTTACAATTCAGCCATGTGTGACCTCCGCTGGGCCTGCATCTCCAAGTGCCTCAACCTCGCCTCCTCCAACTTGGTCTCCAGATCGGGCTGTCTCTGATCCAGTTCCTCGCGCGCCTTCTCCCTGTACGGCAGCGCAGGGGCCTTCCTCTTCTTCGCATCCTGGAGCCTCACAATGCGGCCCTTGGGACCGGGAATCGGCCCGCTGACGAGCACCACGCCCAGCTCGTTGTCCACCTTGAGCACCTTGAGGTTCTGCACCGTCACGAACTCGTTGCCCATGCGGCCGGGCATCTTCTTTCCGGGAAGCACACGACTTCCGCTGCCCTGCGAGGGACCCGTCGAACCAATCGTTCGGTGGTTCTTGGAGTTACCGTGCGAGGCTTCCTGACCGGCGAACCCGTGACGCTTCATACCACCCGCAAAGCCCATTCCTCTTGATCGGGCCTTGACGTCGACGTGCTGGCCCAGCTGGAACCAGTCCGGCAGCAATTGCGCGCCGACGGGCAGCAGCCCTTCCTCGTTGCGCACCTTGAACTCGGCCAGCTCGGCCTTGGGCGCAATGCCCTTTGCCTCGTAGTATCCCAGCATCGGGCTCGTCACGTTGCGGCCCTGTCTAGCACCGAGCCCAATCTGCACCGCCCAGTAGCCGTGCTTCTCGCGCGTCTTGTTCGCAATGACCTGTACCTGGTCCATCTGCAGCACCGTGCACACCACCCGAGTCTTGCCCTGGAAGATGCTCGTCATGCCCTTCTTGACGGCGAGCACGCCCGTCCGCAGGGGGGTTGTGTTCTCGCGACGCTTGAGCGCGGCCGCGGGCCCGGTCGTCAGGGCAGGGAGGCCAGAAGTCGGCTGGTTGAAGCGCTTGTGCTTGGATCGAGGCGGTGCGGTCGACCAGCCGTACTTGATGCCTCGCTGGGGAATGTGTGGGAGGAGGAGCGCCGGCCGGTTGACTGCGGCGAGGCGTGGCAGAGCCACTCGAATTGGTATTCTGGGAGGCATTGAGGCGGTTCTGTATGTGATTTCCTATGTGGATATCATTGGGTGGTTGTGGATTGGGTCGGCGGAGTTTCGCCTTGGTTTGGATGGTATGATGGGAAATTTTGGAGTTTAGCTTCTGGCTATGCAGGCTCGGGTATTCTGCGGGGCGGGGTGGTTGAGTTAAAGAATTGAAGTCAGCCTCGCGGGGTACGTACCTACCTACCTAGTAGTAGGTAGATGAAGCAGAGCAGCTCGACTCATGAATGTGATGTATTTGTTATATGGGATATAGATATATTACAATCAAAATGCTTCCTTGTAAAGTCTATATAAATGTTGAAATTTTATAATTTCTTTTGTTTTCATCATCACTGTCATCATCACGTACTTTCATCTACACTCCCGGCCCTCTCCCTCCAATCCCGCTCCCCATCTCATTCACACTCGTCCCCTTCACCTTATGATCCCCCGGCTGCGCAGCCGCCTCATAAATGATATTCGTCGGCGCCTTTCCCAATCTCGTCCACTCTCCCTTGAAGCCCAAGTAACTAATCCGCGACACGTCCTCATCGCCCTCGCCGAAATTGTCCACGAAGAAGAGCACCAGCCGGTGCACGCTGCCAAACAGCGAGCGCTTGACGGGGATCTCTTGGATGTCGGACGTCTGCGAAAGTTCGAGCGTTTGCACTGGTGAGGCTTCTTCGGCGGCGGCGAAGTCGATGTCGTCGCGGTTGATGAAGAGTTGCAGCGTTTTGGGGGCCGAGAGGGATGGGGATGTGCGGATGAGGATGGAGTGCAGCTTGACTTGGGCTGTGAATCTATTGAAAGCGAGTTAAAACCCAAATGAAATTATTCGTCGTAAACTAAAGTAAACTAGATCTTGATAGAATGTCCACATGTAATAATACATGCGTATAACGGACTAACAACAATAAAGAAGAACATGAAAAACTTACGGCACCGTCATGAGAAGCTGCTCATCAGCATCGCTCTCCAGCTCCGGCTCGGCACTCAACCTCTCCGCCCACGTCTTCTTGACAATAGCCTTGCCAGCATCCCTGCGCGCCTCGTTGAGCGTCGTGATTTCGTCAAAGTTGATTTGCTCGTACAGCGAAGACTGCAGCGCGGGCGTGATGTCGTCTGAGTGGTCGTGCTCGCCATGGTCGTGAGAATGGCCATGGTGGTCATGCTCGTCGTGGCAGTGGTGAGACATGCTTACTCCTTGATTCTTTAATGGATTTGACGATGTATTGAGCGAAAGGATTTTTCAATTGGAGGAATAATGATCTGAGATGGGATTCGTTACGTAGACGGTGGGATGGAATAAAATTCTCTGATTCGATGATGTAGATGGTTTGTTTGCTACAGCTTCAGAGGCCCCGCATATAGCCGTTAAATTGAGCGACTCCAAGTCTTACCTGAGACGAGCACCGCCGCCTTTACAGAACAACATGCAGAAATTATACAATTTCCTGCTATTTAATTAATTCTTTCTTCTTATAAATACCTAAGATCCTTTAAATAGCAAATCGCATCCGTCTAATTACTCATATCTGGCGGGTATCAATAATATCGCCAAGTAGTACAAACCCAGCAATTATAAGCAAACGACCCAGGTTTTCAAAAACTTCCTTCCAGCCAGTGAAATAATAATAATAATGATGATATAAAATCATCTGAATCCACCCTTCCTCTTCACCTTCTTCTTCTTCCTATTTCCAAACGGCCCAGAAACAGGCTGGCTCATCGTCACAGCCGTCTGCTGCTGAGTCGCCTCTGGAGCCGCCTGGCTGGACATGACCTGTACAGGCGGCGGTCGCACTGATGCCAGGGGATTGATGTCGGGAAGCCCCTGTCTCATAAATGCTGGTCGCCTAAACTTTTCCGATCGCGCTTTGCGCTTCGCTTCGATCCTCTGTAGCCGTTCTTTGGCGTCCCTGAAGAGCTCCTCGTTGGCTCTTGCTACGCTTGAAATGTAATTGTTTGGATCGACACCCCGTTCCTTGGGCCAGTATGATAGCACTTTGGACCGTTTTGAAACGTCCGGCCTGTCGGTGTCCAAAGACTGGGCCAAAAGTCGTAGTCGCTCAACCGCCTCGTCCGGCCCGTTGAAGGTTGCCGATGCAGCTGGTGAGGCAGCGGGCGAAGATCCTATATCCCTGGAACCTGATCTTGACGAGGTTATAATTTGGGAGCTGCCAATCTGACGCCCTGTTCGAGACCTTTGAGACTCCTCCTCCTCTAGCACGTCAGAACTGCTAGGCCCCAGCAATGGAATATCCTGGTACATGATTCCATAGCTGGACAGAAAGGCCTCTCTAGCTAATTCGGTAACCCATATTCGCCGAATTTGTTGCATATCCTCAGTGAGAATGCCCTTTATAGGATCGATCCATACGTCAGAAAAATGGCGCTGTAGATATTGCAGGCTGACCAATGACATGGGCATTTCGTTCTGGTTATATAGCTGAAGTGGAGTAACAACCACCTTTTCGGTGTTTTCATCTAGCATCTTCTCCATTTCGTCTCTCAGAGGGTCATCAGCGGGCTCAAATGTTGGATCTTGCAGCATCACTTCAGTCACTTCGCCCCTGTGACATGATTAGTATATGCTGCGTGAGAGAAAGCTCAAGCTCAGCTACTTACCATGTTATCAACGGTAGCCTCCCCTGGTCGAACCCATCGTTAAGACATTGCCTAAGGGCGTCAAACAGTTGAGAAGGGAGGCCGGTTTCTCCTTGGTTTATTGAAGCTTCTAGAGAGTTTTGTAGTGCTTGGTATAGTCTGTCCATCTTGATAAGAGTCGGTCGGGCAAGTGCTAGGCTCTCAACATTATCATCGGACTCTCCATTATCTTCGACCTCTTCACCATTCATAAGCATCTCGACGTCGTCGACAGTCATTTCGTCTGGAAAAATAAATGAGCCAGAAATCTGTGCCATGGCTGTTCTTCTCCCTTTTTGCTTTTTCGTTTGTTGCTTGGCTTCAGCCCACGCAGCAGGCACCGTGGGGTCTTGGATTTCGAGCGTCGGGTCATCGGTCGTGGCGCATAGGCAACGCTGTAAGCTTAAATCTTTGCCCAAGAAAGTTAACTGATAAAACAGGGCACCCTTTTTATGGTAGTCCATTCCCGGACTTGAAGCATTTTCTCTGACTGAGACCGCGAGCTGGATTGGGTCGACCCTGAGATACTCAATCACATTCTTTGCTGGAAACTCCGTGTCCTCGCTCCCCGGTAGTGATATAATGTCTCGATGCCATTGAGGCATCCCGCTCACAGGCGAAAATGTGAACCAAAATATGCAAAGCTGGCCCATTCGTGGATAGTAAATAAAGACTAGAGATGTATCTTGGTCATCATCTGATGCTCGGCAGACAAACATCCTCGAGTCGTCATTTTTTGTTCCTAAATGGGGGCACGAGAGCAATATTGACGGCTTCAAGGGCCCCGATCCTCCTTCATCACGGCTAAACACATCGACCCAGGTGATGTGGTATTGCGTGAGGATAAAAACATGACCTTGCTTAGTCGGGCTGCGATGAATATCCAGAATCCAATCCAGTTTACCCCTTTCCCGGATGATGTGGCCGAGCCTTGGAAGTAAGATGTTTGCGTCTAAATTCAAAACTTCCATTCTCTCATGATTCCACATCAGAAGATATCGCGTGGTGGCGTCTGTCGTCTTGCGGGAGGAGGGGGACGGTGAGCTTTCTACTTTTCCAGACCACGTTTCTTCCAAAACAAGAATCCCGTGTCTTTCAGTCGGATAGGAAGGCATAGACGGTAATTCGTTGAGTAGCCCATGAGAAATGTGTCCGCATTTATTGAGAGTCAATTGGGGAGTGACTCTTCGTTGGACCTGCGAAGTTCCCGGATCATCCCATATGCTCCAATACCCGCCTTCGTCGATAATAGCAAGTTGATGCGATCGACCGGATGCCGTGGCAAATAAGACGACATCGGAATGAGCATTTCCTCCCGTTTGATGATGCTGAATAGTTAGCAAAGGATTTGGGTTTATCAGCGATGGTCGTTCCCGAATGAAGCTACTCGCTGGCTGATTTGAAGTGGTGGGCACCTCGCGGAATTCTGGCTTGAGAATGATTGTCGCTGTTTCTTTTTGAATCAGTAGCCACCGAGGTGTGTCGTATTTCGAGTGGTTCCCAACAAATTTGATCTGCCTGATGGGCAATCCGTCATTAGTCCATATTAATTCTGCCTCCCTGTTGGCCGGATCGATGCTCTGAAGGTTCAGAAATGCATTGGGATTGTCCCCCCATTGTAATGGTACATCCTCCATGCGAGACAACCGTAAGAGCTCACCAGATTCTCCACAAGCGACAGCCATTATAGGGGACTTTAAAGACCCTGTCTTAACACTGGCATCGGGGACGTGCCCAATGGCGAATAAAGGCCTGGTGTTAAGGGCATCATGTGAGATGTTGAGCGCTTCCATGTCTGCTTTGAGAGTGTCTTGATATGCCGAATTGCCCATGGCAATCTCTGGGTGAGACTTGAACAGCCATCGTTCCTGATTTTGACGTTCTCTCCAGAGCCTGGTGGATGTCTCTGGCGGCCGACTTTTCGAAGCTGAATAAGTAATGGTTGAAGCACTGATAATCTTGAAATGAGGCCCTATTACCCGATATTAGCATTAACTTCTTGGGTCTTCGTTTGCTTCGTCTTTGCCCCTGTCTTCTCACTTACATCTTGAGGTGAACCGGGATGTCTCCAATATCCCAAGGGTTCTTCCGGGATGCTCGCTGGGAATATATTTCAATTCGCCTGGAGTGCCCAGTCCCATCAGGGGATGAGGCCACCAGTCCGCCATTCTAGGCCAGTTATCGTATCCAATGCGATGAGAAGAGGTTGATTTTTCTTTTCTTCATCTCGAGTTCACCTGAGACAGATCGTAGCTGCATTCGGGGTCACATAGAAGACGGTGTGGTTCAGGCTGGTATTAGCAAGTGTAATAAGTGAGAAGTATTATAAATGTAAATTATTCAAGAAAGAAAAAGAAAGGGAATGAATTCTCACCACTTTTCCTTCACTGAGCATGTCACTACAGACTGACTTGCTTGAGATTTGAGTTCTTGGATTTGAGCCACGTGACTAGGCCTGCACTCTGATTTTGCGCCACACTTGGCCATGTCGACCCAGCAACGTGCTTTTTGGGTAAACACCACGAACCGGAGCTCTGGAACCGACCGAACAGCGTTTTTGCTTTGCTTCATCCCACCTACAACGCTCTGCGCGCAGAAGCCCAGAAGACAATACGAGTAGACACAAGCACACACACACAATGGCTGCCGGTTTCGATCCATCAATGTCAATCGGCCCTGGCCGCCAGACCATCGCCCCCGTTGGCCCCTCCGCCGTCGACACGCTGCCCAGCATCGACTTTGGGTTCGACGATTTGCGCGAGCGCATGGCCAAGTTTACAGCCAAATTCGATGCTTTTATTGAGCAGGGCCGCAAGCGTGTCTTGGAAGAGCGCAATCAGTTCCGCGTCAACATGGCAGAGCTTCAAGGTATGCGCTGGAAATGCCATATGGATAAAGATACCGTATATGAACAAGATACTGACTCCCCCTTCCCGCAGAGGATGAACGCATGCGACGAAGAGATATTGAAATTGCCCAAGTCAAAATGTCCACGTACCAGCAGACCATTGAGAAGGAAGAAGCCGAGAAGCGCGAAATGGAAGGCTCAATATCCTCGCTAGCCGCCCAGCGCGACAGCCACATCGCCGCGCGCGACAGCCTCAAGGCCCAGATTGCCGAGACCCAAGCTGAGATAGACTCTCGATTGGCCGCTCAACGCGCCTATATGAAGCAGAAGGAGGCGCAGCTACGGTACAACGTCCCCGAGCTGGACTTTTGGATCACAAACCTGTGTCTACGGATTGAGGGCGCAGGAAAAGACGACCGGCTCAAGTTTGTGTACACGCATATTGACGAGAAGAACTGGGAGCGTGAGGCGTGGTTCGAGCTGGTGACTAGCTCGAGGGATTACGATGTGAAGCATTGCCGGCCTAAGCTGGAGAGGGAGAGCGTCGAGAGGGTATTGGATAAGGTTAACGAGTCGAGGGAACTGGTTGTACTGCTGAAGGGAATGAGAGAGTTGTTTGTGGAGGCTGTAAAGTCCTGAGTTCATGGGGGAAGGGAAAATTGTTGATTGTTACGATGATATGTGTGCTAGATACCCGCAGCTGATGATTTATATGATGTATATGGACACTGAACTTTGTTTCTTCTCCCTCGTAAAGTGGTTTCAAGAATCAGCGTGTAATGTTATCAGAACATGGCAATCACTACAAAACGAATCAATGATTGTACACATCGGACCTCAAATACAGACAGCCAAAGCCACTGACTTACCTCCCGCATACCTGACGCTGGTCTTGATCCTCACCAGCCACATGTGCAAATCACTAACAGGCGCTGCAAATCCGCTGTCAAGCTTACTGTAGCTGCAGCGCGTCAACGCCCCACTAAGCCAGACATCCATACAACACCTGAACCAGGCCAAACATCCTCCCAGCATCTAAACCACCATCATCAAAATCAGCCCTTTCGCCATGCCCAAACCCGACAAACACGTCGCGGCCTCCCAAGCCGTCGATATTCTCGAAGAAATCTCTACCATGCTGGTACACATCTCATCACCAAGAAAAAGAAAAACATCAGTGCTAAACCTTCACTAGAACTGCCACATGGACCGCCGCATGCTGTCCACATGCATCTCATTAATCGAGCAAGGCGTCCATCCCGAATCTCTCGTGGTAAGCAATCAATCCCCGGTTTCTTTTACCCCTTCGAACATGAGCCGTCGTTTCAAGCAAATATTAACGCTCCTGTTTAGCAAGTCATCAAGGAGCTGCGTGAGATTGCCGATGACACGCGCCGGGAACAGCAAGAGGCCGCCGCTGCTAATAATCGGTGAAGCCTTTCACTTTCACCACACTTGCAAATGCAGCCCTTTTTTTGCCTCATCCGCTAGGGTGTTCTTCTATCTGATTTTTTGCTTAATTTGACTTTTGAGCTGGGATTTTTCATCTGTTATTCATGGCGCTTAGGGCGTGTACAAATACTATATTACCACTTTGGACGATTATTACTGTACATGGTAAATATTAAATTGACGGAGCATTGCCCCAATGACACTCCCAATTTCCATATGCAAAAGTGACATCTTTCCCTTTCTTACTCCCAATGATCCAACTTTTTCTGTCGATGTAAATGCCAATATCAGCGCCCTGCCGTCGTACTAACTGTAAAGAAACTCCCCCAAAGCAAACATATGATACGAAATGAAAAGAAGGAAAAGGAAGAAAAGAAATAGAGACATAGAAGGAACAAGGGAAGAAAGAAACAGAATACATGGTATCCCAAAACTAGAGAAGAAACAGAAAAGAAGAAGAACCAAACTCCGCTCCATGAAATGCCCCTTGTGGATGGCAAGTATTTTCATATGTCGTCATGCCTCATTAACAACCTCCATGTGCTCTCACAAGCTGGAAAGCTTCCTTACTCAAGCCGCAAGCCTGGGTCGTTACCTGTGTCCAATCAGATTGAACTCATCCTCTTCTTCCTCTTCGTCCTCATCTGCGTCGTGGGCATCGTCATCACTCGATTCATCCGAATCGTACTCATCTTCGCTTGATTCATCTTCCTCATCCTCGCCACTTCTCCAGAAGCCCAAGATGTCATCGTCAGACTCTCCGTCTACTTCCAGAACAGCGGCCTGCGGTATATCCATCATCATATGCGAAGGTGACATGGACCGTGCATATCTTTCGAGCATGCGTGATGGAGGCTCTGGTGCATTGGAGGAATGTCGCCGCCGGTTGGGCGCCCGCGCGCCTGTCGTGATCGAGATCCGCCGAGCCCCAGGTACCGCTTCCTCCGAACCAGCCTCCCGCACGACCTGAGACTGATCACCAGCTGCCGGCTGGAGCGACTCGGCATTCTGCCCCAAGATCTGCAATTCTACTGTGTTATATGACCGGCATATCGAGCATTTAAGTCCAAGCCAGTGGTATGCCACTGTGCTTCTGGCGGAGCAATCGTTGCACAGAATCTTGGCCTTGGTGTCACGGAAATCAGGAGGCATTGGCTGGCTCAGGATGGCGAGATCCAAATTGCGGAACTGCGTCTCCATATTCATGAGGCTCTTGTTGCAAATTGGGCATTTGTACGAGGCCCGCGTGTGCTGATCATAACACTTTTTGTGTATGCTATGGCCACACACCATGAATACAACACGTTTTGGTGATGTAAACATGTACTCGCCACAAATCGGACAGTCACAGTCTGTTGATCGCTCGATACACTTGTGCGAGCTCTCGATTGATGTGGTGATGCACGCTCGACATGTCTACGATGCTGTTTAGCCCACATAACATCAAGCGAATGGAGAGTGAATTGAACTCACTTTGCAATGGAAGAAATCCTTTCCCAGCCCCATGCCCCGGCGACATATTCCACAGTCATTGCAATGATAGATGGGCTTATTGGCCCGATTCTCCCAAAGCTTACAGATGTTACAGTAATACTGCGCTGACACCACACCACAGTTATTGCAGACCTCAGATGCCTTTTGCGGTGTGGCACAGAGCATGCAGAGCATGTTCTTTGTATCCTTGCGGATCAGCGTGTGGTCTTCGTGTATGTCATGGCAGAACCGACAGGTATACCACTTTTTGCAGGTGGAACACTGCAGCTTCACGTTCCGCTCATAGTGCTCACATCCTAGCGGGCCTCGAGTTTCAGTAAGCGAAGCAGCCGAGTGCGTTGGAGTTGTTGCGCTTGGTGTCCTGGAGTGTCGAACAGGAGCATAGGTTGGGGCTATGTCGCTTTCGCTCAAGACAAACGTCTCCTTGACTGACGGCTCTCCGATCAACTGGTTCTGCCAGTACTTGAGCGACTCCAGAGGTCCGACAGGGCTGGCAAGCTCCCATGTCTGGCCAATGGAGCCGTCATCCGAATCGCTTTTGGCAAGGGGCGAGCCGGCGATCACGGAGGCACGATAGCCCTCCAACAGGGTATCGTGCATAAGCCTGGCCTTTTCATTAGATGGGATATCCCGAGCGTTGATCTCCTGGATGCGGGAACGCAGCTCTCGCATACCGTCATCCTCGGGAATAGGGCCACTCTTAGTCGACGCATTTCTGGGCGGTGTTATCGGGAAGCCAAGATGGTCAAGCAGAGGTCCGTGACCCGTGGCTGGTCCGGCCGGGACTTCTTCCACGATCGTCTCCTGGGTGGAGGAGCTCAAAGGCCGGGAGCGTCGTTGCTCAGGCGATGCATCACCCGATGCATCGGGCCCCTGCTGCCCGACATCGTCGGCGTCGTCAGAATCGTGGACGGCATCGGGCGGAACTACTGGCGTCTCTTCATCGCCGGCCAACGTTGCACGGGAGATCTCGGAAAAGCGGCGAGCCTGTCGCAGCACAGGGTTGATGATGAACTCGGAGACAAGGGAAGGCATTTGGCTTGCTTGCGTCTGGCGCAACCGCAGCGCCTGCTGCTGAGGCGCAGCTGAAGACGGGGGATGCTTTTTAAGATTAGGATAAGGCTACCCAGCTCATACGAGTACAGTAGAAAGGGCGGTGATAGCAGGGAATTTAATTAGAAGGAATGGAAGAAAAGAAGCACGAAACGGCGGGGGTTCCCACGCAAGGTCAATGTCGACGGCAGCCGGAACTGTTCATCTGGCGAGGGTGTTTCATCTGTTTGGCTGACCAGAGCAAAAATCGAAGGAGAATAAGAAGATGGCCAGAGCTCGGCGAGATGTTGGAAGACTCGACACTGGCCACCGTTGTTCGGCAAGGATGACATAAGGCATGGATTGGACGGATTAGTATTCCATGAGTACAGATACCTAAAGTGAGCCACTGATGTGCTGACTGTGGTCTCAGACGCTTGCATGTGATTGCTCCAATTGATTCACGTTGGGTGAGACTTTCAAGGCCGCTTTAGTGCGTGTTTTAGCGCTTTCATCTGAGTACCTGTACCAATAGTGAACAATAGCGTCGAAATATTAGCTGCTCCATCCCTGTGGCTCAACCAACATTGAAACCGCTCAGCTGTTTGGACTGCTGTTGGACCTGCTGTGGCTGGTGGACGGGAGCAGCCAAAAGCCGGCGCAGGTACGTACCGGCCCGGCGATTTCCAAGAATGGCACTAGCCACGCGGCTGAGCACTTGTAGGCTGGAGGGGATTGCAAGGTGGCCAATATTCCTAGAGCTGAACCAGGGGGGTTTTTTAGAAGCTGTCGTATTCTTGGAATCCCGACGCAAACAGCAATATCCACCACAAACACCTCCTTTGTCCTCCATTTCGTTTCCCTCTCCTGAGCCGGGCTTGGCCATCAGGATTGTTTCTCCTTTTCTTGTCGACGGTGCCAGCATCGTCGTCGTTGATGTTCTACCATCTTTGAGTCTGTCCAACTCGTCCAGTCATTACAAATTGTGCCGCAGCCTGCTTCTGTTGGAGCTAGCTGGTCGCCTCTCCCCTTTTTCTCCTCCGACCTCGTTTCTCGAAATCCCGTTCAACCACTTCAATTGATTCTCTTTTACCTCCATTTACTAGTTCCTGGGGGAACAGAAAGTTTTCTTTCAAAACATGGCTGTCGACAAGGCCGTCCTCGCCTCTGGCGCTGACCAGGGCGAAGGCTTGAGGCTGCGACAGGTGGCTTCGCAAGCCGCGCCAGGGCCCATTGCCCAGCCTGAGGACAAGAAGAAGCTGGCAAAAAAGGTATTGATATAATCGGCGAGAGTCGGCGAGCTTAATTGCGTGCAAGCATTGGCTGACAGCGGTTGCAGGAGAAATCTCTCTTTGAAGTGCTTGCAGACTTGGAGTCTATCCTTGCCCCGCTGATCTTCACAGCCGTTGCCATCTTCACTCGATTGTGGAAGATTGGCATTAGCGATATCGTCACTTGGGATGAGGCTCAGTACGTAATCCTTGTCGCTTTGTGCCTGGCAGACATGCTGGAGTGGAACGAGTTTACTGACTTGTGACTCTTGACAGTTTCGGCAAGTTTGGAAGCTACTACATCAAACATGAATACTACTTCGACGTCCACCCTCCCCTCGGAAAGATGCTGGTAGGCCTCTCCGGAGTCCTCGCCGGCTACAACGGATCCTTCGAATTCAAGTCTGGCGAGAAATACCCCGAAGATGTCAACTATACATTCATGCGAGCCTTTAATGCCGCCTTTGGCATTGCTTGTATCCCCATGGCCTACTTTACTGCCAAGGAGCTGAAGCTGACCCGACCTGCCGTCTGGTTTGTTACCCTGATGGTCCTCTGCGAGAACTCTTACACCACCATCAGCCGCTTCATTCTCCTCGACTCCATGCTACTTTGCGGCACCTTTGCTACCACTCTTTGCTGGGCCAAATTCCACAACCAGCGCCACAACAGCTTCGAGCCCGAATGGTTCTTTTGGCTCTTCATGACGGGTGTGAGCATCGGATGCGTCTGCAGTGTTAAGCTCGTCGGTCTCTTTGTCACTGCCCTAGTTGGTCTTTACACAATTGAGGATCTGTGGAGAAAGTATGGTGACAGAAAGATGCCTATTGTGAGTAACCCTCTCGTTATGTCAGTACGGATCGCCATTCGCTTACACTTTTGCAGCCTGTCCTTGCCGCTCACTTCTCTGCTCGCGTCGTGGGTCTCATCGTTGTTCCTTTCCTCATCTACATGATCTCCTTTGCCCTGCACTTTGCCATTCTCGACTCCACCGGCCCTGGTGATGCCCAGATGAGCTCCCTGTTCCAAGCCAACCTGAAGGGAACCGAAGTCGGCAAGAACAGCCCCCTGGAGATTGCCATTGGATCTCGTGCCACCATCAAGAACATGGGCTATGGCGGTGGTCTTCTTCACTCTCACGTTCAGACCTATCCCGAGGGCTCTGGCCAGCAGCAGGTTACTTGCTACCACCACAAGGATGCCAACAACGACTGGTTCTTTTACCCCAACCGCTTCGAAGCCGATTACGACGCCGAGTCCCCCGACCTCCGATTCATCGGTGATGGATCCGTCATTCGTCTCATTCACGCCCAGACTGGCCGCAACCTGCACTCTCACGAGATTGATGCCCCCGTCACCAAGTCCCACCGCGAAGTGTCCAGCTATGGTAACCTCACTGTTGGTGACGACAAGGACCACTGGCGCATTGAGGTCGTCCGTGATACGGCATCCCGCGATCGCAGCAGAATCCGCACTCTCACGACCGCCTTCCGCCTCAAGCACACTGCATTGGGCTGCTACCTCCGCGCTGGAAACGTCAACCTTCCTCAGTGGGGTTTCAAGCAGATCGAGGTTACCTGTGACAAGCAAAACAACCCCCGCGACACTTACACTCACTGGAAC
Organism: Trichoderma afroharzianum; assembly: GCA_037893235.1. Taxonomy (NCBI): domain Eukaryota; kingdom Fungi; phylum Ascomycota; class Sordariomycetes; order Hypocreales; family Hypocreaceae; genus Trichoderma; species Trichoderma afroharzianum. The sequence continues at coordinate 739,354 of JBBLXW010000016.1, read as the reverse complement.
GTTGAGGCTCACTGGAACGACAAGCGTGAGTGAACGATTACTCTTTACTCTTATTCTAGCATTTTAGCATGACTGACCTTCTTGACCTTTTAGTGCCTGCCAGCGACCCCGGTGTTTACAAGTCGCCCTTCATCCACGATTTCATCCACCTCAATGTTGCCATGATGACTTCCAACAACGCCCTGGTGCCGGATCCCGACAAGCAGGATGACCTGGCTTCTCAATGGTGGCAGTGGCCCATCCTGAATGTCGGCCTTCGCATGTGCGGCTGGGATGACAACATTGTCAAGTACTTCCTTCTCGGTAACCCGTTCGTCTACTGGGTCTCCACCGCCTCTCTCGGCCTCGTCGCTCTTGTTGTGGCATGGTACATTGTGCGCTGGCAGCGCGGATTCAAGGAGCTCAACAACTTTGAGATTGAGCAGATTCACTACGCCGGTATCTACCCCGTCATCGGCTGGTTCTTACACTACCTTCCCTTTGTCATCATGGCGCGTGTCACCTACGTTCACCACTACTATCCTGCTCTGTACTTTGCCATTCTCACCCTGGGCTTCCTTGTCGACTGGGTCTTGAGGAACCGCAATGCCGTTGTGCAGAGTGTCATCTATGGCGTCCTGTACTCTGTCATTATTGGGCTTTACGTCCTGTTCATCCCCATCTGCTGGGGTATGACTGGAAGCAACCAGCAGTACTCTTACCTGAAGTGGTTTGACAACTGGCGCATCAGCGATTAAACAGTATTTCCGACGAGTCAACTCAACACACCATGGTGGCGAACATATACTTTTAACCCGTGTTCATCATCATAGGAATTTTTTTTTTTTATCTTGGGGGTAGATGGGATGAGTGGATGGTGGTCGAGGGAGGCTGCTTATTGTTAAACAACCAAAAAAACACTCGCGCACACTCTGTAAGATTTGTAAAGACGTGGGAGGTGTATGGAGATTTCTCACATTAATGAAGAAAAAAGACACGGGTAGGGTAGGAAGGATTTTGCAAGTCATATAAAAAGATGATATGGGAAAAAAGGGTTGGCGGAAAATACTATACACCGCATTTAATGCAAGACATATATCTCCCCAATTTTGCCATTTTGCCATTGCCCGGTGCAGAAAAAAGGCGTCATTTGGCTTCGTGTCTGCCTGTTGTGTTGTGCATTCTACTACTATTATACAGTGCCATGCTGCCAATTATTTTGCTATGGATGTCATAAAAGGCTTCCAGACTTGAATGTCGTGTATATGATGAAAGCCCATCGGGTATCTTGTCTTGTCTTGCCGACTTTCCTTCCTCCTTATCCATCCCATGCGTACACGGCTTTCGCTTACGATTCGAATTATACAGAAAAGAGTACTAAAAAAATCCATCTCAACAACATCCACCACCTGATTTCGCGGCATCGGTCGATAACTTGACTTGCCGGTTTCCGCCAGCGCCGGGCCCTTTGACGCCAGATCTCCTGTCGTTCAGATTGTACTTGCCGGCCTGGATGTTCTGGTATATCCTCTCGGCGACCCTCATAAAGGCCTTCTCAACGTTCTCGCCGCTCTTGGCGCTCGTCTCGACGTATTCAAGGATGCCATTGCGCCTGGCCCACTCTTCCGCCTCCTCCCGCGTGACCTCTCGCTTGTTGTCCTCCTGCTGCGTCAGATCGGCCTTGTTGCCGACCAGGACAATGACAATGTCCGGCTCGGCAATCTGGCGGAGATCATTCAGCCAGTCCGTAACATGCTGAAAGGTGGCCTTGCGCGACAGGTCGAAGACGAGCAGCGCACCGCTCGCGCCGCGGAAATATGATCTCGTGACGGACTTGTACGTCTCCTGGCCGGCCGTGTCCCACAGACTGAGCTTCATATGCTTCTGGGGGATGCCACTGGTGTCGCGCCGGGGCTCCGGAAGGCCGGCGGGGGACGAGGGTTCGTCTGGAGAGGACAGGGACGGGATGGGGCCGGCGGGCGTGTGAGGAGGGCCGACGGGGACGATGCGGGAGCCGAATTCGACGCCGATTGTGACGTCGTGGTGCGCGGAGAAGCGGCCTTCGCAGAGGCGGATGGTGAGACTAGATTTGCCGCATCCTGAGTCGCCGATGCAGACTAGCTTGGCGATGTAGTCCCACGGAGCTGATGAGGACATGGGGAGGAGAGGATCGTGGCAATTGCGCACGAGGTTAGGTAGAGCAGTGAGGTGGGAAGAGGGAGTTGGAGAGAGAACAAAGCAACGGAGAGGAAATGAGGGAAGAGGCGTTTGGAGGGTTCAAAGAACGAAGGTCTAGAGTTGGAATTTGGTTGGAGGTGGTCGCAAACGTAATGTAGGTATAATTGATCCAAGTGGGTTTGATTTGAGGCTGGAGCTGCGATTAGCGGCACGTGCGCCGGTGCGATCTAAAGGCGGCTTTAAGACCTGGGCAAAGAGATGCAAGGATGGCAGAAAGACGGAGAGGCAGAGATAGAGAGAGATAAGGTTCAGAAGTGGTAGAAAGAGAGGTTGGTGGTTTAAAGAGAGGGAGAATAGAATCACCAGACACTCGATTACACAGGAATAGAAATACAGGAAAAAGAAGAGGGCAGCGGTTTGCAAGAGCAGGTGACGATGGGCTCTGCCTTGTGTGGGATGAGATGGACATGGGGCTGTCACGGGCCAGCACAAGGTGTGTGACCCGACCCGCGAAAAAGCTGGAGAAAAGGGAATTGGGGGCCGGACTTTGAATCGGAGAGTTGGGTATGTATTTTGTAGGTAGGCGCTGCTGTTGGGGAACATCTACTAATGCAAGAAGAGGGTATTCTGGCAGTTTCAATATGGACAAAGGGATACCTGTTCAGGCAGACCTGAGCAGATGGATTGAAGTGTTATCGGTGACGCAAGAAGGCGATAACGGCATCATGACGGGGACCCTTGACTAGCGGTATTTGGTAACTGATGCTACAGGCAAGGTACCGCACTTGCTAGCGCACGCACTGAGCACCCGGGGCTCGTATCAGCAGCAGCACTAACGGCAACTAAGTTCCTCCCATGTATCGCGTCTTAGAGGTGGACAATAGCATGACATGACTACCGCTAGGTCCTAGTACGAGTAGCCTGGCCACCAAGGTTCAGGTCAGCGCCCATGCCGGTACATGGACGGACCGTCGTAGGCAGCCATGTGTGCAGCTGGTGTACAGGTACCGATGCATGATGTGCAGTTTGGGCTGCTGTCAACTGCGATTCGGTTTGTGCTAGCTGCCTTTTTCTTTCACGGTACACGGTTCATAACACGGTTCATGCTGCGTCTTACCTGAGTAAAGTACTCCGTACAACCTGGTACGACGTTGGAGCCTCGGGTTCTGCGCCTCCGCTGCCCGTCGAAGTCGAGGCCTGGACCCCAGCATGAAGCCTCATTGCCTAAGATGGGTCTCTGTTTATATACAGGTAGTACAGAGCAGGAATCTCGTTTTGTTTCTTCTTGAATGATTTGATTCCTTCTACCTCTACCTTTTCCTGCTCTTCCTTCATCCCTCATTCGTTATTACTTTACAGCATCTACCAAGTCATCAGCTCCCTCTGTGACCGGGGGTCAAATGACGGCACGCCGCCCTTGTGCTCACCCAACCAAAAAGATCCCCAGGTACTCCGCAGGTACCAGTACCCCCATCTCGGCAGGCAGCGCACCGCATGCGGACCTCCTTATCACTAGCAGTCATCACCCGTGGCTCTGTGAGGCGCTGACCGCCAGCAACCTTAGGCTCTTAGCCAGCAAAGGACGCCCACCTGTACTCCAGGCATTCACTAAGTTTTGGTCTATCGAGGTCACCAAACCGACTCATCCGCCCTGTGTCGCCTGACCTCAGCTCTTTTTTTCTCCTCTGCTTTTTACTTCATACAATCTTTGTTGCTCAATCAAGCATCCACCATACATTACTCATATCCCGCCATGGTGTAATATTTTTTTCCGTCTTTGATTCTTAGTCTTTGTTTTCTTGGGCTATTATTCTCACTGTTGCATGCAAGGGAGAGCCGCCTAACGCCATTGCTGCCTTTCCAAGCGTTGTTCGTCATCGCCCATCATCCTGCTTTAGAGTTTCATCGCATCTCCGCTCCAACGAACACAAAAAGATCGACAAAAGTGCCGCAACGCAGCTGCAGTTCGCCAGACATCGAGTGTGACAACCGTGCCAAACCACTTATCGTGGGGGCGGCGGTAGGTGAAGGGGCATCATGTTTTCTGAGTGTGCGTGACGACATCGAGCCGTATAAGCCTGCGTGCGTCTGATGAAGCTGCTGCTAACCCATTTCCCTAGATGCCTCGAGATTTCTCGCGCAGTCCCAGTCGAGGCTGTCGAACTTTGGCCAAGCAGACAACGATACCTCGTCCCGGCAAAACGACTGGTCATCATCTCGCCCGACCCGACCCTATCGAGACGCCGGCCGAGGGAATGGGGGCCAGAGATCCCTTCTTGGAAGAGGCTATGGCGGCAACCCATATCAGAACGGTGGAGGAGGAGCCGGTGGTGGCTCGCGCTTCGGCCAGCTTGCGTTTGGATCTCGCATAACAGCTGCGCAAGACGCACCCCTGTTTCACAGCACGCTCGACGAGTTTCGAGAGGAGGACGACGAAGAGGAGCGCGACAGGGAAGCTGCTGATCTCTTTGCGCTCCAGAGGTCACGAAGGGTGGCCGCCGCTAGCAAGCTGGCCGACAGCGTCGAGTCTGACGCAAATAGTCGAGGGTCGTTCGAAGAGAGCTCAAGACAGTTTGACCATCCATATCGCGCCCAGGGTTTCGGCCGGGGCATCAAGAGCAGTTGGAACGGAACGAGGAGCTCACATCATACAACAGTTGCAAAGAATACACCGCTAGAAGAGGAGGAAGCCGAAGAAGTCGACCACGATAGCAGGGATAGCGAAAGCGATCGCAGCAGCCGTAACCATAGGGGGAATATGGTTGATGTCGGGCTTGATTCACAGGAGGACGCCGATGATGATCCTCCAGAATCTCTCTTGGAAGAGCCAACCGATAACAGCCCCCCGGCTTTCCAACGATTTAAAGACCCGTCGGGACGAACGCCGCTGCTGGAAAGATCGTCGAGAAGCGACACCGACATGGCCAGCACGCGACATACAGAACCTCCGGAGGCTGATCCAGCTCCCTCAGGAAACGCCTTCGTCGAGGGAGAGATATTCAGACACGACCCTTTCTTCGCGTGGATATTCTTAATCAGTCTCGCTGGGATGATGTCAACCTTTGTCCTGGTGTGGCTCAATACTACTCCTAAGAAGAGCCCTGTTGGAGACACGATATATACGACACTACAGAAATCCTTCAACATGCTTGCCGTCGATACCGTGGTGGCAGTATTAGTGTCATTTGTATGGTTGGCAGCGTTGCGGTCCTTTGTTCGGCCGCTGGTGACTGTTATCCTGGTCGCTGTGCCGGCTATTATGTTTTCATTTTCCATCTTCTCCTTTGCGTCGTCTTTCAAAGGGCGGACGCACGGGACAAGCTTCCAGGACGTCGTCATGAGATGGACTGCCATCGTCCCGGGAGCTTCATGCATCTTATGGCTCTGGCTTGTCGTCAAGGGTCGAAGAGCGATTCAGCAGGCCATTGAAATTCTTCAATTTTCCTCCAAGATTTTGGCACAAAACCCAGGTCTCCTGTTGGTAGGCTTTGGATGCCTGGCCCTGATCGTTGTCTGGACCTGGATTTGGCTGGCCATGTTTACCCGTGTCTTCATGGGTGGCTATTTCTCAAAGTCCTTGTTTCGGTTCGTGATTCAATTCTCCAGCTGGTGGCTCGGCGCTGCGTTTGTCTTCATGTACATGTGGACGCTCTCTGTCATCAATGCGGTGCATCGAGCGGCGACTGCAGCGACCGTCTCCCAGTGGTACTTTCATCGCAATGCAGGCCCTGCCACGCCTTCAAAGGAAATTGTCATGGCTGCTCTAGGCCATGGCGTGACGACAATTTTTGGCAGCATTTGTGAATCAACGCTTCTGTCTCTCCTTATCAGAGCACCATTGATTTTCCTGCCCAGGAGGCTAGGTGCAATCATCACAAACATCGCTTCGTTCTGGATACCGACGCCTATTGTGGCTCTCACAAATCCTCTCACAATTACTTTTGCAGCTATTCATTCTCAAGGCCTAGCCACGTCTGCTAGAGGTCTTGATCAAATGGAATTTGTATCACCTGCAATCCCTACTACCACACTGACACCAAGGGCGTTGCGTCTACGCGGTCAGGCGAACGGCCTGTTACCCTACCGACTGGCCAAGTTGCTCCTGGTTGCCACGCGATTGATTATGGCTACTGGGCTGGGATTCGCGGGCTGGGTCATTACCGCAAAGCAACTGCGGATCCAGCTCCCAGACGGTGTGGGCGTGCGAGGATCAGCATATGCATACGTGGTTGGCATGATGGCCAGTTTCATTGGCTATTCGGTTATGGGCGCAATGGAGGGCATTCTTAGCGGAATTGTCGACGCGGTTCTGATATGTTATGGAAGCGAGCGACGGATGGAGAGGGGCCATGGACGATTCTGTCTCGAAGCGGCATATCTGTTTGGAGAGCGGCGAGGAAGCGGCGAGGACCTCGGATATGAGTAAACAAGCTCAGACTGGGCCCGCTCATGTATGTTGATGGATTTTGGATTTTTTGGCACGCCTGACTTTTTTTTTATTCTCTTTGTTTTTGATTGTTTCTTTTTTCCCTATTAACTATTTGCTCATTGCTGCGGGTTTTGAACTTGATTGAATGGGATGATAGATTGGTAGAGCTGATTTGGATTATCGGGACTCAAAAAAGGCCATGCAGTGGAGATGTTGTTACGGCAAGCTCCAAGGGGGATAGGACAGCAATGATATTTTCTCAATGTGATTTTCTCTTCCTTTTATTCAACTGCTATACTTGACGTGCTAGCTTGCGATTATTGTAATATTGCAATCCCGTGTTAACCTCTGTTCAAGGAGAAGTGCGTATTGATATTGATGGTTGTTGGTTGTGCTGCGAAAGTAAATTGATAGTGTCAAGTAAGACATGTCAATTCCATGAACGGTTAGACACTTTGGCCGAGTGGTTAAGGCGATGCCCTGCTATCAATCAGGTATCATAGGCATTGTGTTCGCACGCGCAGGTTCGAATCCTGCAGGTGTCGTTTTTTTTTCCCAATACCCCTTTTTGTTAGTACAATCTCACGTGGGTATTTATTCTTACCAAAGGGTATCTCATAGTTTATCTTTTTTTTTCTGTAATATTATACTTTGGGTATAATATTGACTGGAGATCTCATGATGTTTTTTACCTTTGGAGACAGCTTCATGAGTTATCTATCTCTGGCTTTTTTTTATATGAGAAGCGTCATTGGTCTAGGGGTTAGGATTCAACTCTTCCATTCACTTGAAAAGTTGAGGCCCGGATTCGAGTTCCGGATGACGCAGTGCTTTTATTTTTGCATTTCTCTCTTTTTTTACTATCCGCGAGAATAAATAAAGAGAATGAGCATATTGCTGCATTTAACCAGGCAGCGAGAGTCAACTTGGTTTATTAATCCTGCAGTAATGCTAATACTTCAGTTCTAACTACTGCTATTTCACAGCATACATGTCAAGATACCAATTATTGTTTTAAGCAAATACATTCAGGTTTGCTTTATAAGTTACCCTAGCTATCGGGCCTGTATTAGATATTTTAGTTGTATGTATGTGTTGTACACTATATGCTACAGAATTCCTCAACTGTGAGGCTTCTTTCATTCATCAGCCTCCTTTGGCAGTTCCTCGTAAGCAAACCCGCAGTCCACTTCATTGAGTACCAGCTCTGCCTTAGATTGAACAAGATCATCCCGGTCGCCTTCCACCAAGAGCTCTAGATCCAGATCTCGTGCCTTGTTTATAGCATGTATGACTTTCAGCCGGGCATCTGGCTCTCCGGGGTCTCGAAGCTTTCGCATAGAGCGGCTCAGCTGGCCTCGGCTTGCTGCGATGCTCTGTCTCTGGTTTCTCTCGAAATAGCTGAGCAAATGGCCTGCGGGATCTTCGTTTAGGTGTGCCTCTCGACGGAAGAGACCCGTTGAGGCATATTCTGGCCCTTGTACGGCGCCAATGGTAGGATTAGGGTCGATGACAAGCTGCTTCGTGTCTAGATAGATTCGCTTCACCAGGTCGGCGATGTGCATGTCATCGTCATCATTAACATTGTTCGGGTTGTCTGGATCTCGGTATGGAGGTTCTGGTTCGGGGTGCGGTATAAACGGCGTGGGACGTCGAAGCGGCCGGTCCACGCCTGGGATCCTGATGAAGTGTGCCTCTGGCTCGTCTTCTTTATCTATAGAAAACAGAAACACCCGACCAGTCGCATCTCCAACGACCAGTTTTCGGAAATCGGGCGAAAAGGCACCGCAGGAAATGGGACCAGGTGCTTCCAAGATAGTTCGTATATATGGCCGGTGTTTCTTGCGCACGTTCCAGACCATGACGGTCCCATCGCTAGAGCCTGTGTAGAATCGATCTAGGTTGTTCCCCCAAGCTGTAAACTTGACTCCGGTATCTTCCTTCTCTCGGTCATGGTAGTATTCGTCCAGAGGACGGCCATGCTGTAGAACATGCACTGGGTCGTCTCCTTGGGCCGTGTCCCACACATATACCTTGCCGTCAGTGCACCCAGCAGTCACATACTCATGTTTGTACGAGTTTGGCATAAAGGTCAGTTCGTTGATGTCTGACGCAAAACAGTCAAGGTTATGATATTCGGAAAACCCGCCCTCTTGCTGGGGGCTCTGGGGGCTCTGGGGGCTCTGGGGACTTGAGTCATCTTGTTTGGAAATGAGGATAGTTTGCCTTCTGAACAAATGGATCTGTGTTCGCACCTTTGGCGTTTTATTCGATTGAGAAGTAGGAGAGGTTGCGGCAATGAATCTCGGTAATGTGGGATGCCAGGCCACTTCAAAAAAGTTGGCAGTTGTAGCAGTTGTGACAGGAACTCGCTGATTCAGCTCCGCATTCCAAAGAGTAATCTCTCCCGAGTTTTGTTTATCGAAGGGGATGTCGTGGTCATCTCCGGAGAAGCTACGAGGAGAATATCCTACAGCAAGCAGATGCTGGCTTGTGGAATCACGACCCCACTGCATTGTTGCTGGGTAATACGCCCACTTATCAGAGCCGTCAGCGTCAGCCCGGGTACATGAAAAGGAGACGTAAGGGCTGTTGGCGATGTCGTTTATGTTGATTGTGTATATCCGAATGGCCTCCGTAGGGACATCGGCCGCAGTAGCAACTCGTCCAGAGCCGTCCTTGGCCACAGAGACAAAATTTACATTGCCACCAAAGTACCAGGTAGCCAACGCAGTCATGTTGCTGCCAGATTTATCAACCTTCCACACCTTGACTGTTTTGTCGAAACTCGAGGTGAATGCCAACCCAAGAATGCTGTCGTAGTCAGAGCATACAACCGATGAATACAGCCATGGGTCCTGGCTTTCACGCATGGCCGTCGTGGAGTTTTCTCCCTTTTCGACAAGGGGTCTTGGGATTCGGTGGTCAGGAAACGCCTTAAGCTGGCCCAGCTTTGTAGAGCAAAGGAGCAGATTCCCCGGCTTGTTATACTGCTGATTATGGCTATCCGAGTGTGCAGTTGTGCCGCACAGAACATTGTCATCCGGGATCCAAGTTGTCGTTGCAATATCTCCGGCACAGTTTGTGTACTCTGCAACCAAGTCAAGGCTATCTTCGTGCGCCTTGCGAAACTCGTTTTGAAAGTTTTCGTATTGGCGCATATGACCAAATCCTCGGTTTCCTTCCATTTCACGAGCTAAAAGCAAGGACGATAGTCGACTGGCACGTCTCTTCTCCTGTTGAGAGCGAGATCCATTCGCTCTGGGGTCGAGACTCAGTATCTTCGCTCGGCTTGGCGGCACTGCTTTGCCCGCAAGCAGATCCGAACAGTAATTGCGTACATCTTCGACCGTCCGGTGAGGCAAGCTGTCATTAACAATCGACGGAACATTGAAATTATGGCAGAGCCGCGCCAAATGTTCAGGGGTCGCAGGATAGCCCACGGGAAGATACGTTGAGAAGCAGGCCATGATTTGCCGAATTTCGTCAGATGTAAAGTCCACATGATAGATAGCTGGGCGATTCAGCTCTTCCTTGAGCTCGCGGTATAAGCGATCAGCACCTTTGGCAATAAGTTCGCGAGCTGATGCTGATTGGTAAGGCCGATGATTGAGGTCAAACCATGTATTTGAGGATGGGCCGCACTTGGTCGGCTCCCAACGATTCCCATGTCTTGTTCTTGGAGTATTCGTATTCTCTTGTCTTTTGTGTATTAAAGTTTCCGGCTGTTTCGCATCTACCCTTTTTATTACTGGCGGAAACTGTTCAAATCTGGCAAGAGGTTGTTCGTTCAGTCGGGGGTAAGGGGACCCATAGTCGCTCGGATTTGGCGCTTTTATTGGGACGACACGATATTCCTTAAGCATCATGTCAGTTGAATCCAACTTGTGTGTCTGTTCTTGTTCCACTTACAGGTCTTCCAGATAGCTCATTAATGATTATTTTGGCCTTTGTAGCAGTCCATTCATCATCGGCCGGCAGCTTGTAGTCGTTGTTTTCATCTAATCGGGAGACAAAGAGCGGATCCCTCGCAAACATGGAAACGGCCTGTACTATGTGTCAATTGTGTGCTCAATACAGCCCAATCTTTAGAATATTGCATACCTTTATCGCAATTTCGTCAAGTATATACTCGGAAGCTGGAAGATCCCTCAGCGCCCGGCTCACATAAGGAGAGACCTGTTTGCCAGCCCAATTAAGGTCAACACGCCTCCTCTTTGGCGGCGGCCCTTCATCCTGAGAGTCATTCTGTCTTCGCTGCGTATGGGAAAGAGTATATTGCTGTTGTTCGAGTCCGTTTCCGTTTGCGATTGGTATATGGCTCGATGGTGGCGGTGATGGCGTTTCCGTCAGGTCAATGACCATGGGCCTGGGAAGGGGAGAGGTAAGCACGAGGCTCATGGAGACGATTAGCCCGCCAGCAGCCTCGGGTGAGCATCTCAAGCAAGCCAAATAGAATTCTCTGGCTTTGTAAACGCGGTTGAGGATAGCATCAACTTACCCCATCGCGTGCCCACACGTTCAAGCTGCTTGGATTATCCTTAAACAAGGAATACGTAAGGATGGGGCTCTTAAAACACGTCTAGAGGGGAACTAATAATAAATGGGTCATGTGATATATCGTTACGTAATATATAAACACAGCTATTATCTCTAAGCAGCTTCTCAGAAAGTTTAAAAGATATAAACAGAGAAAAGATGAATTTTAAAAAAGTGTTGGGGTAATTTAATTATTATATTTTCTTGAAAATATAGGTTCCTATGGTAATATATATAGATATAATACCAGTATGCCGAAATTAACACTATTAAATGTGTCTGTTCGACTTTACCTCCAGAATTAATTCCAGCTCAGCTGAATTGATTTATATTGGATTTAATAATTGAACCAAGTATGTATCTCTTTGTTAAACGCGTGTGTGATATCATTTGTCGCGCTTTAAGCAAATGCGCGCGTTGAGCTCCCGCCCGTTAATATAACATCTCATCGAGCAAACATGCTCTAATTCTACTACTTTACTAAACAATAATATTCCAATGCACTTATTAGGAAAAAGGCATCTCACCCAAACATTTTTTTGTGTTTGACCAATCGAGAGCAAAGCTGGTACTAGGTATTGCATGCGACCCTTGTTGCAACATGAGATCTGTACATCCTTTTAGATTGCGATCGCGATCGCGACACGCATGATAAGCTCATCAGATGCAAGATATTAATCGTTCGGTTAAAGTGACTATGCAGGTCCCACGTGGCCTATAAAGAGAGACCTGGCCTTTTATCGCAAGTACTTGTATTTAAATCCTTAACAATTTCTAAGGCGCTATATCAATTGTGCACCGTACATGTAGGTGGAATCAAGCATTGCAATATGCCATCAATAGAAAAGTGTTAATCTGCCATCGGTAGGTATAGTGCCTTGCGTTATTGAAGCATCGATAATATCTTAGGCAAATAGGAAACAAGGGGAGCAGGCTCGAAAAGTAACCCGAAATACGCACTTGCCATGCACCGTGTACGAGTGGCAAGAGGATAGGCAATGCATACAGTATATAAAATGAGTGTTATAATAAAAATTATGTTGTAATTAGCCTTGAAAACTTGGTAATATTTTAATTAAAAGATTTATAAGTAGTTATAAAAATTATATCAGCTAACGCGCGTATATGTTTTTTTATTACTTATTTATAAATTAATAGTTTTGTTTGCTTTCTAGGTTAGGTACCAATGGAACGAAGTGACATATTGGAAGAAACAGCTCTACACATGCCTTCGGTCAAGCTCTGTCTGGGATCGATGTAAAATACCCGCTTGTGCACCTTGATCTTTTAGTTAGAAACGAAATATCGAAGTCGCACATAGCATATGAATGACCAAGTCCGAAAGGCATCATAAAGAAGAAAAGACCCCCTTTATTAATGTATCTTTAATTCCTTCTCGTCTGTTTTATATTTCATAACTCTTTCGTACTGACAGGTGAAAACACCCCCCCAACAAGGAAGCTTGGCCGCCGTACATTGCTGCAAATACACACATACACACTCCACATTCTTTACCGCCCACGGCTATTAGCTAACAGATAACCGTAACTGATAACTAGCTATATATCCAAACATTAAAAAAACCCAAAGAAAAATTTCGCTCAGCAACAAACATCATGCCTGTTCATTTATCTATTCTTACAACTTGGCAGGGCCAGTCTCGGCATTAATCTCCTCGTACATCTTGTCGATCTGAGCACGGAAGGCCTTGGCAGTTTGAGGCCGCTTCAGCTTAAGACTGTTGTTCATGTTAGCGGCTGAGTTTTGTGATTGATTGGTTTTTGCATTTGTACTTACGTGGGTGTGAGCAGTTCGTTCTGGATGCTAAAGGGCTCAATGTCAAGATAGACAGCGCGAACACGCTCAAAGCTGTTGAACTTTTGCTTCTGCGCAATCTTGTTGAGCACCTTGAGGAACTCTGCCTTCACCTTGGGGTGGTTGGCAGCCTCCTTGAGGGCCGGGAGGTCAGCGGCTGTGATGGTCTCGCCAAGGACCTTGCTGGCAAAAGGTGGGAAGTTCTCCAGGTCGATGCCAAAGATACCGACGAGTGTAGACTCCTTGGGGTCGCCGTGGACATAGGCCATTGCGACCAAGTTGGTGTTGCCCAAGAAGACGTTCTCGATACGCTCGGGAGAGATGTATTCACCCTGGGACAGCTTGAGAACGTTCTTCTTGCGGTCAATGATCTTGAAGCGCCCCATCTTGTCAATCTCGGCGATATCACCGGTGTGGAACCATCCATCAGGCTCGATGGCCTTCTTGGTCTCCTCCTCGTTCTTGTAGTACTCGCGGAAAATGCATGGGCCTCGGAGAAGAAGCTCACCACGGGGGTTGGGCTTGTCTTCGACGGTGTAGTCAAACTCGGGCACGGACTCGAGGCAGAGTTCGACACAGCCAGTTGGAGGTCCGATGTTGCCGAGACTGAAGTCTCCTGGAATCTGAACGGTACCGACGGCGTATGACTCGGTCATACCAAAACCCTGGTAAAAGTTGTTGCCAAAAGCAGCGCGGAGGAACTCTTGAACATCGGGATCCAGCTGGGCGCTGCCACTGATCATGGAGTGGGCCCTATCCAAGCCCACGGCAGCCCTGACCTTGGGGGTCCAGATACGGTCGTACAAGAAATGCGTGTTGTTCGCCTTGCCCGGTGGCAGACGCATGCTGGCCTTCTTGGTGTTGATGACCTGGCGAGACAGGGCTCCCCTGGCACCCTCGGCCTCGATGGTGGCGGTTCGAATTGCCGAGTTGAAGCGGTTGAACAAGCGGGGCACAGAGATGAAACCGGTGGGCTTGAGAATCTTCATGTCGTCGACCAGGCCTAGGATATCGCCACGGAAGAAGCCAATGCTGGCACCTTCAGACAGGGCAACTTGATCAATCATTCTGCCGTAGATGTGAGCAAGAGGCAGATAGGACATGTGAACATCCTTTTCAGTCACCGCGCCCTGCAGGCGGCTGGAAGAGATGGCAGAAACGGCATTGCCATGAGTGATGACAACACCCTTTGGCGCACCAGTAGTTCCCGAAGTGTAGTTGATTGTGCAGAGATCATCCCACTTGGCCGGGCGCATGGGGCGGCCAGACTTGGCGCCAATCTCCTCAACCTCCTTGAAGGAGTAGATCTTAATGCCGTGCTGAGAAGCAATGTCGTTCAAAACAGCGCCCTTGGTCAGACCCTTTTGCTCGCCTTGCTCCAGCTCGTCAAGCGAGATGATCAGCTTGAGGGATGGGATTCGAGGGGCCAACTTCAAGAGAGTTGGGATATGAGGCAGAGAGCAAACGACACAGGAGAGTTCGGCGTGGTTGATGATGTACTCGGAAGTGTCCGGACCAAGAGTATCATAGAGTGATACGGTGAAGAGAGCCTGCGACGCAAGAGCAAGATCTACAAATCGAGATTGTGTTAGTTGGAGATCTGTAGTGGGCATTGGGAGAAGGCGGGGAATCGCGCAAGGTTGGCCTACCGGTGATTTGCCATTCGGCGCGGTTCTGAGACCACAGTCCAACGGGATACTTGTCCAGGGTGTGTCCAATACTCTTGTGGATTTCGACGATACCGGCTCCCAGATTCTTGCGACGCTCGGCCACCTCGCCATACGTCTCCCATTCATATGTGTCTGCCCATGACTGCGTGCTCGGGTTCCAGAGACGGGTGCCGAGGCAGCGCTTGCTGGGGCGCTTCTTGACGGCGTTTTCGAACAGATCGTGAACCGATTGGATCTCGGGGTTGAAAGTGGTCAGGAGCGGGCCATCGCCAATCTTGTGATGGCGGTAGATGGCGGTACGACCGGGCCGCTCTGTGCCTGCGATGGCAACACCGTGAGGAGCGCCGGGCGCAGGCGGAGTTGTCAAGCTCTTGATGTAGGCCGCCGTGTCCTTGGTAGCCAGTGCCATTGTGTCGAAGGGGGATGAACTAGTGGCTGACCGCGTGTTGATATTTTACAGCTTTAAAGGGAAGGGTCCGCAACGCTCGCGATGCATACGAGAATTGACCAGACAAAGTAAAAAGGGAAGGGAGATTAGGCGACGTGTAGGGGCCTGGGGGAGGAAAAAAGAAAAGGCGAGGATGGTTGCAAGGGAAAGGGAAAAAAAATAAATCTGGCGATGAGGTCGGGAGGTGGAGGTTTAACCAAAGTCATGGGCTGCTGAAAGGGACGGCCGAGGTTCGCGGGGCCTCGGCAGCCCCAGATTTGGGATTTGGTCCATGTACATGGCCTGCGCCCAGCGTGCAATGCTGTGGCCTAGCCCGCCAAATCGCAGAAGCCGTACAGGTACATGCGCGCTGCTAGCGCTGTGTCGGAGTGCCTAAACCGCTAGCGGCCAGCCCCCAACGAAATCCACTGGAGGCGTCCCACCCGCGGAGTTTACAGCAGAGTTCTGCCCATCACAACAGTGCCAGAGCGCTACCCACAGGGCTCGGAAAGAGTCAACTCCATCAAATGTCAATGGAATTGAATGATTGCGTCCTGGTAGTACGAGTAGGACTTGTACATCAATGTATGCCGGCGGCTGACAATCAAGGTTTTCACAGCGGCCGGTTAGCCGTCAGCATCTGCCCGTCAGAAAGGGAGTTGATAAGATTTGTTGGGTCGAATATTAGTAGCTCGTTGATATGGCTGTTGTCGATAAATAGGCCTCAGGGCGAGATAGACAAGAGCTGACACGCTGCACCCATGCATACTGAACCTAGATAGATACCCGTACGGCTCTGACTACTAATCTTCTTTCAAGTATTGCCCTGACTATCCTGGGGAGTTGTGGGTATGACAACCAAAGGACTTTGTTGTTGTCAAGGGCCGATCTTCACCTGCGGTCTATAATGTACCTAGAAGAAGCGTCCTAGCATGGCCGACTATTCATCAAACAAAAAGCAACATTGAGGCCGACGCGAATTGAAAGGTGATGAACCAAGATTGGCAGCTTACTTGTGCTTGTAGTGCAACACCGTCAAGGCACGTAAGCACGCATCATCCCATCGTGACGGAAAAGCGTATCCGTACGAGTACATACATACAAACTCCGTCGCACAAGGCGCTGAAAAATCCGGGATCCCGTAGTGACGTCGGCTGTTTCGGGGAATAATAACCACTCAGTGGCGACTCTTGTGTTCCCAACGCAGGCGAGCCGAATGCTATTTTGTCTCTCAGTCAACCTCGCTGCACTTGTATCCTCTCTACCCCAATCAACTCAATTCTTACGAGTAAATCAACAAAATACGCAGCCTCTCGCAAATGCCAGCGGAATCCGGGGCACATCTGGGGAGACTCGCAGCTTGGCTCATCCGCTAAAGCACGGCGGTGGGCCTCGGCCCAGGGCAGTCTTGTCTCCCAGCGCCCCGGCCAATCACGCCGTTGCTATTCCATACCTATTATAGCGTCCATCTTGTTTCGGCATGTGAAACTCGAGCTGAGAGGGAAAGGCCTCGCGGACGGCGTTCTGCAAAGGGCTACTTCGCCCGGGTGAATTTGCCCGCCTTGAAACGTGTCCTGTTATGGAGTAGTGCCGGTGGTTATTGGGACGCAAGCTCGGAAGTACAAAGTCGATAACTTCTCCGCTCTCTTCTTTTCCCCGCGTTGTAGCACAGATTGAGAGCCGAGGCCATCACGACACTGCGCTGCTTATTAAGCATCGCTCTGGGTTAAGAGAATTGAATCTGACAACAACTATTGCCAAATTTCGACTACGATGGCCTTTGAAACAGCTCATGCATGCAGCACGCAATTCGTCTTTGTTGATTGGATTTTCTTAATGTGATAACTTGTATTGTACCACAAGACGATCAAAAAGAGAACACTAGCTGCTAATTCAGTAGTGGTCGCACTCGTTCAAACATGTATTGCCAAACTCCAGAAACAAGAGCTACAGCAATAGTGCTGTGTATCCTTTACAGAAATTCAACAAGTACTGCTACTGCCTTGATATTTCGTCAAATTCCTACAAGATCATGGCTCTAATCGTGCTATTCAATTGGTATTTTTATACCACAGTAGGGGTGAGCACATGTCGTCGAGATTTGTGATCTGCTCTCCCACGTTCTACAAATCCATCTCGATCTGAGACTATATCGCGATGCAGCTTCGCCCCAAGACATCAAACGCATCACATTAGATACATATAATCCCTATTCCGGCGCAAACAATTGAACAAAACGCTCATCGTCTACCTTTTGTATATATCCTCATTCCACCCACGGCAGGCCTCCAACCCGCCCTTTTTTCGTCTCCCTTGAGCCAGTAATTCGACATGTCTAAGACATACCGCAGACGCGTAGGCAACCTCAGGCTGCTTCTCGATAGACTTGGTGCTAATAATAAATGAATTCCACGCCAACTTCTTCTTGGCAGGTCCTGCTTCGCGACTCTCACCATTGTTCAATTTCTTCACATACTAACGGTCTTTGCCATGTCGCAAACTCTCATCCTCTGCTTTCGGGCCTTTCAAGGCCTTGCGGCTGCTGCTGGTGTCGGCTTGGCAGCATATGGTAAGCTTCTTACAATCAATTTGCTTCTCCAGAATCCTGTTTGTTGGCTCACTCTTGGCTCCTCACAGTTGTGAATTGGCATCTCAGGGGCCCGCATCTCTCGACGCCACCCTCAATCAGCTTCTTTCTCTTCTCTTCAATATTCTCCGTCTTTTCCATCTTATACCTCGTATTCGCGCCACGATTTGCCCCGAAAGCTACTCACCCAAAGATTTCCTTGAGCATCGAAGCCATCAACTGTATCTTCTACTTTGCAGGATTCATTGCTGTCGCTGTCTGCCTCGGTGATTTGGCCTTTTGTACCGGCTCAGTCTGCATGGCAGGCCGTGGTACTGCGGTGCTTGCAGCGGCACAGTTTAGCCTGTGGATGGGCTCTGCCATTATTGCAGCCAAGGCCATGGTCAGGGATGAGAGGCGGACGAAGTTGCTTAGCAGGAGACGAAACACCCAGAGAAACTTTGAGCGCGTTTGATCGGGAATGGGATATATACATATATTTGAGAGTATCAATGGAGAGAGGGTGGGAGCACACAGGTTGTTGCACGAGCATACCTGAAGAGTGGCTTATTGGGCACATTGATCATGAGTTATGACTAGAAACATGGCGGCTGAATACATGGAGCATGCGAGTCTGGTAGCACTGGCGGCATTCTTGTTGAGAGGGAACAGGTAAAGTACCTACCTGTAGCTAGGTAGTTTGAGCAGTTTGAAAAAAGTCTTATATTTGTCTGTTGAGAATTGGGAATCATTATAATTGTATCCATGTCATTCCCACACATGAAAGACGGGAGTTATGGAAGCCGTTGTGAAAATGTTTGAGGGGCTGTTTCTGCCAGCTGGTAGCAAAACTACCACGGTGTTTAATAATCGAATGAGAGATAAAAACGAGAGAATACAGCGCAGTGGAAGTCAGTTGATAAGGGCGAATGTCGTATATCATGTAAATTACTCGGCAGTCCACGATAGTTTGTCTCCATGGCCGTCCAGAAAGGCAGCTGATTTGCTAATCATGCAGCTATCCCACGAATCAAATTGTATAGTTCGCAGTTTTGTCTATTGCGCCTTGTCTCCAGTCACACCAGCGCCGCTTTCAGCACAGCCAGTCACCAACTCTCGCTAATTTTCCTAATTTGCTGAAAGAGGCAATCGGAACTATTTGCATGCAATTTTCAACCGCTCTGGCTCATTGGCCGGCCGCAGGCTGGGGACTTCAAAGATGGGTGCATGACGAGCTTCAGATGCGGTTAGTCAGAGTCGTTTCGAGACAACCACCTTTTTGACTTGACATGTCCGTATGTACAAGCAGTGCCGTGAATATGCGGGCAAAGGCTGTTCTCGTATATGACAAGTGAAAGCCTCTTGTTTCTCTTTTAACTGCCCATGATCAGATCATGGCAGCTCTTTCGCCACACAAGACACATTCTGATGTTCTGGCTAAATCCGGGCTATAAGAGCCGGGAATGGGCCTTTTTGATGGATATTCAGATACTAGAGTGCGAAACCGGCCACGGCAGCAAACGAAACAAGAGATTGACGAGGGGCTAAACGGGTTTTCCTTAGGTTAGGATTACATGTACGTGCAAGTAATTAGCATCTACCCCTCCAAGAGGCCCTTTTTCTGTCCGCTGGTGAAATGACGCGAGAATTGGCGATTGCGTGCTCGGGACGGCTTCATGGGACCCCCACACTCACATTCACACTTTGGGCTCTGCATCGGTCGAGCGCAACTCGCATCTAACCGTACAGTCACCAGTATTACCCCGTTATGTACTTACATAGCAAGGATTAATAGCAATCAGCCATAGTAAGCAGTCACTTTTCATGTCTTACATCTAGTATCTAGTGGCTGGACCCCGAAGCAACCATGTAGTAAGACGGCGGTGCTAGTGGAAGCTTGATATAAATATCCATACTCGACCGCGCTCTTGTTGAGCCGAACTCCTGCCCCTTCGGCTCAATCTTTATTCCCGCGTCAGCTTCTTCTTTTTTTTTTTTCTTTCCTTTTCGTACCTTTTGTCAACATTTTTTTTCTTGTTGCTTCAACTTTGATTCACAATGGCGGACAAGCTCAGCACCAACTTTGAGACACTCCAGCTTCACGCGGGGTAAGTTGACGTCAATCTTCAAAAGTCAATTCAACAAGCGCGGGGCAGTTTGCGCATCTGTCTTTGCGTTCTACTTGCTATTCGTTGCCTTGTAACAGAGCACAAAGGTTCACGGTGCTGGGTTTCTGTCTCTGTTTAAAACACTATAGCATAAAGACATGAAAAACTCAAGATAACTAATCATTGAGAGAGCATCGCAATACTAACCTCATCTCATCTCTTAGACACTCCCCCGACTCGGCTACCAATGCCCGAGCTGTCCCCATCTATGCTACCACTGTAAGGATGAATCTGCACTCATGGCTCAAGCTACAACCTCGCCAAATTCCTCGCAAGCTGACCACGTCCTGTGTTGCAGAGTTTCGCCTTCAACGACTCCGCCCACGGCGCAAGACTCTTTGGCCTCAAGGAAGAGGGCAACATCTACAGCCGTATTGGAAACGTGAGTAGCTGCCCCGAGTCTCTAACAAGACGGCATAAATACTCACGAGATCGCAGCCCACCGTCGATGTCTTTGAGAAGCGGATAGCTGCTCTCGAAGGCGGTGTTGCTGCTCTGGCCACCTCCTCCGGCCAGGGCGCTCAGTTCATTGCCCTCACTGCCCTCGCCCAGGCCGGCGACAACATCGTCTCTACTTCCAACCTCTACGGCGGCACCTACAACCAGCTCAAGGTAACCTTCAAGCGCTTCGGAATCACCACCAAGTTCGTCACTGGCGACAAGCCTGAGGACATTGCCGCCGCCATCGACGACAAGACCAAGGCCGTTTACCTCGAGAGCATCGGCAACCCCCGATACAACGTTCCCGACCTTGAGGCCATTGCCAAGGTTGCCCACGACAAGGGCGTTCCCCTCGTTGTAAGTGGCCACAACACCGCAACAATCAAGCCGTAGTCTTTAGAATATCGAAAACTGACAAGCAGTAAACTAGGTTGACAACACTTTTGGTGCCGGCGGATACTTTGTCCGCCCCATCGAGCACGGCGCCGACATCGTCGTCCACTCTGCTACCAAGTGGATTGGCGGCCACGGAACCACCATTGGAGGTGTCATCATCGACGCCGGCAAGTTTGACTGGGGCAAGAACGGCAAGCGATTCCCTCAGTTCATCGAGCCCTCCGAGGGCTACCACGGCCTCAAGTTCTGGGAGACCTTTGGCGCCGTCTCCTTCATCGTCCGCGCCAGAGTCGAGCTCATGCGAGACATTGGTGCCTCTCTCAACCCCTTTGCCGCCCAGCAGCTCATCCTCGGTATCGAGACTCTCAGTCTCCGCGCCGAGCGCCACGCCCAGAACGCTCTGGCCTTGGCCCGACACTTGGAGAAGAGCCCTTACGTCTCTTGGGTTTCTTACCCCGGCCTGGAGAGCCACGCTTACCACGAGACTGCTAAGAAGTATCTCAAGAGGGGCTTCGGAGGTGTTCTGAGCTTCGGTGTCAAGGGCGGCGGTTCTGCCGGCAGCAAGGTTGTCGATGGCTTCAAGCTGATCACCAACCTCGCCAACGTCGGTGACTCCAAGACCCTGGCTATCCAGTAAGCGCTTGAAAGTTACCCAGGAACCACCTGAAGATGGCTAACAGAAATCTCTCACAGCCCCTGGACGACCACTCATGAGCAGCTGAGTGAGGAGGAGAGAGTTAGTTCTGGTGTCACTGAGGTAAGCAGTAATCACGACCGAATTCGTGCGAAATAAGCTGACTTTGTGCTTCCTCAGGATCTCATCCGAATCTCCGTCGGTACTGAGCACATTGACGACATCATTGCCGACTTTGAGCAATCATTCAAGGCCGCTGGTCTGAGCAACTAAAACAGTCCCCTTCCTAGTTTGATGTAAATAACAAGCAATGATGAACGAAATGAATCCACAAGTGTCGCGCGAATCATGATGGCAAAAAACCCCAACGTACAACGTATGATTACCCGAGTTTCCCATCCGAAACTGGCGCTGCGGAGAAAAAAAAAAGTTGTAAAAAGAACGCGACGGGTGGCTTTTTATCTTTCGGACATGGGGAAATAACGGGAGTCGGTGTCTTGTCAAATCCAAAGCCGGAAAGCCATTACGCTTTTCGGTTATGAAATATTAGCGTAACGCATTTAAAACTCAAAGAGAACTTGAGATGGAGAGAGTTCACAATTCAATCGTCGTTCAAAACGGTACTCTTGATTATGCTTTGTTTTGTCCATCGTGACTTGATGCTAGTTTTTGTGGCACCTGAGCGTTATCTTGCTTTTCCCGCTTATTTAAACCCTAGAGAGAGAGTTAAAATGAAAATAACGCATGCGCCACGCAGACGGCAGTTACAATTTGCCAAAAGGTTCCCTTGCAGGGAAAAGCTTCGATTGGTCTGACGGCGGTAGATCTCAGTCGGTGTGTAATTACCTCAAGCCTTGTTTTTGAAGGGCAAAGGGTGAGGCCTCCGTTTAGAATAGCCGGATTTTAAGAGTTAATGTTACACATCTAGTTATACGATATCACATGTCGAGAGTAGCGTCGACATATTATTACCTGTTGCTCTCTCACTCGTAATCCATCTCAATGACTAAACTTGGTTTTCATCAACTCTCTCGACTTTTCAAGAACCAAGATGAACAATGGAGCAAGTGACGATGGTTTAAGCCCAGCCATGCCTGAAATTGATGAGGCTGTCGAGACCGAAGCGGATAGTTTTTTCGCTGATGAGGACCAACCTTTGCAACCTCCAGATGTTTTTACCTCCATTCATCGGTGAGTGCATGTTATAATGGAAGAGCCATTTGATCAAACGAGTGATTGATTGCGATTTCGCATCTTTTTTTCAGTTTCTGTTTGCTTCTTATTCTTCCTGGTTTATCGATCAGCATATCTCTTTGTAAACGGCATGCTAATTGGTCAGTGCCTGATCAAGCGTGCGAGCCCTCATTATTGCCAGCATTGGTAAGTTGAGTTGCGCTCAACATGGATGTGAAATCCTGTGGCCGTAAATTAACAATCCAATAGAGGATCCATACACCCTCGACCAGCTGACGAGCCCACGGGTCAACACGCTCGTGGTTCGCCCATTAGTAGACAGGTTATATGACCCTGATGACATGTCCATAGGTCTGCTCGCCCAATCCCCTTTGCTCGCGCCGTGCATTTGCAAGTCACCGCATGTCTGTTGGACCATATCAATATCCATGTTTCTGTATCTCAATGAAAGACACATCTCAAACAAGATACAAAATCCGGATGCCGTGGCTCACAAGATGGGGTGATAGTGTACTGCCTCCTGGCCAACCGTCTCCAATTCCTCAAAGAGCAAACCGCCGCCAAACACCAAAGCGTCAGCCGCGCTCGAGCAACTCTCTGCGAAATTGTCGCCACCAAAATCCTTCGCAAATTTCATGAAGACAATTCCCCCGAAAAGGCGGGAAGCGCCGGCCTGCTCCGGCTGGCCAACGTTCTAGTGCAAGGCTTCGATCCCTTCTCTGGTGCCCCCGAAGACGTCGCCCGGGCCGGCAGATATACGCATTGGCCAGTCCAAGAGCGCGGCGGCAACGAGAGGAAGCTCACGGCGCTGGAGTTGGCCATTTTGTCGGAGAGCAAAACCATGATGAGTTCGCCGGCGTGTCTGCGAGTGGTGAATGCAGTGTACGAGGGGCAAGTCGTGTACACGCCGATATCATTCATAGATATCCTCCCGGACCATTACAAACATCATCCAGTGTCATTGTATGATCCGCGCAAGGCGCCGCTGCTGGATCATTACCGATTGATCGTCCCAAAGTGGAGGAGTTTGCTCGAGTCAATACAGTTCATGGTGTTGTTGGGGTTGTACATCTTGACCATGGTTTATCGAGGAAGCCCAAACTCTCTGAAACTCTACGAGAGTCTGTTTGCCATTTATTCTCTGGGATGGATTCTTGACGAGTTTGCGGCCATAATCGAGCATGGATGGGCGGTCCATGCTCAAAAGACGTGGTCATTTCTGGATGTGACCTTTACAGTCATCTTCTGCGCCTATCTCTTCACACGGGTATATGATGTTTTGATACCCGTTGCTCAAGACACAGGTGGAACAGACTCTGCGGCGCTACATATCCTGTGCGTTGCAGCTCCGGTACTGCTCACGCGGGTCGCCTTCAGCCTCATGCCAGACAACATCGTCTTCATCTCGATGCATGCCATGATGAAGGACTTTCTCGTGCTGACCTTTCTCACCCTGTGGTGCGTGGGAGGATTCTTCCTGGCACTGCAGTGGCTCCTAATGACGGGCCAGGGCTCAGAGCCCAAGTGGTATACAGTCGCCAAGTGGCTTCTGTGGATCTGGTTCGGACTCGACGGCACGGGTATTCAAGAGTCTGTGCAGTTTCACGTCGTCCTTGGCCCTGCCCTCATCGTAGCGTTTGCATTCTTGGGCAACACGCTGTTCTTGACGATTCTCGTCGCCGTACTAACCAACACCTTTTCGCGCATTGTGGCCGCTGAAGCCGCCGAGATTCAGTTCCGCCGAGCAGTACTGACATTTGAATGCGTGAGGAGTGATGCTATCTTTGCTTATCCTCCTCCGTCCAACATGCTGGCCCTCATCTTTATGCTGCCTCTGAAGCTTCTCGTCTCGGCACGCACATTTCACACCGTCCACGTTGCCATCGTCCGGGTTCTCAACTTTCCCATTCTGTTATTTATTAGTTTATATGAGCGCAACTTATTCAAGCTTGGCGAATCAAATCGTGGCTTCAAGTCGAACCAACTGCTCAGGTGGCGCTTCACCGGGTTCAACCCGCATGGCGACATCGAAGCTGTCTTTGAAGCAGATCCACCATCAGGTGCCATGGACGAGGCCGGCGAGCTGGATGGGCTGAGTGAGCTCGGGTTCACCGACGATGGCATATCGAGGTCTTCAAGAGAAATCAGGAGGCCAGTGGTGTTTAGGCTAAGCAATTCGAAAAGCAGAGACGATACTTTGGCGATGCTTGGCAGAGGATGGAGTCCAGGGACAGAAGGGATAGGACCATCTCAAGAGACTGACGATTCATGATGTTTCAACTGTATTTAATAATATTAGAGATGAAGAACAAAAAAAAAAAAAGTGAATGAATGAGTGCTGTAGTTATTCCAGACGAGGTCCACAGGAGCTCAAAGCTCAAGTATACA
This sequence comes from Trichoderma afroharzianum, assembly GCA_037893235.1. Classification (NCBI taxonomy): domain Eukaryota; kingdom Fungi; phylum Ascomycota; class Sordariomycetes; order Hypocreales; family Hypocreaceae; genus Trichoderma; species Trichoderma afroharzianum. Next base: position 714,530 of record JBBLXW010000016.1, on the reverse strand, counting down.
TGCTGTGGCGCCCAGCCAATTGCGGCCCTCACAGCGCCTAGCTGCTCACTGCTTTGGGGGAATGAACCCAGCGCTAAGCCACACATACATCCCACACCAGCCACTCCACCAATCCCACCTCCAACTAACTACCTTAGATAGGCCATCTGTTTTCCGCCATCGTCATCCATCTTTCCCGTCCAAACCTCCAAGCTAAATGCAACCCGCGCCATGGACTTGAGGATCCTCCTAAGCCTGGCCTTCGCCGCCCTCAGCGCTGCCCAGCTGACAATCACCGTCGGCCTCCCCGCCAAGCCGAACCCGTTCCTCCTCGGCCCCGGCACCCACGCCACGCTGTCCAGCCTGCACAAGCGCCTCGAGGCCCCTCTGACGACAGTCAATACCTTCAACTTCCACAACGTCACCGCCGACTCGTACCTGCTCGACGTGCACTGCGCCACCGAGGCTTTCCACCCGCTGCGGGTCGACGTCGGCGAGGATGGCGAGGTCAAGGCGTGGGAGACGTATCGTGGCAACGAGTGGGCGAACAAGGGCGAGGAGGTGCAGGTGAAGAGCGAGGGCGGAGCGAGGGGCATCAGCGTCAAGGGTGCGGGATCCAAGATCTTCTTTGTGGAGAGACCTGCGTGTAAGTCCCTGACAAGTCTTTTGCCTTGCATACTATATGGAGCTGGACTGATTGAACTGACTGATGTGCTTTCGTATAGTTTCCGTTTTCAGCATCCTCAAGAACCCCATGATCCTGATGGGCCTGGTTACGATGGGTATTGTCTTTGGCATGCCATACCTCATGGATAACAGTACGTCTTTTTACATCTTCAAGCCCTGATTCCATAGGAATGAATCCTCTCTCTATGGACTAGCTAACATTGTGGCAGTGGACCCTGAGCTGCGCGCCGAGTTCGAAGAGCGACAAAAGGAGAACCCCATGAACGCCATCATGGGAAATGCCCAAGCTGGCCAAAACCCACTTGGCAACTTCGACATGGCGGCCTACCTGGCAGGCTCGGGCAAAAAGGAGGGTGTGAAGAGGTGAAATGGAGTCTTAATGAGAGGAACGTAGATAAGAGATGGGGGTTGGGAGATTGTACATCTATGCTTTATAATCCTTTTTGATTTCAAGGCAGAGCTCTAGGGACCTTTGAAAAATCTCAGGGCTTTTTTATGTTGTATCATCAGCTTCATGCTTCATGCGATTGGCGTTATTCCGTAACGCCATCCTCCTTATCCTAGCCAAAAACGACAATATCAAGTCTTTGTCTTGTGAATAGCTAAAAACAGACCAATCAGGCAAACAAACAAATTACCACTCCTAATTCTTTCCTCCAGCGACGCATCATATATATATATATATATGAACACTAACAAATATGCAGCTAGTTCGCCTAGTCCACTAATTAAAAGTCACCGCCGCCATCATCATATCCGTTGTCAAACCCATTGTCATATCCTTGGTCTGTGTCGACATCTGTTAGTCAAAATTCGCACCTTCACCAGGAGGAAATAACTCACCATAGCCGCGTTCATATCCCTCGTCTTCAAAGTGATCAATCGCGTCATCTATCAACAGACCACCCACAACACCACCAGCTAGACCGAGGGCAGCTCCTCCGGCCAAACCGAGACCACCTCCGCTCTTCTTCGCAGGCTGCTGCTGCGGCTGCTGGTAGCCATAAGCAGGCTGGCCGTAAGGGGCAGGAGGAGGAGCACCGTATCCAGGAGCATATCCGCCGCCATAGGCAGCAGGCGCTCCTCCGTAGGGAGAAGGAGCCTGGCCATATGGAGCTGGAGGGGCGCCGTATTGTTGCTGAGGAGGGCCGTAGCCCCCGTAGCTGCCAGCGCCGGGGGCACCGGGGAAGCCGCCGGGAGATTTACCAGCGATCTTGCTGGTCAGCTTACCCAGAAGACCTCTCGATTCGCCCTGTTGCTGCTGCGGCTGGGGTGTACCGTACGGGCTGCTTTGCGGGGGAGGGTACGGGCTGGTGCTCTGCTGGCGGTACGAATCGGCAGCGCCTCCGGAATAGTTGTTGTATCCGGGAGGGTTGGAAGAAGCGCTGCGAGCTCGGGCATTTTCTTCGGCCTGCATCTTGGCTGCCAGGCGAGCATCCTCGTCTTCCTGCGTCTGCCTTGATGGTGAGCCTCCAAAGTTGTTGCTCTGATCGCCATAGGGGTTCGTCTTGGCATCGGACGTGCGGGGAGCGTTGTGGCCGTCGTAGCCTGGAGGAGGCCCGGAAGGCGGGGCGTCTCCGTCAGGGAAGACAGGACTGGTGGGCTTGTCCCATTGGGACTTTTTGGTGTAGATATTTACGTAGAACCTGGGAGAGGCGAGTGAGCTGAGGAATCATCTGGTTGAGAGGCGGAGAGAGTCTTTGTCGCGAAGAGCCAGATGTCGCATTATTAATGGGATAACGTAGGCTAACATACCATTCTTTGTATTGGTCGTTCCACCGGGCGGCCCAGCCAGCGGGAACTTCGGGGGCCTTGGGCGGCGGAGGCCCTGTGGGAGGAGCGTAGTCGGACATGAGAGAAGCTTTTGGCTGTAGGGAGTCGAGATGTTTGATGGAGAGGAGGAGGAGGTGAGAGTGAGAGAAGAGAGGAGGTGGTCGTTAAAGAGGAGGAGGGGTGGTTTAGCGTATGACCCCCCTGCTAACTGCTTCGGCGGCGACAACAGACGGGCCTTTTCGATGGCGAAATAGGAGAGGGCAGGCAGTAAATGTAGGTAGAATTTGTTACTCAGGCGAATAATCGGTATCAACAGTCAATTATCCAGCCCTTTAAAGATGTCGTGCAACGTCTCCCGAGCTTCCATGAAATCTTTATATATACCTCTCGACTCTTAATACTTGATCTGTCCCTAACACATGCCGCCAAGCCCCCAAAAAGGTTCAGATCCCCTAACGGATCCCCCACAGGCGGCCGCCAACCGCTACAGCAGTGGATAGACACTCGTGGAAGCTCGCTGGAATCGGAAAATGCGAGGCGCAGCAGACCACGTATGTGCATTTACATGCGTGTATTACATGGTACCACATGCATGGTTGGGTGCCGGCGATCCGGGCGAGCTTCTCTATATTGTAGCCCTGATTGTCTCTAAGAGACCTAGAGCTTTAGAGTTGAACAGAGTTGTGCTGTTGTTTAAACCGACACTGGTCATGTTCCATACAAGTATTGATATTGTACATTGCTGCCCTAAACCTTCATCAACAGACAACTCTCTCTACACTCGCCGCTCTTCACTTCTCCCCTGCCAATCACTCTCCAAGCGCAGATCCCGCCCCCCGCCATGCCGCTGCAATGACAAGGAGGAAAATATTCCTCATGCTCCGTCCGGGTGACTAAACGAGCCAACACCTGATGAACGAGCCTCGGCGCCTGTCAACCCCGACTCAGCCACATGGAGGTCCTCCTGCACTGCCACGAAATCCGGGCAGTCAATCATTTTTTCGCCCTGGGAATTGCCACATTGTGGCTCAAGCACGAGGTTACGCCATTCGACGTTCTACATATTAATTGAAAGTCGGACATTTGAACTTTCCCTCTTCCCTTCTCTTTGTCAAAAGCGGCCCTAAGAAATAAGAAACGCCGCATGCATAAACTATAAACTTTTAGCCAGCGACTTGTAGATATCGAACCATTAGGTAATCTGCCAGGAAGGCTTCGTGTAATCGATACATGGTAAGCTGTAACAGCAATTCCAAATTCCCCCTTGTTCAGTTCAGATAATTGCTTTGGAATCTTTCATCTGCAAATATTCATGCATTCAATGATCAATTCAACCAATGATTTGGAACAAATTTGAGATGAAAGAGATCTAGCCTACTTAATAAGAGACTTCAGATCAACTCTAAATAAAAGCAAACTTCAATAGAAATATATACATTTCTGTGGGGTTTTCAGGCCTTGGGTGTGTTTAAAAATGCTGGAGAGGTTTCGAGACGCTTCAGAAAATGCTGTGAAATGAGTTTTCAGGTCTCGAGTGAGGTTAAGAATGCTGTGAAATGATTTTTTCCGGGAATGGTTGGGTACCTAATTAGGTAAGAATTCTGTGAAAAGCCTCGCCTCAAGGTACCCAAAGAGTTGGAGCCAAACAGACCTGCTCGGAAAGAAAAGAGATCCACGGGTATGGTTGGTTGAGATTCAGAAGGACAGTAACCAAGAACGTAGGTGTTTCGCTACCATGTAATGAACTAGTTTGGAGTAAAACGTATAGAGGCTAATCCTTTCACGACAATAATAAAGGGCTAAAAGTATAGAAACATGAATCTTTTGTGAGTCTCCGGCTTCGTCAACCACACAACATACCGTACGTTGGGTTACAAAAGCATATAGACATTCTCTCCGTAATATATTCGTACATGTCATCCATCTTCACAACACAGCGCCTATATCGGACAACATAGACCCGGAAACTCGGACTTCTATACATCCCACGTCGGAATAAACCTCTTCTCCTCCGAGATCAGTCAAATCTCCTCTCATCAATTTCAATTTCATTACCAATATCAACATTTCAAGATGATAACGTTGATGTTCCAGCCGAGCTATTCACGAGTCCAATCTCGAAATAGGAATTATTCCGAGCCACTGCTCGGGGCTGCCTCCGGTGTCCGACGCCGGTCTCCGCATCTCCGTCAAGCGTCAGCCGAATACCTACCGACGACTACACGATGAATCCCGTTAATCGTAAACGTGGGGATGGCCCACTAGACAGTCGCTGATATGCGGAGTAATGGTGTAGAGGTACCTCACATGAAGATGGACATGGGACAGGTCCATGTAAACAATAGGCATATTGGACGAAAGACTTTGTGTTCGCCAGTAATCACCAACGTGTATTCATTCGTTTCCACTCAGCAGATATTTCTTCCAGAGCAGATCTATGTAACAAAAGTAGTGGTGCATATAAAAACAACATACACACACAATTCCTGAATAACAAATCCCTACACAAGGGGGCAGTTGTCTCCTTATGAAGAGAGGTAGTAAAATAGAACATAAAACGAGTAGACCAACTCGAGAGACGCAATCTCAACAAGTCCGCCGTTGAAGATTATTCCCACCACCGTCATTTCATCATTTGCGTGTAAATAAGAACCCAAATCTTGAAAACATTCATTACCAATCATCGAGCCCTGTTCCCAAACGCCGTCTAATGCTTAGCCGTGACCTGATCGCCGGTCAATTTCTCCACGTAAGTTTTAGCCCTATTTGGCATATTAGTTAGCAAGCCGTGGTGTGTAGAGCGTATCTGTTGGGGGAAAGGGAAGTACTCACATATCTCCAACAGCAACCATGCAAATCGTCTGCCAAACGCCGAGACCAATTCGAGGAGTAACACCTCGGTAAAGACCCTTGAGACCATTGTTCGAGTAAATGTAGCGGAAAGTGTTGCCGACCGTCATCTTCTTAGGTCGGTTGGGGTCGTCCTTCTTGCTCTGCATCTCGACACGGATGACCTCGATGGGCTGGTTCCAGGCGCTAAGACCACCACCGAGAGCGCTAGCAAGAATCTTCTCCCCAGGAGAGAGCTTGTCGCTCTGCTGCTTGCCCGTGGCCGAGCGGATCCAGCCCTCGGCCAGTCGGCTGAGACCAAAGCGAGATCCCCAGTTGGTCATCTGTCGGATGGCGACAGCGTTGACACCCTTGTTGATGCCGCGGATGCCCTCCTTGCGGTAAATGTCCATGAAGGTCGCGAAGGTGGACTGGGGTTTGACGCCGGCGGCAGCCATCTTGTGCTGGGTGATCTCGACCGTCTTCATGCAGGTGCAGAAGCCCATGGTGGCGTAGGCCTGGGCAACACCACCAGTGATGCCACCAAGAATGCCACCGCCAAACTCAGAAGCACCCATGTAGCGAGCGTAGTACTCGGCCTCGGAGGCAACGAAGAGCAGCACCGCGCCTTTGGTGGAAGCCTCGATCCAGGCCCAGGGAATGAGACCCTGGTAGACTATCGAAGAAATAAAAGAGATTAGCCCGTCCGTCTTGAGCTTTCAAAAGAGAGAGTTGCGGTCGTTTTTTGACTTACAGCCGAGAGGACCACCTCGACCCCAGATACGACCCAAAGCCGTGGAGAAGCCATCGCCACGGTTGGCAGCCATGGTGGTCTTGACGACCTCGAGGGGCTGGCCCAGAGTGGTGACCTCGAACATGTTGAGACCGGCGCCCAGCAGCAGGTTGGAGAACTTGATTGGCTTCTTCTCCAAGTGCGGCTTCTCCGCGATGGGAGCTTCGATAGCGGCGGCGACCATGACTTCTGGATGGTTTTTCTGAAAGGGGCCCTGACCAAGGGAATAGGGTGCTTCTTCGCAAGGGGGCGTTTGGAGATGATTTGGAAAGTTTGCAGAGAGGAAGAGGAGAGAGGGAAGAGAAGGCGGAAAAGGGGGGGTTTGTTGAGGCTTTGGTACTTGTACTTGCTGCTAACAGCTCCTAGAACAGAGCCGGATTGCGCGCGACAAGGCTTAGCTGGCTGACTAAGGAGGATGCGTCAAACGGGATCGGAGGGAATGCGAACAAAACAGATAAGCGGTCTTCGGAAGAGAGGTCAGCAAAGTTCGGCCAGGATAGGAACCGGGCCGAGGACCGATTTGACTGGGCTGGCTGGCTGGCTGCTCGAGGCCCCCAATCCGTGATTGTCCGAATGCCGGTGACTGTGTGCCTGTACCGGGCTGGGCTGGGCTGGCTGGTACTATATGTACATGTGCCTAGGTACGAGGGACTGCGGCAGTTGGGCTTTTACACGTGCTTTTTGGGGGGTAAAAGTTGGGGATACCTGGCCCTCCGATTTGCGATGTTGGAGGGGTCAAGTACTAGGTATTAAAACGCTCGACAGCTGCAATTGCAATTGCCTCCATACTTGTAGCACAAATTGATTATCTACAGTGCAGTGCAATGCAGTAGGGGTACCGAGTGAGACTCGCGATATCTCTCTGTCCTGTTTCGTCGCACCTATCAAGGGTTCCGGCGCATTACACGTTCCCTCCATTGGATTTTCTACTTGTAAGCAGGGCTCATGCATGTGTGCTTACTTGCACAGGGCCCCGAATCCGTATTACTGCTCCCAGTTAGCTGTAATCAGCCGAATTCCCGCCATCCATACTACTCGCAGTATTGCAGTGGATTATCCCAAAGAAAGGAGTAAATGATAACCCTTTTTTTGCCCATTCCTCCAAATTTGTCCGTTGTACATATCGCCTCCATACTATTTTCTGCTGAGACCTTTTCATCTGTCTCTGGTGGGGTCTGGCCCGCGTGGCGCAAAAGCCCGCTAACTTCGGATTCAGCCACCCAAAAAAATACTCAACATGTTTGCGATTGTTGAGCTGGGCCAGCCCAAAGATCCATAAGAAATAGCACTGCTGCAAACATCACGATTTTTGGTTGGTTACTCACTACATACCAGAAACATACTTTGATGCTAGTCGCACGGGAATCTTCTCCACCTGTCGAATACGAATAAGAAGCAGCGCATGTCCTGTCTCGTCTCGGCGCACTGCGGGCCGCCTATTTGCGATGCCCAGCCCGCGACGGCTGCCAATTCGTTGAGCTAAGAGCCAAGCAAGGTCTCAACTTTTGTTCAACAACATGGCTGTCTGTTTGAGCACACCTGCATGTACCTGGAGATACCCAAGATACCGCGTTTCATTGTGCAGATGGATCCTGGGACTCATGTATCGACATGTTGCTAGCACTAACAAGGTCCGGGGTCTCTATCGCTACCGGTTGGGCGTTTCGTTCTCCGCCCTCCGCGCTCCCTCCCGAGGAGAGGCATGTAGGAGTAATAATAATACTCCGTGCTTGTGCAAGTGCTTCTTAGATAATCGCCGAAGGCTTCATCTTCCCCGTTGTCTCGTCAAATCAACAATGGTAGATGCCAATATTCGGCTTCAGTATTCTTATCTAGCTCGTACTCGTAACATGGGTGACCGTATCACCCAATACACAATGCAGCACTTCGAATGGAGTAATCGCAATGCCATCTACACCCTGCTTACCAGCCTTACACAATGGAACCGTTATCAGTGAACCTAGAATGCACGTCATTCACCCTAGCAAGAGTCCTCATGAGGTCATCTTGTCTCATTACATCAATTGGAAACTAAACAGTTCCGTATATTGTACAATTAAGCGCCGTTCTGGCCGTCGCTGTGTCATCCACAGACTGTCTATATCCTAGTCGACTGTCAAGCCTGTCGAATAGGCTTCAATCTCCCAACTTTTTTTCCCCCATTGCAATGCCCTCCAAGAAAAAAAAACACTCCATCTATCACACCAATTTTGTGCTTCACTGTCCTAGACGTAATCCCTTACAGCTTCTTGACAAGCTCAGCCCACTTGTCGGTGGAGAAGGACTTGGGGCGCTCGATGGGGGCACCGACAGCTCGGTCAATGATCAGCTGGGGAAGGACACCAATGGCACGAGAAACACCGAAGAGGACGGTGTAGTAGTTGGCCTCGGTCAAGCCGTAGTACTGGAGCAGGACACCGGAGTGAGCGTCGACGTTGGGGTAAGGGTTCTTGGTCTTGCCGTGCTCAGTCAGGACACCAGGGGCAATCTTGTAGACCTGGCTGACGAGCTGGAACATGGGGTCGTTGGGCATCTTGGCTGTAGGGAAATTAGCTTCAATTTCTTTTTCCAACATATCAGATACCTCTTCAACATACCTTGAGCGAAAGTGCGCTGAGCAGTATAGCGGGGGTCAGTCTTGCGGAGGACGGCGTGGCCGTAACCGGGAACGACACGGCCGGCGTTGAGGGTGGACCAGAGGTAGTCGGTGATGGCCTTGTCGCTGAGGTCGTCACCAATAGCCTTCTTCATCTCGGTCAACCAGTTGAGCACCTCCTGGTTGGCAAGGCCGTGCAGGGGACCGGCAAGACCGTTGAGACCGGCAGCCAGGGACAGGAAGGGAGAGCTGAGAGCGCTGCCAACCAGGTGGGTGGTGTGGGCACTGACGTTGCCACCCTCGTGGTCGGTGTGGATGGTCAGGTACAGACGCAGGAGCTCAACGAAGTCCTCGTTCTCGCCGAATCCGAGCTGGTTGGCAAAGTTGAAGGAGTAGTCCTTGTCCTTCTGGATGGCAGCGACCTTTCCGCCCTTGAAGACGTTCTGGTAGATGCGGGAAGCAATGTTGGGCAGCTTGGCAATGAGGTCCATGGAATCCTCAAAGGTGTAGTGCCAGTACTCCTTCTTGTTGATACCCTTGGCGTAGGCCTTGGCGAAGGAAGAGGTGTGCTCGAGAGCAGTGACGGCCAGAGAGAACTGGGCCATGGGGTGGAGGTCGGTAGGGCAGTGGTCGATGAGCTCCTCGACGAACTTGGGGATATCGGAGCGGGCAGCCCACTCGGCGGACAGGTCGCGGACCTGCTGCTCGGTAGGGACCTCACCGGTCAGAAGGAGCCAGAAGAGACCTTCAGGGAGAGGCTCCTTGCCACCGGGAGCCTTAGGGAGGATCTCCTGGCACTCAGGGATGGTCTTTCCACGGAATCGGATACCCTCCTCGGCGTCGAGAACGGAACCCTCCCAGACGAGGGACTTGATACCACGGGCACCGCCATAGACCTGGTCGAGGGTGACCTTGTCGACGACCTTGGAACCGTGCTCCCTGCGAAGAGAGGGAATAACGTTAGCAATGCGAAGGCAAGCAACTACCAGAGACTGCGGCTCTGCTGAGGCTATTGGGCTTCACTTACTTTCGGAGAGTCTTGATCTGCTCAATCTTCTCGGGGAGAAGCTCGGCAAAGCGGTCCTTGAGGGACTACACGGCGCAAGACAGTCAGCTTCCATTCAACCTATCTCGCTTCTTTTTTTTTTTTCTTTCCAATCCCGTCTTCCTGAAGCTTCGGGGACCAGAGCAACAACCGCGATGTTTCTTACCTGAGCCTTGGCGGAGTAGCAGCGGGTGGCGTTGAAAGCCGTGGCCCGGGCAGGGGCTCGCAATGAAGCCCTCAGGGCAGAGTTGCTGAGACGGGTGACGGAAGCCATTGTAAGGAATACTTGGGTATAAAGGGAGTAGAGGCAGAAAAGAGGATACGGCGGATGGGGGGTTGCAGAGGTTATAAAAAGCGCAATGCTTCCGTTACCACGGCAGAAAAAAAATTTAGGCCGGCGGTTCCTAGCAGCCTCGGAGGCTTGACAAGGTGCAACTTGGCTACTAAGGCATGGGACCCTCTGTTGACCTTAGCTCGAAACTGGATAAGCATGCAGGGCAAAAGTTACATCACCGGCCAGCTCCTCTGCGCTCCAGCAAAGTACGGGTACTCGTAGGGCAGCGAAAAGTACCTCCGTGCTGCGGCCGAGAGTGCGGCGGGCGGCTGTAGCCTCTGGTCAACGCAACAAGGACGGACATCTCACTCCCCCACCATCCGACACTAAAACTCCCCCAACCATCTCCATCTCCCCGACAAGAGGCCAGATGGCCCGGAAATCAATCTGAACCTCGGAAAAGACGCAGTCAGATTGCCTAATCGAGTAGTCCCAAGAGCTGTATGAGGGAGAATCACGAGCACATGTGGACGAAGTATTACAGTATACAGAGGAGGCTGAGAGACATTTTCTTTCCTCCCTAGATTTTAACGACATTGGTTTCTGCAAGACGAGGACTCCAAACAGACTATTGATATATCTAAATTCCTGGTAGATTGAGGCGGTCAACCTCCCTCTGTAAGTCATTGGCTCCTGGTAGCGAGTGAAAAATGACGAGATTGTGACGGCCTGTACTCCGTATGCAGTGCATCTGAAGCGCCTCCAATTATTAGAGTACACGACCGCTCAGCAGCGATGCGCATAGATAACCCGCAAGCTGAACTGTAATTGGCGGAGAGTCTCTTCCAAGCCTTCCAAGCACAACATCTGCGAAGCTTTATGTATTTTCCCCTCGTGCCCCCTGCGATGAAGTCGTTTCACTTTGTTGCGATAATTATCAGATCAAATTCTTTACCGCAACCGAATAGCCGTCCGTGTAAGTCGATGCTCCCTTCTGCCGGAAAGGCCAAGACGTCATGTGATGAAGAAGCCGTTCCGGGCTGCCGAACGGAATCCCTTCCCCCGTAGAGCGTAGAGCAGAAATAGGTAGCCTCTCCCAATGTCATGACATAAGTGCGTCATCGTCATCGCCAGGCTAGATTCATCGTGAGCACCTGCGCAAAGAATACACCTCGTCTACAGCTCTTTGCTCAGGACAGTAGAGCAGAATCTCCATGGAGCCTTTGTCCACAGTACGGATAAACCTCGCTTCACCTCCTGCTCATTTCCAGAAAGGAAAAATTTTGCATCGAGCACAAAGCAAGAAAAAGGTGAAAAGCAAACATTGCTCGGTACGTACCAATTTTGGTAGCCTGACCCGAGTAAGGGAAAGGAAAAGTCACTTGCAGCCCTATCGAAAAATACTTTTGGTCTAACGCAATTTTATCCACCTCACAAGTACTTTCACTTAGTCAGTCAAGTACCCTCTCATCAGGCATGACCCGTATTAGGCCCAAAAAAGTCACGCCCAAACGCGGCAAGCTGCAAAGTTTCAGTAGCGGGCTTTGTTCCCTGCTAAATCTCTCGCGACCCGCCCCTCTTCCCTCCTTTCAATTTCTCCTCCTACATCTCCATCGCCACCCAAAAAGGTCTGCGAGCCTCCCGCTTCAGATTCTTCTTCCATCATCTCGCGCATCCTTTGAATCGTATTTTCGCATCAACACCTCCCTCTAGGCCGACCGAAAAGAAATCAAATAATCCTTTTAGACAGGCTTGTGGGCATTTCGCCTCCAGCCCCTGTGATATACTCTCGCGTGTGCGCAGCTCCATTGCGGCAGTAGAAGACTTTTTTTTCTTTTCTCCTCGCGCGCTTCATTCAGTCACCGCGTACATCGTACTTTTGAGATTTGGTTTACTTCGTACAAACGATCGGAAATCTCCTGCTTCGTACAGTGTCGCGTCGTTTATTGTAACACAAGGCCTTTGATCGATAGTACTTGGGAGGAGAGGCAGCATAGACATCAGCCGTACGACTTGTTTTGACTGAGAATCTCCTCACACCAAGTGATTCACCGGACCAGCCAAAGAAAAGGAGATTAAAAGACAGCTTGTTTTTCTTTTGTCTGCATCACGTCCCAAAAAGAAGGGTTCATCGTACACTAGCACCGACTAAATCTTGCTGAGACTCTGCCGCGGAGGATCTGTTTGGAACAAGACAAAGAATTTGCTTCCAGCCCCAGGTCCCAACCATGGCGTCTGCAGTAACAGACTTGGAAGCTGGCCTTCAGGCCATGCTCAATTTGAAGCCACCAGGTGTATCCGGCTCTCGTATTACTAGCCTCACGTCTCTTTGCGTCGCCAACATTCAGGTAAGGTGTTTTTGAACAGATTTTCTTCCAACATGCGTTGCTGAGCGGCCCCATTCCTTTTGCTGACACGGCTCCCTTGCAGTCCGAATCTGTCCTCATTCAAAAAATCTACACACACTTCAAGAAAACTCCAGGAACACACAAATTGGGCGTCCTCTACGTCGTAGACTCTGTAACCCGCAAGTGGCTTGAACAAGCAAAGTCTCAGGGTCAGCCCATAAACAGCTCTGCCCAGGATGGCACGTATGCCGCTGGAGTGCACCGAGTAACGGAACTGATGCCTGTTTTGATGAATGACATTCTTCAGTCTTGCCCAGAAGATCAAAAGGTACGTGTAATTCGAGTTTTAATCTGTATCGGTCGGGTGAAATCACACACGCATACACATACACATACACACACATACAGCGCTCCCGCTCGTAGGCGTCTGAACGTGCGCTTTGTCTCGTTGATATCTGGCATATATGGTAAACCGGAAGCAAGACAGACCCCTGCACTCGTTTTTTGAGGAACCAAGTCTACGAGTGCAAGTCAGCATTGCTTTGTTGGTGGTCATCAGCCGCCTCTAAAAGAACCACCTCTGGGAAATCCCACATGAAATCGTATTTGAAGGACTAGTAACTCACATTTCTCTTCTCGCCTTGTAGGAAAAGATCAAAAAATTGCTTGATATCTGGGAAAAGGGCCAGACCTTTCCCACATCCATGATAGAATCGTTCAAAGAGAAAGTCAACGCTCCCTCGCCACCAAGTACGTCTCCTCACATACCTGGCATGGCGCATCACAGTCCTCCCCGAGAGACATGATGCTCCCGGCCAGGCTGAACCAGAATTCCTATTTGAACGAGCTCTTCTAACGTAAATACAGAATCCACAACTCCCCCTGGTAGCCCGCCCGCTGGATTGGCAGCTTCACTCCAGAACCAGGCGCAGAACAAGCCTGCACCAAATGGCTCGTCCATCTTGGAAGCCTTGGCTAATATTGCTCGCCAAAACACCTCAGCTGCACCAAGCAACCAATCCCTCCCAGCTCCCGCCGCATCATATAGCATGCCTCCCGCTACCTCCAACGCACCTCCAGCTTCCGCCACTCCCCCAGGGCTGTCACAGGTCCTTGCTTCATCGCTCCCACAGCCTCACCAGTCGTATCCCCCGGCTGGGCAACCCGTAAACGTGTCGTCTCTGCCATTCTCGTTGACTCAAATGCTTGGTCAAAATGCTCCAATGCCAGCCAGTGCGAATAACCCGCCCAACCCATATGCGGCAGGGTCTGCAGCGCCTCCCGCCGCAGGAGCCGGCGGAGCTGGCCTAGGACCGGACGTACAGCAGCAGATTATGCTGATCAAGGCCCTCGCTGATCAAGGCGTCCCCTTTGATAAGATTCCCGCTCTCATCCAGAGCATGACTTCTGCCACTGCAACTGGAGGATATCCGGCAGCGCAACCTCCCGCCCCTGTCCCCACTGCCCAAGGCACCTTTCCATCGGCTCAGCAGCCATGGGGTGCCGCTGCTTCGGGCCCTGCGCCTGACCAGGGCTACCAGGACAACGTAAGGTCTCCTAGATATCGAGGCCGTTCACGCTCTAGATCACCTGAGCGCGGCTGGAATGCTCGCGGTTCTCCTCGTGGTGGACGTGAATATGGTCGTAACTCACCTCCTAGAGGACGCATGGATGATCGAGACCGCAATGGCCGAGGAGGCAATGATTACCGCCAGCGTAGCCCTCCTCGCGGACGCCATGGACGAAGCCCTTCTCCCGCCCAAGAGTTCCAACAGGAGAAGTGGGTTGAGTTCGATCCAGCGCTTCCATCTGGCACCATCAAAGTTCTTAGTCGTACCCTGTTTGTAGGAGGCGTTACGTAAGTCTACCACTTTCTGACCCGGATCAGTGTGATCGTATGCTAACCAAGTACACCAGTTGCTCCGAAGCCGAGCTGCGTGGCATCTTTGGCCGCTATGGCACTGTTCAGACTTGCATTGTCAATAAGGACAAACGCCATGCCTTTGTCAAGATGTTGACACGCCAGGACGCCGTTAGGGCAAAGGATGCCATGGAAGATGCCAGAGGCCTTGAGTATCCCCTTCGTGTAAGTGCAAGCCAGGCATTGTATTGTGTTATTAGTAACGTACTAACTCCGATTACTAGACCAGATGGGGCGTTGGGTTCGGTCCTAGAGACTGCAGCGATTACTCAACCGGCATCAGTGTTATTCCCATCCACAAGCTCACCGACGCTGACCGAAAGTGGATGCTCACTGCTCCGTACGGTGGAAGCGGAGGCCGGCCCATTGAGACGGGTATCTGTGTCGAAGAGCCCGACATTGAAATCGGTGCTGGCGTTTCGTCCAAGGCCATCAGCCGCCGGATGCAGACAGACAAGGGCGGTAGCAACGGTCCCAAGTCTACACGCCACCGCGACGACGATACACGATGGCGTCGAGGCCGAGACGATGGCCCTGGCCCTGGCCAGATGGATCTTGACGGCCAACAACAGCAGAATAATATGGGCGGTTTCCCCTTCGGCATCGGCACTTTGCCCAATGGCATGCCCAACTTCCCGACGGGCTTTCGATTCCCAGATCCCAACACTGCTGGGAGGACCTGATCGTTATTAATTTTTGCGATACTTGAGTGGTCAATTTGATTTCAACGCCCTCGGCAATTTGCGCCGACAGGTTCGGTTCGGTTGAGGGCAACAGCGGCATCAATCAGGCTTGGTATGAATGGCGTCTGGCGAACGGGAGGGACCCCTCTGGGGAATCGGAAACTGCTCCATGACCTTGCTTTTGGTCTGGATTGTACAGTCTCGTCATCGGCGATAGATGTCTCGTCTGTTTGTTTGTTATTTTCCTTTATGTGGACGTTTTACGCAAAAGGGGAGGCATCTTCGTGCTCTGAATCGGATACCTATTAGCTAGTTATTAAAAGTTAACTTTATATGTTTTATATCTATCTTGAGTCTTTTTCGATGCGATGTAGGTGATATATCTTTGGCCATTGGCGAACGTAGTGGAAAATATCGTGCGTTTGCAGATTCTAGGACAGAGGTCGTATGCTTTAATTTGGTGAATAAGAAACAGTAGATGGATAAGAAGCATTCAGAAATAAGTTGGATAATAAAGATTCGAAGACAACTCAAAAGGCAGTTGTTCTCATACAACTTCCCACTTGCTCTATAGATGCAAATGCCTACCCTGTAATCGACTGAAGTTTTACAAAATCTATTGCTAGGTTCACACCATCAGGATTGATCCAGATGGCGAAAAAATTAGTTTGTTTACGTGACAGCAGTATATGTTAAGGAATACATTCAAAGGATCATCTACCCGTACTTGTGTCTCACCAGAGTTCGTTGTACCATTCCAGACGAAGCGGACCGTCAGCTGCAGGTAGGACCAAAGGAATGGCTCGGAATGCAAATTACTACTAGGTATTTACTGTACTCTACAGTATGGGTAGCATATGTCTTAACAGGGAGTTACTGATACTAATTTTGGTAGATGGGTTTTACATGCCGAAATACGGAGAGAAACAACACTTGGACAATGAGGCAATTACGTCGAGCCACCAGGGGCCAGCAACGGGAAATTGCTTGCGAGTTTTTTTCTTTCTCTTATTGACATAAACGGCCCGAGTGCTTCATGTATGAGGCTTTTAATTTTCCGTTTTCTTACATTTCATTTTAATGAGCTGATCTACATAATACCAATGGGGTGTCTGTGCACACGACTAAGCTGGATATGACGATGGGACACAAGAGCAAGGCTAGAGAAGGAAAAAAAGACGACTAGGTTTCGCGGGCGTTGGTTGGAGCGTACAGTAAGCCTGAGGCCTGGGCACGCGAGCGGCTACGAGTACAGTATGAAGGATTAGTTGAAACGATGGGCGTTGAACCCTTGGATAGTAGGACCCGGACTCGGTAACACAATATGGGAATAGTAGCACATAGTATCTACAGCAGCGTTCTCCTTTCTTTTCTTCTTTTTTTTCAGCCCCTAAGAAGCCCCTTGGGATTTAGGGAAGTGATTACGAATGGCTTTTTGTTTGCTTGGATAGAGCACCTTTGGCCGTTTTAGTGCCGCCGCCGAAGAGCTGAAATCTCTCATAGAAAATGTCACATCCCGGAGAAGGAGAGGCTCTGTACGAGATAACTCTGCCATATGCACCCCGTACTTCCCCAGGTCCCCCTTCAAAAACTCCGTCCGTTAATGACCCAATCGAACCCTTTTCTTCCCCTCTCGGGCATTTTAACGAAAAAGAAGTAGACGGGAAAAAAAAAAAAAAACGAGGCTGCAGAGAGCGCGAATATGCTTAAATCGCCTCTCCGGCCGGGAAGCCGCGGGAAAATGTGGACCCCCCCCCAAAAAAATCAGCGTAGCAACGCGCCTCGTTTTTCTCTTAATTCACGCAGCAAAATCGAGAAGGAGGGAGGAGGGCCCTTATTTTTTAAACAATTAAGAATACGTGAAAGTAAAATTTAGAGTTATTTTGTTAGGGCGCGGGTCAAACTTGGAGAATTAACGGGGGCGGCCGGCCGGGTAAAGAAGAAGTAGTGTAGTATCATTGGGGACCTGAAGTTTGGAGAAGTGTTGGTGTGGTGTGGTGGATGCTACCCGAGTTTTCCGGGGAAGCCGAACGTTCTTCTTCTTTCTTCTTCTTTTCTGTTTGCGTGGGTTGTTTGAGGGATTTGGTTTGTGTTAGGTTGAAGGCTTTCGGGTCAATTCACTTGTGGCACCATCCTGTGATGAATTGGAAGAGAGTGGCCAAGGCTTGGCTGGATTTGGTGATTGGGGAGGCAGACGAGCAGACCAAGGACAAACGTTGGTGCTTGAATTGGTCTGGTCTATTCTCATATTCCGTAGCTTCTTGTTTCAGGGAGACTATTCCCTCTCGTGTCATTGAGTTGGCTTGGAATATGGCCCAAAACACGGAAGAGTGTGTATCCGAGTGGGTGAGATAAGACATATATCCGGCGGTGATGTTTGAGGTAAAGCTCTCCCAAAGGTTCTACCCTAAGTAAATTGAGGATTCGGTGGCATTGGGAAATCACTTATCAAGTTATGTTAATGTCATAGTCAATGCTGTGGTGAAGAGGTATACTTGTTGTGACCAAGATGCTTTAGGCATCGAACCAGATGATGTTGCTAGTTAGGCTGCGTGTCGTCGAAATCCGCAAGGATTCCATCTTTTTGTGCTCCAATAGAATACTCACCCACACAATACAATCATTCAAATGGCAAAAGAAACTATAGAGAGACGCTGGCCAAGCAAAACACCAGAAATCGCCTCTCCAGTGGCGGGATAGTAAAAGGATGAGACACACCCACCCAACATCAATAGGCTACGAGCACGGAGTAGTATAATCTGAACTTTCAACATCAAAGCAAAGTGCCCACTCATTGCAGCTGCGTCTCCACCAAAAGAAGCTGCAAGAGGCGACGCGAGAGCTTCCACCCAGCTTCTAGAGCGTCGGGCTGGAGTTCCAAGGGGCGCCAAAGGGGCGTACTCGGGAGTATTTTTTTGCCACAGGAACGGGACTTTGCCGACTGGTAGAGTACAATCCCATAATAGGTTTGAGTGATTACTATTCATGTACTATGTTTTGCCGAGCTCGTTGTTGGCAGGATTGAGAATGCAGGGTTCGGTTTCAATAGCCGTCACTTTTGTTCCTCGGCTTTGCAACCACAAGTGGTAAGAATGCCTCCTATTCTCTGCGTTTTCCTTGCTTCGTATCTGTCTGAACCGGTACGGCAATATTCAATATTACCTGTATTATTTACCACCTAGGTAGGTAGTACTCCGTATACTCTCGTAGTAGACTATCCGGCCCCGTGGAGAAAAACGAACAGCTCAGAGGGTCCGTAGTATTGCTGCTGGCCGTCCCTCGGTTCCCA
Source organism: Trichoderma afroharzianum (assembly GCA_037893235.1). Lineage (NCBI taxonomy): Eukaryota > Fungi > Ascomycota > Sordariomycetes > Hypocreales > Hypocreaceae > Trichoderma > Trichoderma afroharzianum. The sequence continues at coordinate 696,313 of JBBLXW010000016.1, read as the reverse complement.
GAACCTCGCCAATGGCAGCAGCAGCAATACCGACGAAAATAGCGCTTTCTGAATTGAGCATTTGGTATTGACTGTATCGACTTGGAATCTTGCAGAGCCAATCAGTCTCGAGCTGCTGATTGCGGGTCTGTGCCAGCTGTCTTCGGCGTTCGGTAGTCGGCCGCAGGCAACCATGTAAGAGGCATGTCCGGACCGACTAGCCAGAGCATCACGGGATCCGGCGCCTATGTAAGTACTACCTAGTACTCCTCCTACCACCGTTAGGACTCAATCGGAAATACCTTACGTACATCCAGTAGTATCGATTGATCCCTTTCTCACTTTCTCGATCCCATCGCCCTCGCTTTGCTGCTCGGCTCTGGGCAGCATCGGGACGCGGGAACGCGAGCCCGGGCAAAAGACAAGACGCAGCCAGTCCAACCCAGCGATCCCTCCCTGGGCGATTCTGTGCTGTTCTCGATTGGCCACCCCCTGACAGACCTTGAACCTGGACGTTCTTGGCAGCGGCTTTTCCACGGAGCCGCCAACTGAGCTAAGCTGATGAGGTAATGGGCAGTGGATTGAAGAAAAAAGGAGCAGGCTGGCCAGCAAGCGAAGCTGCAGTTGCTTTGGATTGGGCCGACGGCGCAATGACGCATGGCAGACCGCCGTCTCGTCTTCTCGTGCGCTTCCATGCGTCTCTCTGACTCCAGCCTGCACTGCTGCACCTGCTGTACTTACTTTACGCGTTCTGTAAATTACTCGCGCCGCTGATGGCGCCGATGCCCGTCTTGCCCGTGCAGTTTGCTGCTGTGCTGTGCTGTGCTGTGCTGTACTGTACGAGTACTCTCTCCCCTGAGATGGATGCTGTCAATGCTCTTGTACGACCAAAGTATACATCAGACGACGGCCTGTTGCACCCTTTTCTTCTTCTTTATTTTCTCTCCATCTCGTAACCCAAACTCGCGTATATGCAGACAGCTCCGTTGCCGTCCTCGTTAATCGCCCAATTTGCGCTGCCAATTTCCCTCTTCCCAGTCCCCAAGCCTCTGATCGATCGTGGAGAAAAACCGCTGAAGGGGACCCCCCGAAGACAGACAGACAGACAGGCAATTGAAGACGAATAAGAGAAAAAAAGGCCAGCGCACGTTGGCGCAATGACCTTCAAGCGAGCCTAGACCCCCCTTGCTCTGCCAGGTATATCGTGGCTACGGTAGGGGGCTTGCAGGAAAACACACGGCCAGAACCACACAGTACGCTTGACGATGAGCAGGGACGTGCGGACACTAGGCCGGGGCTGAACCCATGCCCTGATGGTCTTGGAGAACGATTTTTCTCCGTATCGCAGGTTCCGCGTGCGGTGGTGGACGATCGCTTTTTTTTTTTTTTTTGCTTCGTTTGTGACATGGCATGGGCGGTTATGCCACTTGGCAGTGTACCCGTAAATGGCATTGTCTGTCAGCCGTTTGATGGAGCCCCGTGATACCATCTGCGGTGGCAAGTATTCGTACTCGTAGACGGGTTTGTGTACTGTACTGTGCTGGTAAGTGTTCCAATTTGCTTCATTGGTCAATCTTAACAAAGCACTACCTAAAATTTCGCCCATTGAATCAAGCATCACGCCTTACTATCAATGCTGGCCCCCTTTCCAGACCGTCTTGGCAGCTCCCACATGGAGATGCTCCAGTTGAAAAAAAAAAGATGGAGTTGCATAATATGGAGAAACTGGAGACCCAGGCGCGCAGCACCTTTTCAGCTCAGGGTCTCGTGGATTCCTTCTTACTCGAGTCGTAGTACCAAAATATACGGAGCGCCAAGTAGCGGTATTCAACGACGAATTCAAATCATTGGATCCCCCGAATGCAAAATCTGTGTTCAGCCAAGACCGCCCTACGGGCTGCGTCGTTGTGGCTTCACCCCCACACGGCGGCTGGAGGAACTTTTCCAAAAAGAAATGCCTCGTCTAACCGGGGGAGACGTCGGTCAACGCTTATGGGAAAGGGGCCAAGATGTGAGTTGTGCTGCTGGTGGGGGTTTCAGTGTCTTTTGCGTTGTTGGTACGGCGAAAGCTGTTGGCGAGACATGTAGATTACGAGTAGGAAGGACAACTTCTTCTTTGCCATTTCGTCGTTGATGACAGGATGATTCCATCTGCTGGCAGGGTACGAGTACTGCTTTACCCGATTGTTTCCCACCCATTGCTGTAGCTGTGTAGACCAGCCCGTAGTACACGAATCTGATACTACCTAGTAGGTATCTATGTTGATATCAACCTACGTACGTAACGTGGCTGGCTGGATTTCGTCACGCCCGATGCCTTGCAGCAACAGAGACAAACGCAAGGAGGCGAGACCATTTCGCCCGCTGCCGAGACGCTGCAGAAAAAAAACAAGGATCGATTGAGCGATGCCTGGAGACGGAGGGGCCTTGGCCTTCCACGGCCACTCTAGCACCAGCCAAGCAATTGAAGGCACAACGACTGGCACAAGGAAGTTTCTAATTGCGTGCATTTGCCATCGAGATGCAAGCGCGGCAGTCGTGCTCCGTAACGTTGGCACCGAGACGCTAAAGCAGCCCTTTGTGTGCTGCAACAATAGCAGTTTGGCCGATGCTCGCATTCACGCCTCGTTCTAGAATGCCCGCAGAATGTCTTGGCGGGCTGCATCTGTTTCTTGGGCCCTCCACTACGGTACGCCGGTGGCGAGCAAAAGGTAGATACCAGTACACAGTAATCCGTTTACGCAGAGCTGTGGTTGGCTGGCAGAGATGTCCAGAGGAAGAAAGAATACTGTAATAGGTATGTTGCCAGTCTGGGCATTCCACCACATGCGGCAAAGCCGAGCTGAAGCCATCTCGATGACGTAGCGTGAAAAAAAAGGATATGCCATGTGAAGGCGTCGTTGTTCCCTTGCTCAGCTCCCCTTACCGACCGACACCGATCACGATAAACTCAGCAGAATAACATTGCCTGAACCGGAGACCCGGCCGTTTTTTTTTTCCCCCCCCCCCCCCCCCCCCCCCGTTCCGTTCCCGCGTCCCTTCTTCTCCGCGGCTTTAAAACCCCAAGCGAAGGGGGGGGAGGACCCCCCAGAAAAGGAAATCTCGGTATCGGTATATCGGTGACGGCGCTTCGCGGGTCCGGCATTTCGCTGTTTGCTTTTTGCTTTTTTTTTTAAACTTGTCTCTCTCTATCTCCCTTGCAGTTTAATCGTTTTTCTTGGCCCCCTTCTTTGCCATGTTGATTTGCTTTGTCATTGGGGGCTATGATGGAATCGTCTTTTTGCCAAGGCCATTTTGTCGCACTTTGCGGATGCCGCGGTAATTAAAGCTGAAGGATTCATATTAGGATGCTCATTACTGTAGAAGCAAAAAAAGCTGTGACGGGTATGTGCACTATCCTCAAGGATGCTGAGACACCGCAAACAGGCAAAAATTCTGGCATTGGCGATACACGGCCCCCGTCTTGGTGAATCAATTCAATTCCATTATGTACGAGTATACGTGTATATCTTGCTGCTATCAGCTTACTGTAGTACCTTGGGTCTAGTACTGCCGGAGCTGAACTAAGACCGAAGCAGTCAAGTCCAAGTATAGCTACGCGTACGCTTATTGCGGCCGCTGCAGCTACGAAGGTAGCATTACTCCTTTACACGTACAGCTGTTTTTGATGCTTGAAACGACGCCAGCTCAATTGAACTGAGTGATAAATCGCCATTGCCTCGCCAATTGAGCACCAACACCAGAGAAGCAAGACGCCTCCTTGTTGCTCTGCTGGGGCCAGAAACCAAAACCAAGAAAAACAAAAGTCGCCAAGGAAACACCAACATGTAATTTCACCCAAGTGCCGTGTTTCGCAAAGCTCCTTCGAGGCTAGCGTGCCACGGAAAACACTCATAGAAAGGGCATTGATCAGAAGTTTTAAGGTGGGAAAAGAAAAGTCTCTCGCCTCAGCCGTTGCTCTGTACCTTGGGCTTGTAGCTGTTGGGCGGCAGTGGACATGAGGGTACATGCCGGCGTCGGGTGGGGCCAGTGTGGCATACGGTGCTGCTTAGGGGGCGCTCGAGCGCTGGAAAGCCGCTAGAAAAAGCCGGTGCGCTGTTGTTTGGGATGGATGGAGAGCAACAAAGTGAAGCCGCGGCGTGTTCCCGAGAGCAAGCCACTGGCCAGCGAATGGTCGGGGCCTTTGATAGGCGTGCATGTGGGCGCCGGTTTATAACTCGTACGGCTAGCGGCAAGGAGATCCAATGATGGCTGCATCCGGGGGCCATGCACGATGGACGGGAGATGGATGGCCGTGACAGGCTGGCGTGTGTAATTGAATCAATGGTTGAGTGTGTTTGGTCGATGATGAGGACGATGACGATGATGCTGCTCGTGCTGGTGCTGCTGGTGCCACTAGTGGTGGCATTTGATGCACACGTAGGAGCACACTAACGGTCGCTGCAGATGCATCTCAACGCCTCGACTCCAATTCATCCAACCAGGCTCACTCGGCGTGCGACAGGTACAGACAGTTGCGCCTTCGGAGGAACTCGACAAGCTGCTGCGATAACACTGTATTCTGTAAATAGGCGTTGCCACTACCAGACGTGTAATTGCGATAATGAGCATGCACATGGCTGTGTTAGAGCATCCATGGTAATAACACGGGACAATGCCGGTGCTCCTTATTCATCTTATGCTTACCTACCTGGTACTTGTATGAATATCTTTAGCTTCAGCCAATCGCCATGAATACCACCCATCAGCAAAAAGTAGAAGCTACAAGCCTTCAAGGTTCAATTGCCCTACAAGCGACTCGTCAATGTACAAACACAGAGGCAAATCGGTGCCGAATCCTGGTCGTCCGGCATCACGACAAGCGATTCCGATGACATGGTCGTTTGACGAGGCAAGGGCAAGGCCGAAAAGCGCAGGGAGCGAACGTGCGAAGCGAGCCTCCAAACATACACTACAACTTTCTAAATACACACTATAATTTAAACTATATCAGGACTAGGTAGTCTTACCTAGTATTTCCCCCTGTAAAGATACTTAGTATATATCCTAATTTAATTTATATAAGTACTACTATAGCTAATGGAATAGTTAAATATTAATTTGTAATAGTATTTTACTAGCTCTGTCCTAAATTCCTCGATTTTTAGCAGATTTATAAGGAAGATTTTTTATAACCTAAAATCTTTATTTTTCCTTACGCTTTAATAGGCTAGATTACCTTATATAAGTAAGATTTTAGGCCTTTTATTAATTAGATTTTACTAATTTTCTAATTTTCTAAAATCTAAGCTAGATTTAACCCTTTAACTAGCTTAATAGATTAATACTATAAAAAACACTAATTTAACTAATTTAGCTAATTTTATTAATTTTTAGTAAATTTATAAAAAAAAACCTTTTATAACCTAAAATCTTTACTTTTTTAAATGCTTTTATTAGTTAAAATACCTTATATAAGTATAAATCCAGCGCTTTAATTAGCTAAAAAGACTTACTTTTCCTAAATTTTTAAAATCTAAGCCTAATTTAACCCTTCTGGCTAACTATAAAATATACCCTTAATACTAAAGAAACTATATTATAAACTTTAACTTTAATATACTAAATTTACTTTATTTTTTTTAATTTTTATATTTTTAGTATTATTATAATAGCTTTTTTTTATAAATAGTTTTTCTTTATATTTAAAAATATATTTAATATTATTAAAAATATTTAAAATACTAATAAATTTATTATAATAAAATATTAAATAATTAAAAAACCTAGTATTATTATTATATAGTATTATAAAATATACTGTAAGTAAGGTAAAAGTTATTATTAGTAAAGTAGTAAAGTAAATAAATATTAAACTTTAATATAAAAGAATAATTACCTATTTTATTTTTAAATTTACTATAGTAGTAGAGCCTTTTCTTTTATTATTTTACTATGTAAATTATAGTATAATTATAATTTTATTTAAGAAGTATTTATAAATTTTATTTTTTAGTAGAAATTTTAGTATAAATTTAGCCTTAAATAGTTATTTTAGCTTATAAAAATATAATTTTAAAGTAGTTATTTTATAGTAAGGAATATTATTAGTAAATTATATAAAGAATACTTTTAACTTTTAATTATTAATTAAAATATATAGTTTATTTAAAAAAAGCTATAAAATAACCATTATAACCCCTATATATTAACCTAAGCCTTCCTCCTACTGCTAAAAAAAAATAATCATATCTTTTATTATACTACTAATTATAATAAAAACAGCTACTTAAATAGGTTTTTTTAGATCTATAATAATAATATAAAGGATTAGAAATATAACCTAAAATAGCTTTTTTTAATAATATTTATAAAATTAATTAATTTAATATATTATTATTTTAAATTATAAATATAATAGTATTATATATAAACTTTAATACTAGCTTTAGATTATTTTTAAAAAAAAATACTAAGAGTTTTACTTAGTTATTAACTTAGCTAAAGAATACTATTATAAAGGTAGCTATTCCTAATTTATATATTATAATTACTAACTTTAATATAGTTTTAAAAAAGGTAGCTAGTAATATCTTTTATTAATCTTAACAGTAATTTTATATATAATATATTATAAAAAATATTGTTTTTTATATAAAAAAAAACTAGAAAAGGCTTTTTACTAACTTAAAGCTTCTTAGTAATATAAAAGAAAATAAAGTATACATTGCAGCTAAATTTACTTTTTAAAATCTACTTTTTAATAATATTATAAAATATAGGGTAAATAAGTTAGGTAAGTAGTAAAAGGTAAGTATATTAATAATATAAAATTTAAACTTATATTTTTAAAAAAGTATATATATATTAATAATATAAGGATCTAGCTGTAATACCTTAATATTATATATATAATTATAATACCTCTAAAATCCTATTATAATTATCCTTACCTTTTATTATAGCTATCCTAACTATAAGGTATAGGTAATTTTTAATATAATTAAGGTAAGTATACTATTATAGTATAATACTTTATATAATAATATTTACTATTATTTATTATAATATACTAAGGGATATAAGTTATAGTATTTTCCTTATACTTTCCCTATAACTTTACTTTTTTACTAATTATACTTTATATAATATTATTTTTTAATACTAAAAATTCTTTTTAGTAAATAATAGCTATTAAAAATATAATATCTTATTAATTATTTATTAATAAAACTTTATTTTATTAAGTTTATATTATTATATTATACCTCCTTTATATACTACTAAGGAAAAATAATACCTTAATACCCTTATTAAATAGAAATTATACTATATATAAATTTATATATATTAATAATAATATATATATTACCTTAGGGTTAACTTTAAAGTTAACTTTAATAACTTTAAAAAAACCCTAGGAAACTATTCTAATATATTTAATCCTATTACCTATATTTAATTTAAGTTAAATTTAGCTTAATATTTTTAATATATTTATAATAAAAATAATTATATATTATAAATAATTTAAATAAGTTTAGCTTTTTACTAAAGTTTTACTAATATATTACTAAAATATAAGCCTTTAGCTTTTTTAAAATACTTAGTCTATTAATTAAATAAATAACTTTATATTATTTTTTTTTTTTTATTTTTTTTAATATATAAAGTTTAATTAATACTAATTTAAGTAAAATAGTTTAAAAGTTTTTTTATAATAATTATATAGTTTTTATAATAACTTTAGTAAATCTTTATAAAGTATTTAATTACCTTAATTAAATATACTATATAGCCTATAAAATTTTAAATATTAAAAAAGCTATTATTAAAAACCTCTGCTTTTATTATTAATTTATAATATAATAATACTAGCTTTTATTAATAAAATTTCCTTATTTTATTAAATATACTTCCCTTATTATAAATAATAAAGTTTTATTATAAAATTAATAAAGTTTTATTAATATATTTTATAAACTAAATAATTATAATTACTAAAGATTAAGTTAAAATAGCTTATTAAAAAAAAATAAAAAAATAATATAATTATTAAAAATTTTTATATATTAATATTAATAATTTAAAATATATTTCTTAATAAATTATTTTATAAATAATAAATAATATTATCTAAAATATAATTAATTTAAAATAAAGTTTACCTTAAGTAATTAAAAATAATTATATAAATAATTTCTTTAATAATTTTAAGTAGTTATAGTTAAGTTTTATTTTTATATTAGCTAAGCTTTAGAACCTTAAGTATAAGTCTTAAATTTAAGCTAATTTAGTTATTAAGTATTTTCCTTTTGTAAATTAAAAATTAAATTATTTTTTATATTTTTTAAAATTAGCCTTTTTACCTTAGTATTAGTATATCTTTTATTATATTTTATTTATACTTTAATAGTATAATATAGTAATATATTAATAATTTTTATAAATTTTCTATATTTTCTTTAAAAATCTATTAATTATATTTTAAAAGCTACTTTTTTTATTTAATTAAGTAGTATTATTTACTTTTTTTAATTTAATATATTTTAATTTTTTTAACTTTTTATTTATTAAAGAAGTTTTTTAAATTTAATATTATTAAGGATTTAGTTTAGCTTTTTAGTTATATTACCTAAGGTTTAAGGAAAAAAATATTAAATATATTATAAATATAGAAGTATTTTTTAAAAAAAGTTAGTTAATATACCTATTTTCTTACTTATTTTAATATTTAAAATAAGCTAATAAATTTAAATATAAATTTCCTTTTTTCTTCTTTAATTTTCAGGTTTTTTATTAAAAATCTAATTAGGTTTTTAATATTAAGTATTAGCTTTTAGTAGTAGTTATTATAATATATTATTTATTTTTTAACTATAATTTACTATTATATCTTTAGTTTTTTTATAGCTTATATAATTAATTAATTTATTTTTATATACCTAAGATCTTTTTTTTATTAAGGTTATTTTTAATATAGTTTTTTTAAAGTTAAAATTTAAGCTAATACCTTAATATTATTTTAAATAAAAATACTTTAATAAAGCTATTTTTTATATTATTATAGGTATATTTTACTATAGCTAATAACTATAGTTAATTTATTTATTTTTTATTAATAAAATACTATAGGTAGTACTTAAAGATTTAGTTTATTTATTCTATTTATTTATTAATTTAAAAGTAAAATATAATTAATAACCTTTATTTAATTTTTAAAATAAAATATAAGTTTAACTAAAACTTATTAATAAAAACTAAGCCTTTATTAATTATTATTTTTAATAATATACTAAATTTTAATTTAACTTTTTTATAAAATAATATAATTAATTTTATTAAATTAATAATAGTTTTAATTAAAAAAAAAAATATTTAGTAAAGTAATTTATAATAATAAAAATTATATTTACTTTATTATTTTAAAAAATTATAAATAGTAACTTTATAATAAAATCTATTAATAACTTTTATATAAATCCTTAAGAAATTAATAAGAATTTAAGCTTACTATATAGCTTATATTATTTAAATATATTTCCTTAGTAAATTATATAAATATAAATATACTTTTTAATATTTTAGTTTATATAATATTAATAAAATTTCTACTAAAGTAAATTTATTATTTAAGTAATACTAAAATATTTAGTAAAAAAATTATTATAATATAAAAATAATAATTTATTTTTAAAATTATTTTTATTAAGTATAAAAATATAATTTTAATATTATAATATATTTTAATTATTTATAAACTATATATTAATAAATTATTATTTTTTTACCTTTAACTTTAGGGATTTATACTTCCTTAACTTTAGGTCTTAATTTTATAATTATTAAATAAATTTAATAAAAAATTTAAATACTTTATTATTATATATAACTTTTACTTTAATAATAATATTTAATAATAAAAATAAAAGTAATTATTTATAATTAATTATTTTAATAACTTAGTTAATTAATTACTTAGGTATTAGCTATTCATTATCTAAGTTTTTATTAACTAAAGTAATTATAATTCCTTTAGGAATATTTCCTAGCTATATATATATATTAAATATATTATTTAATAAAAAAATCTTTTTATACCTAGATTAATTATTTAAAAAATAAATACTAATAGCTTATAATTTAATTAGTTTTCTTTAAAAATTAAAAAAAAACTTTATATTTAATAAGAATTTACTTTTATAATTTAAGTACCTTAATAAACTATTTATTAAATTACTTTTATTTAGCTTATATTTAATAATAAATTTAAAAAAAGATAAATATATATATTAATAAGCTTATTACCTAAATAACTTAAGTTATTTTATAAATATTTAAAAATTATAGTAATTTAAAAGTATTTTTATAAAATTTATAACCTCTTTAATATAATATTATTAATATATAAATAACTTTATAATTATAAATATTTTTTAGTTTAAAGTTTTATAATTAAGCTTAAGGTTAGTAAATTTATAAAACTAAAATACTATTAAGTAGTAGTATTTTATTAAATTAAACTAAAATAAAATACCTATTATAATAAAGTAAAAAGTATTTATTTTAATATAAATAAATATATTTAAGTTAAAATACTATAGTAAAGGGGTTTTTTAGAAAATATCCTTTAGTTAGTAAAATACTATTAACTTAGTAAGGTTTAAGGTAAATTACCTTAGTTTTTTATTATTAATTATACTTTTTATAAATATTATAAAGGAAGTTATAATTTTAAAGTAGTTTTATATAAATCTTTAATAAAAGTTATAAAACTTAAAAAATACTTAGACTTTTTAATAAGTTTTTAATAATTTTTAAATAATAATATTTTTAATTTTACTTAGGTTTATAAATAACTTTTTTTATAATAAAATAAATTTAAAAAATTTAACTTTATATATATAAAAAGTATATTTTAAAAGTTTAATATATAATTTTACTTTATAAAACTAATTTAATATTTATTTAATATATATAATATATTTTTCTTAAGTATATAAGAAAATAAAAATATTATTAAGATATACTATATAAATAATATTAAGTAAGCTATATAATACTTAGTAAATATAATATTAAAAAGTAGCTAGTATATTAATTAAGCTTATTAATATAACTAGGAATTTAAAGTAGCTGTAGTATATATAAAATATTATTTTTTATTTATTTTTTTTTAATATAAATTTAATAATAAGTATTTTTTATATTAATTTTTATAAAGTATATTAATTTACTAATATAATTAAAAATCTTTAATATTAAAAGGAAAAAATAGTAATTTTTCTCTATTACTTTATTAAATCCTTAATAATTAATATAAAAGTATAATTCCTTATTTTTCTTAAGTATAAAAAAATAAATACCTTAGTAAAGCTTTTTAATAATTAAATTCTTCCTTTTTTTAAATTATTTTAAATATATTCCTATAACTCCTTAAGCTCCCTAAGAAAAAAAAAATAAATAATTCTATAGGGAGGTTCTACCCTTAAAAGTAGGTCTATTATATAATTAATTTTATAATAAAAAAAAAAAAATACTAAAGTTTAATATATTAAATATATTAATATATTTTTAAAACTTTATAGAAAAATTAATAAAGTTTTAAAATTAATCCTTATTATTCTTTTTTAATAATAGTAAAATTTTAAAAGTAATAGTAATTATAAAAACCTAAGCTTTTTATCTATAGGCTTAATAAAATTAAAAAAAAAATATAATTTTAAAAAATTAAGTAAAGTAAAAAAACTATTACTAATAGCTTAAATAAAAAAATATCTTAAGCTTTTTAATAATAAATATACTTAATAAAATAAAATTTCCTTTAGATTAAGGATCTTAGTTAATTCCTAGGTATACTTAAGTAAATTAATAAATAATCCTTTAAAAGTTAATTATTTTTAAAGGAATTTTTTATATATAATAATATTTTATAAAAAAATTATTAATATTTTATAATTTAATTACTAATAAAGCTAAGGGAATTTAAGTAAGTTTTTATTATTAAGTAAATTACTTATTAATAAATTAATTTTACTATAACTATTTAAATTTATATAGGAGTTAATAAGTATTTAGCTATAAATCTAAATAAAAATCTATATTTTTTAAATAATTTATAAAAAAAATATTAGTTTAATTATAGTAAGAATACTTACTTTAATTAATAATTTTTTTTAACTTTTTTTTTTAAATATTTATTAACTTAATAATTAAAAATATTATAAATATAATAGTAGAAATTCTTTTTATTTTTTTTTATTTTTAAATTTAAAAAAACTAAAATATTATTAAAATTTATAGATTTATTAAAGGGACTTTATTTAAGGAATTAATTTCCTAACCTTTACTATAGGTATAATTTATTAAATTTTCTTTTTTACGTAAGTTTATAAAGGCTTTTTTAATAATAAATTATAAAAGTAATTATTTTTTCTTATATTTTAGGGACTTTATTACTTTATTATTTTATTTTATTCTATAAGGTAGGAAAAAGCTTTTTATAAAAAAATAAAACCTTTTACTTCTTTAAAATATAAAAAAAGTATTTCTTTAGTAAATTTAAGTAAATATAGAATTTCTATAGGGATTAATACTCCCTTTATTTTATAGCTTTTAAAAGATTAAAAACTATAAGGTTTTAATATACTACTTTTTATAATAGGTAATTATTTTATTTTTTAAAGTAGTTTTAATTATTATTATATTATTACTAATATATTTTATTTTATTTATTTAAGTATTACTCCTAAATTATTTAAGTATTATTATTTATATTATTTAAATTAAGTAAAATCTTAGTAAAGTTTTTTTTAAACTTTCTTAAGGTATTATTAAAAGCTTATTATAAATTACTAAGTTATTTATTTTACTTCTATAGGTTAATATTAATAATTATTTAGTAAATATTTTTAATTTTAATTTTACTTTTACTACTTTAAAATAAATTACTAAAATATTACTTATATAACTTAGTAAAATTAATTAACTTTACTTAACCTAATATTTTTTTTAATAATTATTTTTATTAATATTATAATTTTTATAAATTTTTTAATTTAATAATAATAGCCTTAATTATAGCTTAATTTTATTAAATATAAGTAAATCTAAGGTCTAGGCTTAGTAAAAGGGGTTATATAAAAAATATATTTTTAATAAAATTACTTTTATTTTACTTTTTTTATATAAAAGGTTTAGCTATATTAAAGTAGGTAATTACTATTATTACTACTTAAGTAACTAAAGGAAAAGCTTAAGAATTATTATAAAATATAAAGTAAATAAGTTAAGTAAGTAGTAAAAGGTAAATATATTAATAATATAAAACTTAAGCTTATATTTTTAAAAAAGTATATATATATTAATAATATAAGGATCTAGCTATAATACTTTAATATTATATATATAATTATAATACCTCCGAAATCTTATTATAAATAAAAATAATATTAATAATATAATTCAGTAGTAAATTATTAGTAAAGCTATTAATAAAGTAATTAAGATTATTACCTAAGCTACTAATTAAAAAACCTTCCTCTTTAATATACTATTTTTAAAAAAGACTAGCCTTAGTAAATCTAAGTAAAAGTAGTCCTTAAATAGTATTTATAAAGCTTAGTCAAAGGTTTATTAAACTAATATAAAAGTATATTTTTTTAAGCTTTAGAATATCCTTTTATATAATTTTCCTAACTAAAAAAGTAAATATTTAATATTTATTTTCTTTATATAATCTTTATTAATTCTAAGTTATTAGTAATTATATTTTATCTTTAGTAAACTTATATCCCTAAGTAATAGTAATTTATAAGATTTAGAATAAAATTACTTTAAAATTATAATATTATAATAACTTCCTATATAAAAAGCTTATATATATAGTTAAAAGTATATTTAAAAAATTACTTTACTAATGTATTTAAACTTTATTTATATATTTAAAAATTATTTAAGGACTACTAGCTATAATATAATATTAAGTTTAAAAAAAAATTATATTTTATTTTATAAAATAGCTTAAGGAATTAATTTTTAATTTAATAATATATAAAATAAGCTAAAAAATATTAAATAAAATTAGTAAATAATTATTATAGGTAAAAGATTATTTATAAAAGAAAATTATAATTCCTTTTTATTTAGGTAATTTTATATATTAGTAAAGACTTCTTTATTAATACTAAATTTTACTATTATTAAAAAATAGCCTTCCTCTTTAACTAAATAACCTTAATTATTATTAATAACTATAGGTAAAAATAGTAAGTTTAATACTAAAATTATAATATTATAATACTAATTTAACCTTTAAGTTTATATAAGAAAATTATTTAGTAATAGCTTTTAAACTTAATTTTATAACTATTCCTATATATTAAAAAATACTTAATAACCTTAAGCTACCCCTAGTACTTTTAAAGTAAATATAATTAAATTAAGAGGTTACTAAAGGTATAGTAAAATAAAAAGAAATTTTAAGCTAATTAAAAAAAAAGAATATTTAAAAATAGCTAGTTAAATATTTTTCTTAAAAAATTAATAAAAAAATACTAAAAAATAATTAATTAAGTATTTTAAGGTAAAAAATATACTTTAAGTATATTTTTTATTACTTTTATAATTATTATAATAAATAATACTAATACTAGCACCAGTGCTACCTTATTCCTTATTACTACCTTTATAACTACCTAATTATTTTACCTTAATACTACCGTTAGTATAAGTAATAAAAAGCTATTAAACATAACCTAAATTATAGTAATTTATTAGCAGCTACGGAGGTATTAATATATATAATTTATATAGTCTAATACCTCCTAAGGTACCTTTACTATAGTAAATACCTCTAGTACATTAATTTAATTATTAAAACCTATAGCTGCTATAGCCTTTATTATAAATAACCTTAATTAAAAAACCTTATAAATGCAAAAAATATATTAAATCTAATTACAGCTATTTCTACTACCTTTGGCGATACTTATATAAATTAAATTAAGATGCATACTAAGTATCTTTACAGGGGGAAATACTAGGTAAGACTACCTAGTCCTAATATAGTTTAAGTTATAGTATATATTTGGAAAGTTATAGTATATGTTTGGAGGCTTGTGTAAAGCTTGCAGTAAGCAAACAGGGCCTTGGCGTGGCTTCTCTTTCCCACGGAGTCGATCTGCCGAAGCAAATCCGTTCCCTGCCCTGCCTGGGCGGCGGAAGCATTCCCAAGATGCCGTTTTCTCGCTGAGACATGGCATTTTGGGGTGAGACAAGGTGTCGCAAGAATGTGCGCTGGATGGGCCAATCCCGGTAACAACTCATTTAAAAGCAAAAACAACAACAACAACAAAAAGAACATGGCATGTGGCTATTTGTGTCTCCGATGCACGTCTTACAGTTGTCCATGTCGAAATAGGCAGTCTCAGGATCGGCTTTCGTGGTACCCCCCCAGGGAGCGCATTGACGTTTTTCTTTTCTTTTTCTTTGCTCCCATCTTGGCGCTACAGGATGGAATCACACATCACGCTCACGCTTTTTTGTATGAGAGGAAATGATGCACGGCTTGGTGAGATGAAATGAAATGAGACCGTCACACATCACAAGAGGGCAGGCATCATGAGTAAGCTGAGGCAGCGAACGGCGTGCTAGCGGAAGCGCCGTCTGGCCGTTCATCAAGCTGCCGGCCACTAGAATAGCAGCCCGTAATATTGAATTTATCGAACCTTTTCTGATCACGCAAATTGCGACCATGTGAAAGGGCAGGCTTCTGATAAGGCCGCATTGGTTGGCGCTATCAAGTTCCTGGAACGGAACGGCACACTGCCGGAGGTCATTGCCGCATTAATCATCTTGAACCGGCAGCGACAGAAGCGAGAACAAACAAACAGCTGGTAGAGTATTATTACACAACCGAGCACGCACATGGGACGAAAATGCGGGTGGTTGGGCAAAGCGAAACGTTCGTTTACAATACAGTGTTCGTACATGTACGAGTAAAGGTTCCCAGCAGCAGCTTATGCACAAACTACCGCTCCGTTTTTACCGCCATTGCCTGTTATCGCCAAGTTGGCGGTGACCAGGAGTCGTGTCGTTGCATGTGCTCCGTACTGTACATGTAGTGTGCTTGTACCTACATATAGAACCGCCAGCAGAAAGCGACAAAAAAGGGAAAAAGAGGGAATCCAGCTCCGTTCTAACGTCCCCACGGGGGGTACGCCAGAATGCAGAGGGAGATTGTGGTAAATGCAGGTACCTGCCTTAGTCGCTCCACGAAACGCTGGCACTAACACCGGTCGACGAAAGTCAATCAAATCCCATTGTCACCAGTGGACAGCTCACCTTTTTCAGGTGGTAGGTGCACGAGAGAGGAAAAAAAAAAGACGTCGTGACGAGAACAGCGCATGGTCTGGGCAAAAAAAAAAAAATAAGAAAAAAACCGGATAAGCGTACCGTACCGTATCGTTCAGCAATGGCGAGAAAACAAGCCACCGGAGCAACATCAAAGGGCCTGGGCCCCCAGCCCGTACACTAACCAAGGGGCTTTTGGGGCTCCAGAAATGCCCACAGATCATCAACAAGGTGCGGTTCGCGAAAAAGGGCCGTCCGTGCTCTTGTTGCTTTCGCTGACCGCCGCCGCGAAGAGAGTCCACTAGAACAGCCTCTAGTAAGGGAGTGTTGCCAGCGTTGTTGTCATCATGGGAGAGAAGCGAGCTGGGAAAAATGCCTCAGCAAAAAAAGGACGAATTGCTTGGCTGCCGTGTACAAAAAAGTAATGAAAATGGAAACATAATAATAATAGGTGCTTTAGCCAAGAAGCACCAGCGCCAGGACGGCCAAATGAAACATGGAACCAAGAGAAGACGGGAAGATTGAGGCCAAAAAAAAAGAGGGCTTTCCAATCCGCGCTGGGGCATTTCCCCCGGGCTAATAAACTCCAGCTCCATTGTATGAGGTCTTTTGGCGTGTGGTAGTGGCCCGTAATGGTAGCAGTAGCGGTGGTTCTCCGTAGCGGGAGAGGCAGTTAGAGGCGGATATTGCAAGTAAAGTTGAGCATTAAGTTTATGGGAACGGCAAGGCTTTCTTTTGGGGTTTCGCCCACACCTGAAATTGCTGCTGACTACCTAGTTAGTGATCGGGTCAATTCGCCGCCCTATTGGAGAAGGGCTGGATTTGATTAATCAATGCCAAAGTAGGATACGAAGTGAATTGATCCATCTGGTTTGTGGCATACACGTGTAATCCATTTTGCATCTGGGGCAATTGCAACGGCATCATGGCTCCAAAAGCAAACCATGGGCCGAATGACATTGAGGCTGGGATTTTACTTCCTTGTGCTGGCTGTAACGCTGAAAATGAATTGGCGCACCGCACAACCGGCATCAAAGCGCCGGCACTCAAAACTTTCACGAGAGCCTCCGTCGCCCTGGATTTCTGCGTTATCTGCCTCTAGCGGCACGGCCAACGCCCTCCAGGCAAGCATCTGCCTCCCATCCTGTGACGAGCAGAGACACCTCCTAGCGTGTGCCAAGTACATTGATGAGCAGCCTGAACGTTTTCATGCCGATGTGCGGCTTGCACAGGCACTACTCGTACACTAACAGATACCAGGCACGGTACAAGTATCAATGGGTAAGGTGTTTAGGTGGCGGGCGATAAACATGTACATGCCTCGCAGGGGTGGAGGATCCGGTCCAGAGACAAACAAACAACAACACAGGGGCAGGCTATTGTGCAAGTCCATCCCATCCAGACAGTAGCACGGTCCAATGTCTCGCTAGCATCAATTCACCAAGTCAGCGTCAAAGGCCAGGCATTTCCGAAAGGGTGCGCCGTCTCCGCCAAGGCCCGCCGGCTGGGCTAGCAGGGGAATTATAGAGGATGGACGTGGAAGAACGAGTAGCAGTGGCAGTACGAGTACTCCGTAGAGAGAGCAGAGAGGCTCCGCCCCGTGGTGGAAATAGGTAGGTAGATACATACCGCAAATCGAATGGAGCGTGGCCGTGGGTTCGATGCTGGAGTGCATTGCGGTGAGGTCCAGCTGCCACCGACATTTACACGAGCTCTGCACGAGTGTGTACACGTATTGTTCATGCAGCACCGCTTCTCCATCCGGTAGCGAACCATAGACAGCACAACGGCCCGCTGGGCTTCGTATGGCTGAAAATCGGAGCTGTATGTACGAGTACACTACAGTATCGAGGGCAAAGGGGGCGGTGGATCAAGGGCTCGTCGACAGCTCGCTGCTTCGGCCTCTTGGGTTTGGCGTGCTTTTCGTTGTCCTTCTACTTTTTACTTTCGCAAGTATCTGTCCCTTGAACTGCTGAGGTACAGCGCAGTACTGGGGTACTTCGGTACCTACATACCTGACCAAGTTCCATCTTGTCCAGCTCAGTCCGCTGTAGGAAGAAAGATACAAAAGATACAGATACAGGGGGGCCAAGCAACCAGGCATGGGGCCCGACCAAGGTCGCAGGGATGATGGCGGTACGTACCGGACTAGCGGCCACACCGTGCGCGCCTGGCCGCAATTCGTACGGCCGACGGCTTCGTGCCTTGTACTCCAGGGTACCGCTTTCGCCCTAGCACCGCTCATGGCGTGCCCCAGTCTTCGCCGTGCCTGCCCTGGCCCAAGGACGGTTGGGACGCTCGCATGGCTCCTGCTTGCTTCGTCGAGCCTTTCGTTGAAATAGAAGCTCTCTCCCCGTCCTCGACTTAGCTTTCCTTTCCCTTTTTTTTCTCTTCACCCACGAATGCGTTGAGTTTAACGTGTCCCCCCCAAGCCTCTCTTCGTGTGGTGTGAAAAAGCAAACTTTTCTCTCTTATCTCCTCCCTCCGCCCCGAACTTACTATTTTCCCCTAATAATAATAATCCAATCCTCTTTTCTCTTTCAGCATTCCCGCCCCCTCAAGGTCATCTACATACCAATTGAGGAACCCCGCGGTATTTCTAGACTTGTCAGCTTTTCTCGCGACCTAGAACCCTTCGTCTTTTCTTATAAATCAGCACCGCCAACATACACATCACAAGCGTCTCACACACGTTAATAATACTTCGTCATGGCGGACGATAAAGCCGTCGGCGCACCCGCGCTGGATACAAATATCGAATCGGGCAACTTCGACGAGAAGCGCGCTCAGCCTCCCACCGAGGCCGTCCCTCCCAAGAAGGATGCTCCCGCTGAAGAGGAGGAGGAAGATGAGGACATTGATGCCTTGATTGAGGATCTCGAGTCCGAGGATGGCCACGCATTCGAGGAAGAAGAGGAGGAGACCAACCCTGCCACTGGACGCATCGTCCCCGAGGACATGCTCCAAACTGACAGCCGTCTCGGTCTGACCGAGAGCGAGGTTGTCGCTCGCCGTCGCAAGTACGGTCTTAACCAGATGAAGGAGGAGAAGGAGAACTTGGTTCTCAAGTTCCTTGGCTTCTTCATCGGTCCCATTCAGTTCGTCATGGAGGTGAGTTTTTTCTTTTTTTTTTTTTTACCTCGCTTTTCCCGCCATTTTTTGCGTCTCGATCTGCACTCGATTGCCTTGGCTTCGACACCCATGCCTATGATTCATCTCGTCAGCGCTCTCACCAACACCACCACACCCTCTTGCAACTTATCAGCAAGCCGCGTTCCCCCGACGCGGCGAGCGATTCCCTCCAATTGCCTTGTTTTTTGTTTTCCCGCGCTTGGCTCCTCGGGTCTAGATTGGCAGCTCCACACCAGCTTCACACGGCCTCTGCTCTTATTGGTTCAATTGGCTTGGCTGAGCTGATCTGCACTCCGTTTCCCTGCGCTCGAGAAAATTATGCATGTGGGGGGCCGAAGAATGCCGATCCACTCAATAAGATGTCACCCGCTCCACTCGTATCCCAACCGGCGCCGTCGATCGCCGATACGCAAAAAACACCCTTATTTGTTACGCGTTTTACGAATACGCCATTTGCTGACCATCGTATCATAGGCTGCTGCTGTTCTGGCTGCCGGTCTTCAGGACTGGGTCGATTTCGGTGTCATCTGCGGTCTTCTCATGCTCAACGCCTGTGTTGGTTTCATTCAGGAATTCCAGGCTGGTTCCATTGTCGAAGAACTCAAGAAGACTCTCGCTCTCAAGGCTGTCGTTCTCCGTGACGGTACCCTTAAGGAAATTGAGGCTCCCGAAGTCGTCCCTGGTGATATTCTGCAGGTTGAGGAGGGTACCATCATTCCCGCTGATGGTCGTATCGTTACCGAGGGCGCTTTCCTCCAGGTTGATCAGTCCGCCATCACCGGTGAGTCTCTCGCCGTCGACAAGCACAAGGGCGACTCCTGCTATGCTTCCTCTGCCGTCAAGCGTGGTGAGGCCTTCCTAGTCGTCACCGCCACCGGTGACAACACCTTCGTCGGTCGTGCCGCTGCTCTCGTCTCTCAGTCCGCTGGTGGCACTGGTCACTTCACTGAGGTTCTCAACGGTATTGGTACGATTCTGCTGGTCCTCGTCATCCTGACCCTGCTCGTTGTTTGGATTTCTTCCTTCTACCGCTCCAACGGTATCGTCGACATCCTCCGCTTCACCCTGGCCATCACCATTGTCGGTGTCCCTGTCGGTCTTCCCGCTGTCGTTACCACCACCATGGCTGTCGGTGCCGCCTACCTCGCCAAGAAGCAGGCCATCGTCCAGAAGCTCTCTGCCATCGAGTCCCTTGCTGGTGTCGAGATTCTCTGCTCTGACAAGACCGGTACTTTGACCAAGAACAAGCTCTCTCTCTCCGAGCCCTACACCGTCCAGGGTGTTGACCCCGATGACCTGATGCTTACTGCCTGCTTGGCCGCTTCCCGCAAGAAGAAGGGTATCGATGCCATTGACAAGGCTTTCCTCAAGTCTCTCAAGTTCTACCCCCGTGCCAAGAGCGTCCTGTCCAAGTACAAGGTCATTGACTTCCACCCCTTCGACCCCGTCTCCAAGAAGGTCACCGCTGTTGTCGAGTCCCCCCAGGGCGAGCGCATCACCTGTGTCAAGGGTGCCCCTCTTTTCGTTCTCAAGACCGTCGAGGAGGACCACCCCATCCCCGAGGACATTGACAAGGCCTACAAGAACTGTGTCGCTGAGTTTGCTACCCGTGGTTTCCGTTCCCTCGGTGTTGCCCGCAAGCGTGGTGAGGGTGCTTGGGAGATTCTCGGAATTATGCCCTGCTCTGACCCCCCTCGTCACGACACTGCCCGCACTATCAACGAAGCCAAGAACCTCGGTCTGTCCATCAAGATGTTGACTGGTGATGCCGTCGGTATCGCTCGTGAGACTTCTCGCCAGCTCGGTCTCGGAACCAACGTCTACAACGCTGAGCGTCTCGGTCTCGGTGGCGGCGGTGACATGCCCGGCTCTGAGGTTTACGATTTCGTTGAGGCTGCCGATGGTTTCGCTGAAGTTTTCCCCCAGCACAAGTACTCTGTCGTCGAGATTCTCCAGCAGCGTGGCTACCTCGTTGCCATGACTGGTGACGGTGTCAACGATGCTCCCTCCCTGAAGAAGGCTGATACCGGTATTGCTGTCGAGGGTGCTTCCGATGCTGCCCGTTCCGCTGCCGATATCGTTTTCCTTGCCCCCGGTCTCGGTGCCATCATTGACGCTCTCAAGACTTCTCGCCAGATCTTCCACCGCATGTACGCCTACGTCGTCTACCGTATCGCCCTGTCTCTGCACATGGAGATCTTCCTTGGTCTCTGGATCGCCATCCTCAACCGTTCCCTGAACATTGAGCTGGTCGTCTTCATTGCCATTTTCGCTGATATCGCCACCCTGGCCATTGCCTACGATAACGCCCCTTACTCCCAGACTCCCGTCAAGTGGAACCTTCCCAAGCTCTGGGGTATGTCCGTTCTCCTCGGAACCGTCCTCGCCATCGGTACCTGGATTGCCCTCACCACCATGTACGCTGGTGGCAAGAACGGTGGTATCGTCCAGAACTTTGGTAACATCGACGAGGTCATCTTCCTTGAGATCTCCCTCACTGAGAACTGGCTGATCTTCATCACCCGTGCCAACGGTCCCTTCTGGTCTTCCATTCCTTCTTGGCAGCTCAGCGGTGCCATCCTGGTTGTCGACATCATTGCCACTCTCTTCTGTGTCTTTGGTTGGTTCATCGGCGAGCAGACCAGCATTGTCGCTGTTGTTCGTATCTGGATTTTCTCCTTCGGTATCTTCGCCATCATGGGTGGTCTCTACTACTTCCTCCAGGGAAGCACTGGCTTCGACAACCTCATGCACGGCAAGTCCCCCAAGCAGAACCAGAAGCAGCGATCATTGGAAGATTTTGGTAAGTTTTTATATCCTTTCATCCCGATCCGACGCATAGTTGCTAACTCTTTTCTCAGTTGTTTCCCTGCAACGTGTTTCTACCCAGCACGAAAAGTCTCAGTAAATACACTCTATTACATACCCGCAGGCCAGTTGGCTTGCATGTTTCCGTTTTAAATGTTTAAATGTACTGTATGAGTCGTATCTGAAGATGGACTCGTCTAAAGTGGATGAGAGGCAACTTTTCATACCCAATGATGGTCTGATAGACAACTAATGAAGACAAAGTAAAATGTCACCTTGATGTGTCTGGTGAACTTGAATGTTATGTCGGCAAAAGTCTTAATGTGAACAACTGATTAATGTTTTGAGGATGGGGCGAGTGCGAGTTTATGAGTCGATAGTTGGCAAGAATGAAATGGTTTTAAATGACTAAACTATCAAGCAGAATTCAAGTTCAGGTTGGATTTTGTAGGTTCGTAGTTGACTCTTCCGCAGATGCCGGCGAGATATTAGGCACTGCAAAAGTTGGTGTTGCCGTGCCAAAGCGCGTCACGTGATGTGGGCAATTGGCAGTGCATTTTCTTCAGCTAAGCCCGCTAAAACTGCCTGGGTGCAGATGTTCGCCCCAAACGTTCATCAAAACAAGCCAGCCAATATTTTCCTTTGCAACAGAACCAAGACTTCCTGCAGCTATCAAATCAGAATTCTTTTGAGTGAGAATAGACAAATCTCTATCCCCAAGCAGTTTTGATTTGCTTTTTAGTTTTGTCTTTTCTTTTTTCGTTGGGTTGACTTGCGAAACTCTCCTGGCATAGAGACTGTTCCGTCTCTTTTTGAGAATCGCCATGAGCAGCACTCCTAGAGAGATACCGGGCTTTTACTACGGTAACGTTTCTTTTCTTTTCCTTCATCACGTCTTTTGTATAAATTATTCATAAAGCTAATATTTGAAATGCAGATGCGGAGAGGAGAAGATATTTCGCCATAGAAAATTCTCACACCGCGCCAGCATCAGCGGAATGGTCCTCTGCCTCAGTTAAGCGCCGCAGGCTCGAGACGCAAGCCGCCGAGGAAGCAGCCCAGCAGGAAGAGCTCATCGAGAACCACGTTAAGCGCAGTGTCTTGACTAATGATGTTGCTGCCTCTGGACTGCTTGCCCGCGAGCTGGGCGCCTCGGGGACCGCGGGGATGCTTGAGAATGAGGAGGTGGCTGCTGCTTTGTGGGCTCAGGGGGTGACTGACAAGGGCAGTATTGCCTTTGGGCTCAGTTTGAATTATGAGACTCATCCTCATATGCCGTGTTTTTACGTCAGTGGCAAAGAGTGTGGTACGAAGTCGGCTATAGCGTATTCGAGTGAGTTTTTCTCCATGTTTGGCATTCATTGATGAGTTGAGTGTGAAGAGAGAGAAGGCAAGCAGCTACTAATGACTCCTATTTTAGCTTTCGATGAAGTGATGCTTATGGGGACCTACATTGAGACGGATGAAAACGAAAAGTGAGCATCTGTTTTACTCTTCATCTTGATTCTCATTGCCTGGGTTATGATATTAACGGCCTGGTACAATATAGTCTTAAGACTAAAGCCGCGCATTTCCGCAATCCAGGCAGACTGCACTATGAGATGATCCACTGTCCTCAAATGTCATCCATCAAGTACCATCAACCTACCAACAAGGTTCTCCTCACCTCGAAGGAACCAGGCCGGGGCCTGTCTCTCTGTGTTTTCACTCCCCCAATGGATACGACTCCCGACCAGGAAACGCACTGGATTCTGGGAGAGAGTATGTTCCCCCTTCTCTTATCTGGATCCCTTTTAAGGAGTCTTTTCGTGACAAGGCATTTCCGAACGTTTGTCAATTATCCTCGTCTGTCCATCCGACTGACACCGCAGCAATAGTTGATACCTATCGAAATATCATGTACAATTTTTCGCGCAGTCGGAGCTGGGGCGTCAACCAGAGCACGCCTGCCCCTGCCTCTTCCGACCTCCTCTGCGTTGTGGGCACCAGCAGGGGGATCCAGCGTATTCATCTCGATGAAACTCCTAGCTGGGTCACCCAAACTGTGCAAATGGACAGCCCGCCGGACTACGGCGTTGATGCCAAGATTGATTACCCTGGCCGCAAGCACCATATCGGCCCTCAAGAGATTTTTTCTCAAGACTTCCAGGTTGGCAATCACAACATATTGTTTGCTGGTGGCCGGCAGCCTCGCCTCTGGGTTACTGACCTCAGAGCGCCCACTGCCGGATGGAACTTTGTTAAGCACGGTTCGTCCATTGCGCACGTCCGCAGCATCAATCCTCATCAGGTCCTGGTCGCTGGTCTGCGGAACCGCATGTCCGTGTACGACATGCGCTTCATCCAATCCAACAGGAATGGTTACCGCGAGCGAGCCACTTCCTCTCCGATCCTCGAGTTCCCGGACTACAAGAACGAGCCTTACTTCAACTTCGGCTGGGACGTATCCACGGAACTCAATCTCGTGGCCTCGGCGCAGGACAACGGCACCATCAAGCTCTTCTCTCTGAGCTCCGGCTGCGTTTTGCCTTCGGGTAGAGCCTTGGAGAGCTTTCAGACGGAAGATCCCGTCAAGGCAATGATGTTCCAGACGTTGCCGGGCGAGAATTCGCCGAGCTTGTATCTGGCCAAGGGTCCGTTTTTGAAGAAGTTTGGTTGTGCGCCAAGCGACCTTTCTGACGAGGAATGATTCTATTCAACCCCTTTGACTTCTTTTTTTTTCGGGGCTATATTTGCACCCGTTTTATATCAACTTGTTTCTTTTTTTCGGGGCTGTATCTGCACCCGTTTGATATCGATTTTCTTTGTTTACAAGGATTATATTCACAAATTTGCTTTGTTATTGTTTTTCGATTTATTTCCACGTCAGGTGTCGATCATCAGCATGAGAAAGCTTCGTTTTTATGTACGATTTGGGAAGGACGGGCTTGGTATTTGTGGTCCCTCGAACTTCATCGAGAGGATTACATTGTTTACGCCGTTTGGAGTCGATTTGATTTGATTTGATTTGATTTGATTTGACGCAACTACGATACTGCTGAGACCCAAGGACGGGTTTGCAGAAAAGGGACACAAAGGGAACGGCTGGCATATGGGAAATGAGCTACGAGTTACGCGTTTACGGAAACAAACGGGATGGAAAAGTGTTTTCTTCTGCTTTGACAGAATGGTTTATGGTCATTGAAATGTTGTCTGGTCTGTTTTCTTTCTACTTTGCTATATATCCACACAGACAGACGGACGGACGGACAGATGTGTTTGAGAATAAGCTTACTAAAGAGCTTTGTATGAATTCATGTAACGGAATTACAATTATATTTCGAGAGATGTAGTAAATACGTTAACCATGCTATAACGCATACATGTCATAATATGTGCATTTATACAATGAATGCACTTCAAATGTCACCAAAACCAAACGAGTTGTCCTCCAACACCGGAGTAATGCTGATGTAGGTGATCCAGGGAATCATCTCAAGGAGTTAGCAAGCCCTCCAGGAGCGTCCTCCTCTTTCCTTTCTGGGTGCTCATTCCCACCTCTTTTTATTCACTAGAAAACATCACTTATTTAGCATTTTCTTGTCCATTTGCATCGGGCCAATACTGACACGTATCAGCCAACATGGGAAAAGACTCGGCAAACAGCCTCCCCAGCTTCCAATTATCCAAATTGCGCATGTGGCTCTCAAACACGGGGTTAATCATAATCTCATCAGAGTCGGGGTTTCGTAGTAACGTATGTGCCTCCTCATAAGGCCAGGAGACGGAAAAGGTGGATGTAAACGGAAGAAAGAAGTTGTCAAAGTAGAAGAGGTCGGGATTTTCGGCTCTAATGACTCTTTCCCTCATCGCCGGGAATGGTAAAAAATCCATCCACGCGGCATGCGGTATTTCATACTGGCATGGCAATGGGTGGATCCACGGCGGCAAACGTTCCAAGTTTTCCTTCGTTGGATATATCTGCCATCGCATGAAAAGAAACATGAGGTACAGAATGGCCACCTTTTCGGGAAGGCCGGACACCTCGGGAAACTTGGCAATGATGTCTGTGAAAACTCTAGACACTGGGTGGCTGAATTTGCTATTCGCTGGATTGAGCAGAGAAGAAACGGATGGATACCGTGGACCAGACACCTCACTCGGCTCGTAGCCCTCAGCAACACGCTGCTGCCGCTCGCTAAGAAAGTCGAGAAGTAGAGCGTCAAGCGGACATGTAGGACTGCAATTGCGCAGGGGACGCGAGAACTGGGGGAGAGCTTCTGGGACAGCAGCCTGTGCAGTGGGATAAGGAACTGCTGGAACCATGGGAGGGCTGGGATCAGAGGTCGGCCCGGAGGCAGGCCCTGGCTGGCTTGTGACAGAACTCTGCCGAGCGATGCCCAGGGCTGATGCTATTGCCGGAGTTGTATCTGAAGTAGCCGATGGAATGGAAATAGGTGACTCCCATGCAGGCATAGGTCGGGCCTGTGGTGCGTAAGTCGGGTTCACTTGTGTCCAGTCGTGTTTCATGGGGACGTGGTGGTATTCAGCCGTGTCTTGTGCACCATTAACGCCCCTCTGTAGCTTTGGTATAGCTTGGGCAGGGTCAAGCACGACGTTTAGATCAAAGCGGCCCTGCTCAAAATCTAAGCCGTGCCGAAGCGCCTGTCCCTGCCGCTCTAATAGGGCCTGAGTGCCTTCATCAACGGCGTCGGCTAGGCTAGGCTGTCGCGGTGCTGGCGGTGTACTACTACCGCCGCTTTGCCAGCTCTGTAGGGGCGGTTGAGCGGCCTGGCGAATGGGATCAACCATTCCTGCTGCTGGCGATGAAGAAGTGGCAGATGCTGCGGGATGATAGGCGATGTTGCTTGTTGTTGTCATGGGAATAGTTGTTGTGGCGTATGGGAGGGCAGGGCTGATGCCAGGCGTATCTGCTCTTGTTAGGCTCTCGCCGGATAACTGTATGGACACATGGGCAAAGACGGAACTTCAGTTTGAAGGCTGAAACTTACTTGACCCAACCAAAGGCTGCAGCATGCCGATAATGCTAGCCAGCCGTCTCTTGATCTCAGCATTTTCTGCTTCTATCACCTCCTTGGCCCGTACCACGGCCTGGAGGTCCTGGTACGGTTTTTGAGCTTCAAGCTCATGGATGCGGCGCTCGAGCCTCTCAATCTGGTTCTTAGTCCTTTCTCGGATGGCACGTTGCGCTTCACGGTCTGTACAATCAAGGGGAAGGTCATGTGTTAGTCATACGCTAATACCAGGGGGAGGCTGCTGAGAAAGCATTGACAAAAAAGAAGGCTGTATGCATGGGAAACGGCCAACCAGCATCATTGTGTAGTCCCAGCAAGTGTAACATTGAAGTCATGAAGAGAACAGCTAAAAAGGCTGACGCCATATGCGGCGATCAAAGGGGGGGTGGGTAGGAAAGATGTACGAGTATGGCAACCACTCACCGTTTGCTCTCTTCTTGGCCAGCTGCTCCGGCGTCAAGTTTGCAACACCTCTACTTCCTGAGCCCGTTTTCCTCTTCTTGGCCACATTCTCCACCTCTTCTGCTTCCGTGGTCTCCATGGCGTCCGCGGCACCAGATGCCCCTGCCCCTGCGCCATTGGGCATCGCCGTCGCCGACGTCAGGGAGGGTGCAGCGGCTTCAGCTTCATACTTGATGCCTTCGGTAGGGCTGCCGCTCTCTACAGAATCTCCTGCTCCGGGGCTAATCTCGCCCCGTCTTACGGATCCGAGATCCATATGGAGCGTGTGGTGGTATTCGGGGAACTGCCAACAACGGGCCGGCCAACCATCCTCCGCGTCCGCCGAATAGACCGGAGCTTGTCCACTCCCAGCGGCGTTGATCCCCCTGGCCTCGGCAACCAGGTGGATGTACCTGTGGTACTTGTGTGTGTAGGTGTGTGGTGTGCGTCTAGGCGCCTGGGGCTCAGGTCTCGATAGCAATCGCCGTTCGCGAGGCTGGGGCTGAGCGAGCGAGCCGATCAAGATGTGTGTGCTTGGCAGCTGGGTGGGAGGTGTATTCTCCACTCGGCTCCGGAGCTTTGGTCTAGACTGCCTAGCTGGAGCAGGACAGGCCGCGTTGAAGCCCTGTCGCTCCAAAAAAGCCTAAAGAACAATAGTCGAGGTCTGTCTCTGTATGAGTACGCTGTACTCTGTACTCTGTACTCCGAAGGGCCGTGTCAGTCTAGCAAGCAAACAAGGGGCGTCGCGCGAAGACGGGAGACGGCGGCATGGGGGCAATGGTGGAGATGGAATGGTTGGCTTCCCTCAACCTCCGGCTGGCACGGCTGGCCTATGAAAAAGTCGTCGCTGAATCAGGCGAGCGGGTGGTCAGAGCCATGGTGCGAGTCAGGAAGCCCACTAGCGATTGGCTCTGGCACGTGCCGTGCGACGAACTACAGCAGCTGATAGTTTGAACTAGCAGCTTGAAGGATCGAATCCCGCCGTGGTGTTGAGCTTACTTTTGCGATACTACATACCTGCCCAAGTATGCTCTAGATCAGTTGACCAGTCAGTAAATCAGATGCCAGACAGATGCGGCGAACTCATGTAAGCTTAAGCACGAATGCCGGGCTGGGGGTGGGCTGAGTAATACCGGTACTAGATGCCGTTCCATGTCGCCTCATGCAGCTGTGGCTGGATGTTTGCCATTTGGCTTGTTGGGGCCGGGTGTCTTTGCTGCCATCCAATTGCTTGATGAAGGGTTTCCGTATGTAACAGAAATAGACAGTTTGCTGTGGTCAAGGAGCTGCCTGCATGTCAGAGCTGTAAATGCCACAAGCTGCTTGTATGTGAGGGGATGTCGATGCTAAGAAGCTGGAAGGTGAAAAGAGGGTTGTGGTGTTGAGAAAAATACCCGCAAAGAGGTACCTGCCTAGTACTCGTATCTTATCCAAACACCACAACAGGCAAGTACGACGAGGCTTTGCTCTTTCCGCCGTTACGATTGCCAAGTGATTGTGGTACATTGGTCAATGTATATATTCGGGCATATCAACAGCAGAGACAGTCGGCCTCATCAGGTACATTAGCAGGTCAAGCAAGGCAGAATGTAATATTGTCTGCATCCATCTCCATAGACTACCAAGACACCTACTACATATTTCGAAACAGGCACGATGCCCATTCAATCTTGAATCTTCACAAGGAGCATGAGCAGCCTCAAGATGTGTCCAACAATAACCAATTACTCTCCTATACATTCATTCCATCTTCCCAGCCTATTTCTTATTCTCAAAAGTGCAAATCAGCATCTCCCTGATGCCGCTGCCTTGTTCTCTAATCTCATTTGTACCAAAGGTATCAACAAAAGTCATCATCATCAACAAATCGCATAGCTCTTTTTCAAACTACCCCTCAACACCCCTTCTCATCCTTATCCTCCCATTACATGAATTACTCCGCAGACGCTCTGGCCAGTGCCTCGTGCAGATGTGGTGGGAACCGGTACCGCAGCTGGCTCGTGTAAGTCGTTAGATCAAGAATCATCTGCTTCAGCTGCTCCACCATCATCTTTCTCGTGCCCTCGTTACCGCTGAACTGCCCATTGACTAGCTGCTCTCTTTGCCTGACGCAGCTGATGATGGTCCACATGATTAGATTGGACACGTTAATGGACACTGGCTGTGAGAGGCTGGAGAACTTGGAGGCGTAGGCACGGATTGTGCTGGCATCGCCCCCTGCTTCGAGAGGGAGGATATCCAGACCACGAATTTTCTGTAAACTCCATGTTAGTGACTTTAAATTTGGGATCAAGTATGTAGCATTATATTGGAAACTTACGTCAAGACATTGAGCCCATTGGCTAGCCTCCACTAAGCTCTTGATGGCACTCATCTCAAGCAAAACGCGACAGGCAATCTTGTTTTGGTCTTGGATGTTCCTGTAGAACATGGCATCGCGCTCGTACATGGTCATCATCGTCTTGGCGAGCTCAACAGGATCATCGATAGCTGCCAAGCTAAGGCTACCGCCCTGCTCCGTCTCCTGAGCGCCACCCCTTGGCTTAACAGGCATCAAGCGCATGGGGTCTTCTCCAATCTCGAGAGAGATGGCTTCACTCAGGGCGCGGCTAACAATGGCCACAACTGCATCATACTCGCCAGCAAGGTGATAGAGCAGCACAGAATCAGTAGTTCGGCCATTCTCATCGGCAAAGCTGGCGGCTTGCAGAGTGACGGTGTTGACAAAGTCGTCCTGTCCATCGAGGCCAATCAATGGTCCGCGGCCCTCGATGATGCCCAGGATGCGGCGGCCGTCTGGCCTAATGTCACCAATAAGCTTGCTGAATTCTCGCGTCTCCAGGACTAGCTCTCTCAATGCCTCATGGCAGAGACCACTGTGACGTGCCCCAGCTTCTCCATTGAGATCTGCGTTCAGGCAGATCAAAGTGAGATAGTCAACGGCGGAGACGGCATCAGCAGCTCGGAAGTCTCGAGTGTAATAGCCAATCATGCGACCAAAGTTGATCTGCGGGAGGCCCTTCATGCTATGCGTACGCAAGTCGTTGGAGGCAGACATTGGGTCACTGGGACGGAGCAAGCCGTAGAACTCAAGAGCCAAACCAAAGTGGACCGCGTCCACATAGGAAAAGGGGTAGAGATAGGAGACGGCGTCCTCAAACATGCCGGACAGGATCTGTAGGTAGAAGAACATGCCGCAGCTGCCGTTGTTATCGTCAGAAGGAGTCTTGGGGAAGTGCTTCTGGCCAATCTCTTTGATGCTGGCCTGCAAATCTGCCAGTCCGTATGATTCTCCGGCCATTTCCAGAGCCTTATCACCCTCTCTGGCCAGGTTGAACTGGAGCCAAATCCAGTCGTTGATGTCGGTGTTGAGGCCGTCCAGGTTGCGGTTGTTCAGCTCAATCCGGCCAATGACCTTGTAACAGGCCATGCGGAAGGGATCGATTGTATTCTCTGGGGCGTTACGAGAGCGCTGGATGTATTCATTTGTGCAGCGATCGAGCAGCTTCCTGTTAGTGATTCTACGGTCTTCGCTAGCGGCATAGTTGTTGAGGTATGTCGAGAATGTGCGGTCAATACCCCGGAAATGATTGCTGTTGTCGTTGACATATTTGGCAGCCTCGTTCACGTGGCCAGATCGAAGGAGGTAGAAGACAATGGCCCAAACATATTCACCATGGATATGCTGAAGCTCTGTGTTGTCGGGGACCAAGTCCTTTCTTGCTGATCGTAGTCGGATGTACGCCTTGATCTTGCTAGTGATGTCGGGAAGACCTCCAAGCTTAGCTTCGTGAGGGTGCTTAGCAATAAGGGACTCCACCTCGCGAAGGAACTGCTTTTCGAGGAATGCATTTGCGCCGCTCAAGATCCGCCTTCTCATTTCTATAGAAAGCTGAGAGTTAGGATTTTCGTCTAGATACATCTCGGCGAACTGGCGCTCCTTGGCTGTAGCACTGCGAAGCGTCGTCTCGGCATTGGCGTCTTCACCAACAATCTCAATCATGGCTCGGTAGGCTTCCACAATGTGAGGCGCGTGTGGCTCGTGGGATTTTTGCTCAACCTCAGCCAGCTCTGCCAAGATGGGGTAGGGTCGGCCAAGAAGACGCGAGGAGTTGAGGCTGCGGACCTTTTCAGCCAGCTTGGACTGGCGTTCGCGAAGGGCCTGGTCCTCGTTCCTGGATTTGCTGACGCTCTCTGTAGACCGGTCGATGTCGGCGAACTCGGATTGATGAGTCCCAATTCTCGACCGGGCTCCAATGACAGAGCGCTGGAAAGTCGAATTGCCAAATGTGCTGCTGCGAGTGTCACGGGGAGTGCTTCCTTGAGTCTTTCTTCGGGATCGTCCAAACCCGCCCTGAGCCTCACGACCAGCCGTGGCCGAAGTCTCACGAGGCTTGATGCCAAAGTGTTGATAGATACGCTTCCTCTGTGCGTCCCACTCCATGGCCACGTTGTCCTCCAAGAAATTGTCAAAATCGCGGAGTGACCGCTCGAGGCCGTCCTGAATCATGCTCAGGGTCGTCTTCGTCTGCAGGTTCGACAGGTAGGTTTCGACATCGACATCTGCCGGGGCGTAACCGTGTGTTGGCCGTTCAGTTCGCGTGCCCTGGATGTCGAGTAGGCCGAGGTCCTTTGCTGCAACACTGGGATCCACGCCAGAGGCCGCGAGCAAGTAGTGGGCCTTTCCATCAGCACCCCCGGTCTGCTTTGACTGCAGCTTTCTCAACCGGTGGCGTAAATCTCCCAGGCCAAGCTCTAGGCTAGGGAGGTCCTCCATGTTGGAATTAACGACACCGGCCTTCTGGGTCTTTGCGAAGAGGCTGTCAAAGTAGGCTCCAGCGGGTTGAGCTGCAGAGGTGGTCGTGTTGTTAGCAACGGTCAGCGCCTGGCCGCCCAAAAGGCCACCCGCTAAGGACATGCCGCCGGCTTGCTGAGCTGGAGGTTGAGTCGTCGTCGGTGCCGCTCCAAAGAGAGATGGCTTCGCAGCCGTGGTGCCGCCGCCTAGCATAGATGTGCCGGTCAGGCCTGAGCCACCAAACAGCGACGGCTTGGGCTGTTGTGCGGTGGCATTCTGCTGGCCTCCAAACAGACCACCAGTCGTGCCCGTCTGTTGGGTCTGGCCCGTTTGTCCAAATAAACCGCCCGTGCTTGGCTGTGCTGTCGCTGTGTTGGAACCAAACAGACCACCGCCAGTCTGAGGCGTGCTCTGCTGGGGCTGCGCCTGTCCGAAGAGGCCCCCAGGCTTCTGCTGTTGCTGCTGCTGTCCGCCACCGAATAGGCCTCCTCCACCCCCAAACAATCCGCCGCCTGTGCTCGGTGTTGTGGTGGTGGCCTGCTGCTGTTGTTGCTGCGCGGGCTGGCCAAACAGCGACTGGCCTGTTGTCTGCCCGAATAGAGACATCGCGGCCGCGTAGCTAAGTCAACTCAATCGGCCAGTAAAATGGGAAATAAAGCAAAGGAAAGGAAGAGGATGAATCCGTAGAGATGAAACAAAGTGAGCCACGGCGAGCGGGCAATGGAAGGGCAGAGATGCTCGCGCGTTTGGCAAGACAACTGTGTTGCGGCTAGCTGCGCGTCGCCCACCTTTTTAGAAATTTGGGAACCTGGATTGGCGAGGCTGAGAAACTGGCCAGGAAACAAGGAGCTTTGGCCAATCAGAAGGTCTTGATGGGGGACGCGGCTGAGTGGTGGTAGCCAATCAACTATCGCCTCAAGTTGCTGTTAAAACTACCTAGTACGAATAAACAAATGCTTTGCACAATCTCATACATACCTTCTGAAAGCATTTTTTGTTATTTTCTTTTTTCTTTTCTTCCTTTCTTCCTTTTTCTTCTTTTTTTCTTGTGTAGATACGAGCTATTCATTTATGCGTTAATGCTAGTCATGATGAGACAATGGATTTTTTACAGAGGGTCTTAAACAACATCAAGAGCATAGTGATAAAAAATGTGATAGGCAATAACTTCGCTGTATTTTACTTTTCTCTATGACAAACAAATGCATAAACTCATTACATTACATAACCCAAAGCCAATTCTATTCGGGCTTTCCCATGCTTTAATAGCGGCTTCACTCATCGTCAGCATCAAACAAGGCCCCCCATTTCGCAACGGCGTTGTCAATCTTCTTTCGGTATGCCTGCTGTGCATTACACATGTCGAGGAAAACGTCGTACTTGGCATCCAGAAGCAGCTTCTCGCCGGCATCGGTGCCTGGCTGAACCAGTCGGCCGGGCTTGCTCATGCGATCCATGATATTCCACAGCGTCTCGGGTTCTGAGCCGTCATTGCGGTTGTGGCTATGTGCCTTGGCGCCCAGCATGGCAGCTCCGTGGACGACAGCAGCGTTGACGTATCTAGGAATCAACACTGGCATGTTGCATGTGGTGGCCAAGAGGTTCATCAGAATGGGGTTTTGGCACTGCGAACCGGACATGAAGATGGATGAAATCTCGTGGCCGGCCTTGTTCATCTGCTCGACAATCTGGCGAGTCTGCATGGCAATGAATTCCATGGTGGCATAGTACCACAGGGCCATGTTGTCAGTACTTTTGTCGCTGTCAAGGCCAATCATGGAGCCTCTCATCTTGGCGTCTGCAATTGGTGAGCGGTTGCCCCACAGATCGCCGTAAAAGAAGTGGTGACGGCCGAGATAAGAGATGGCCGGAGCATTATGCTTCTCAGCGAGATACTCCAAGTGAGCATTGAGGAAGTCGTAAATGTGCTTGTCTTCGGCCTTGGCCAAAGCCATGGTTTCGTTGTATGCGGGGTGAATGTCCAGCATGTGTCTCAGCAGCTCTCCTGTCGCGGACTGGCCACCCTCGGCCATCCAGAACTCGGGAATCAGCACATCTCGGTAGGGGCCCCAGACACCAGGGACAAAGACGGGGTTCTTGGACATGGCCAGATGGCATGTTGAGGTACCCGCAACGGCGGCCAGACGAGTAAAGGCCTGGGTGACGTCGTTGTGCGGGACATCAGTCTTGAGTTCCTCCTCGGTCAGCTCGACCTTGGCACCGACGGTTCCGATCCATCCGGCGTAGGCGTCAATGACACCGCTTCCAACGGCGATGCCCTCGGGTAGGCCAAGCTGGGAGGCGGCTAGGCGGCTAAGGGTGCCCACGCACTCGCCAGCACTGGCATAGTTTCCACTCTATCAAGCAATGAATTAGCTATGAAACTCGAATCGCAATGATACTGCAGCCAGAAGCGGAATGCAGCAGGGAATAAGACAGTATAGACGCATAAGAAAATAGGCTCACCACCCCGTCGACGCCGCCCATGCGCTTGAAGTCATCCTTGACCAAGTCGCCCAGGCCGATTTCGTGGTAGAAATCCTCCTGCCAGCCCTTGACACTGCCGTCTACACCAACGGGGACGAAGCCCTGCTTGCAGACGGTGCTGCAGAAGCTGCGCGTCTCGTTGCCGGTAGCCAGATGCGTAAGAGCGTCTGCCAGGTCATAAAACTTGCAGCGGTCGAACAGCTCCGGGGGCATGTTATTCTTGAGCCACAGAACCTTGGGGATCTCCATCTCAATACTCATCTTGCCGCCAACATACTTGAGCAGCTTGTGGCCGGTGGCATTGATCTTGTCCGTCTCCTCGACTGGACGGTGGTCAAGCCACAGGATGACGTTGCGATCGTTGCCATCATTGTCGAATTTGGGGCCAGTAACGGGAATGGGCTCGTCAGTATCGTTGGCAAAGACGGCCAGAGAACAGGTGGCGTCAAATCCAATGCCCTTGATTTGGCTGGGGTTGACAAGAGACTCCTGCACAACACGGCGAACGCATTCGCAGATGCACTTCCAGATGTCTGTTGTGGATTGTTCCTACAGTCGAACAAACATGGACAAGTCAGAATTAAGTGCCCATGCAAGATTTAAAGGAACCAATCGGGGGCGTTGTGGGCGTGCATACGTAGTAGCCGTTCTCGGGCTGCCAGAGCTTAATGTTCTCCGAGGCCAAAGCCTTGATGTCACCGGTCTCATCAATGATACAGGCTCGGGCAGAGCCGGTACCGACATCTATGCCGATGTAGTGATCCTGGGGCAATTGGTGTTAGCTTTGTGGCCTCATTCTCAGTATTCTCGGTTTGATGAGTGGTGTTGAAAGCTTCAGCTCTACCAATTCCGTTGAGTCATAACGTTGTGCTACCTGATAGCTCTGTATATCGGGATGATGTTGGGCGGGGTGGATTGGAATGGGAGTTTTGTAGCTACCTGAACATTGGGGGGCCTTTCCATGATGCCAGAAATGAATAATTAGCAATGTACTACTATATGACGAGAAATTGGCGAAGAAGAAAGAAGGAAAGGCAATTGGAGGTATGGAAGAAGAAGAGAAGGACGAGTAAGATGAGAAGGAGAAAGTTGAGACTCACTCCATGGCCTTTATGGGCTTATTGTACGCGTACATCGTTGCTTCGGTTCGGTTTCCAATCAAGGTTTCCCCGCTGATTCTGGTGGCTCGAATCAATGGATTGAATCTGGACCTTTGGAGCAAGCCACAGACTAGGTCGAATTGGAGGGTGAGACAGGACAAGAAGATGGTGTACAGTATCGTGTCGTATCGTCTCGATGAGCAGGCGAGGGGTTTCGGTTCCGGCAAAAAGATTGAAAGGGACTGGAGCAGCCAAGCCGAGAGACGATGATTCAGGCGCAAAGCAACAACCCCCACCGCCTTGACAGAACTGACCCGGACTTGGACCTAGGGGCGTGTCTCCATGGGCGCCAGATTGGAGAGACGCCCAAGATGCACGAAACTTGCAGCACCTTTTGGAGCCAATTGGGGCGGATCAAATGCAGCACTTGGTGGGAGTGGCATCAATCAGATGAGATGGACCCAGCCAAGCCAGCGTAGGCTCCAGCATTTCGCCCATCCCAGCGGGTTTTAGGTGCACAGGACCACTAACATGCGCTAACGCCTTCCCCATTGCCCCGCTGGAGGACCCTATTTGCCCCTCAACTCCAGCGCTAGCTAACACGGAACGACTTGCTCAGCGCATCTCGGAAGTGATCACACATGTTTGTGGTGATGACGGGCGATCGAGTTGCCACTCGAGCTCCGGAAATGGATCTGATGAGCACGGCAATTTGAAAAGACAGAAAAAGAAAAAAAAGTAAGAAGGTTGAAAGAAAATAGGGTCTGGTCCCATTGACATCATTTATGATTTCATAGTGGCAATCCAGGGACCATTCACTAGAAAGCAAAAAGCAAAAGAAAGAAAGAAGAAGAAATGAAGCAAATGAAACGATACAGAAAAGTTCCAGTGGCCCTGAATTGCAGCATCCACTCTTGAAAATTCTCCTCCGTCAGCAGGCACACCCAAAACCGGAACCTCACGATAGTCTCTTCCCAAGTTTTTTCTTCCATCTTCTCAAACTCCCGATCCCTCCATCTTCCACCCCCACCATCCTTTTTCCTTAACTCGCTGCCTAGCGATCATCACTCGTCCCCTCCGCTTTTCTGGACCTATCGAGAGCCACGGCTGCAACAAGCGTTGCCCAGCCCCTGGTGGCGCTTCAAGAGAAATCCGGGACAAGTAAAGCAAGGAAATTCTCTTCTCGTAATGTGAAAGGATGCCATCCCACGTTTTGGTGGGCTCCGATTGCGGTAGGCGAGAGGCGAGATATGCAACCAGAACTCGGATCTCGGATATGCTCACGTCCCACGTCTCTCCAACACCATCCATACCAATATGATGCGGCATTCAGCCGGTTCGTCTTTTGTGGATGCAACCCCTATGCTAGAAAGGCGCCATGTCTCTCCTGGCGTGACACGGAATGGTAGCAGCAGCAGTTTGACAGACGCCATCATTTGACAAACCTCACGATTGCCTCAAACGACATCAGCCGCACTCACAGGGCTCTCCTCTGGCACCGAAGCCCTCCTCATGGCCGCCTCTCTATCCTTCTTGAACATCATGTCGTTCGGCACGCTCATGCTCCTGCTCCTGCTCCGGACCATGGCCAATCCCTCCTGTCCCATCTCTGCCGCCGCAATCGCCTCCTCGTTGGCCGTCTCTGGGTCGCCCGCATCCTGACCCGGGTTGGCAATCTGATACTCCAGGCCCTTGAGCAAGCTATAGACGGTGAACGAGAGCAACGCTCCCAAGCACGGCCCCAGCCAGTATATCCAGTGATATCCCCTGAAGCTGCCCGTCACAACCGCCGGGCCGAGCGACCGCACCGGGTTGATGCCCGTGCCGGTGAAGTTGGTGCCGGCCATGTGCGCAATGAAGACGGAAACGCCGATGCCCACGGGAGCAAGGAACGTGGCGCGGTGCTTCTCCACGGCGAGGAAGTACACCGTCAGCACCAGCTGTGCCGTCAGGAACATCTCGATGAAGAGGCCTTGCACGATACTCGTGCCGCTGCCCAGGCTGTTGGTCACGCTGAGGGGGCCGGGTAGCAGGCCTGATACGGTCGCTGCGGCCGCGATGCCGGCGGCGATTTGCATCGGCAGGATGATGAGGGCTCGGAGTGGCTTCACTGCCCCAACCAGGACGAGTCCTAGCGTCACCTTTAATCATACTTCGTCGTCAGCATAAACATATCCTTGGAGCCATCGAGGTAAGACTGAAGGAGGAAGAACAAGGTGGTGATGAAGAAAAAGGACAAGCACAATCTCACCGCAGGATTAAACATTCCTCCCGTGACTCGATAAAACACCCACACATTGACCGCCAGCGCCGTCCCAAACGACGACGCAATGTACAGCAGTGTCGACGCATCCAGCTTCCCACCATCCGCGTTGTCAAGGGCCGCCTGGGCCCCCATGAAGGAGAGTAGCAGGAACATGAAGGTACCGCAGAACTCGCCCAAGCCAATGACCAGGGCCGTCTTGAACCTCTCTGTGAACTTGTGAAGGCGATTCGCCATGGTGAAAGCGCGAGAGGGGAAGTTCTCAACTACTCTAAAAGTTGCAATATGATTCGTAAAGTGATTTCGTAGGATGAATTAGAATGGAATTCACATCTCCCTCATCGTTCATATCGAATACTTCTCAAACTCCCATATTATATACTCCCTCTCACATACACCGTCCGCATAGTACACATCATATACATCATACACATCATCACCACCCGCAACCGGGCCCCTCAAAAGCAAGGTAACTCTTCCCGATGTCTCACAAAAAACGCATGCATGAAATCACACGGACAATCCCACGTCTCCCTCAAAAACCTGGAAAAAGCATGACACAATAATACAAGACCGAAATGAAATGAAATTAAAAAAAAAAAAAAACAAAGGCCCAACGGCCCTCTGTAACCTAACCTGACACAAAACGTATAATCCCCACCTGACACACACAAAAAAAAAACGTAGTGTAACGGTCAAACTCCTTCGAGTCAAGAAATCATCCTGTGCTGTGGTGATTCAGACGGCACAGAGCGGCACAAGACAACTGAATCTTGGCTTGCCTTTTTTGCATCACCACCCGTCGATCAACGTACTCGCAAAAAAAGGAGTCCGCCCAAATAAAACAAAAGCATCTCGCAAAAGAATAGAGAGTAGATTATTCCTGAGTTGTTTTAAAAAGTCCATGATTTCACTTTGTCTCAGTTCAGACATGGACAAACAAACAAAGCACGATCTCGGCGCAAAAACAGTATGTATATCACTCTGCGGGGTGACGTCGAGGGCTTGTCCGAGCGGCCATCATCCAAGCCAAGCCAAAACAACTCATCGCTGCCATCGAAACATTAACGGATATCAACGGAACCGTTCGTGGCTGTAACAGTTTAATATCTGAATTTAATTAAATTGATATTGTGGCAAAAAAAAAGGCAGAAAATGGCGTGTTTGCCATAGTCGTACGTCGTGGGAATATGTCGTGCCTACACATCGCTGCAACCTCATCCGCTCAAGAACCAAGTTCTTTTCAGCTAGTAATATCAAAAACTTCAGGAGCTCAACTCCATTTTCATGCATAGCTTGCTATATGCTTGGCTTTCCCACTAGTTGCCCTCCCCTTCCCCCCTCACAGGTATAATCACCAAATAGTGCTCCAATCCCTTTGCTGCCCCATCCATAATTGCAATTGCTCAAGCAAAACCCGCGATGCAGCCCGTAGTTTGTTTGTCAGACTACTCAGCACCCTCTTAGTAGCGGCAACGTATAAACAGAAAAGAGAATAAGTCAAACTCAGGTTACGTCGTATCATCGGTACATTCATAAATCATCATTCGTGGTCATCGTGTGGCTGGTCCTCGACCAGGATTACTACTGTTAATGTCGCTGCATATGCCTCTCTGATGGCGCACGCCATGCTACACGTAGTCCAAGTCAGTCATCTGTAGATGGGGAATTCGGTGAGATGGGATGATCCATCGGACATACCAAGTCTTGTGGACATCCGCCACTACTGCACTGAGCCCCCAATGAGCGCACCAAGCTCTGGCCAGCACCTCATTGTCTCGAACACCTACTGCATCTACCACAAGCACCTTCTCATCGTCGACGTCCCTATCAACCACGGCATTTGCCGCGTCGGCCGCCGGTGGAGGGCTTGAGGCCGTGCTACTGGGCCCAGAATTCTGGCCGTCTGCTCCATACAAGCCTCCCCAGTTGCGTATCTTGACAATCTCGTCCGCCTTGACGAGCTGGTACACATAGTCGTAGAACAGGGGGTGTGGCCCTTCTGAACACGGCCACGCTGAGATGAAGCTTACATCGTACATGAGCCGTAAAGGCCAAGAAACGCCATCAATCGCAAATTGCGCCTGGGCATCAAAAAGCCGAGGAATTGCAGTGTTGTTTTCACGACCCGTGACATTGACTGGCTTAAAGCTCAGCAGTTCCATCCGCACCGCGTCCACCATGTACCTTGCATTATCAAGCTCGGGCAGCTTATACTCGCGCACAGGATATGCATCCGCCCGAGGCCCTAGCGCATCGGACCGTGTACTCATGGTCTCTACGTCCTCGCGGGTCATCCGCTGCTTGGGCTGTCTGGTTCGGATGCGGGCAATCTGAGACCGGCCAAGCTCCGACGTTGGCCTGCCAGGGCCGACCCAACCTGCGACCGAGTGGCATGTAGGGGCCAGCACTTTGCCCACGATGCAGCTTGCCGACCAGTACGTGTGACTATTACGATACTGGAAGCCAACATGCGGGTGCGTATGAGAAAGCAAGGCCAACTCATTCGTCGCTGGGTCTGGGTCCAGGTCGATGAGCGTGTTCATGATGAGGAACGAGAATGTCGGCTGTAACCTTGTTAGCAAGGCTGTCCCCCTCTAGCCTCCCCCCTTTTTCATTTCTTTCGCCATCATATCAGATATTATTACTTACTCCAGGAAGCACAAGTCCGCTAAAGTAGGCAAACGCATCCGAGCTTATAGAGTCTAGAGCAAATTCTTCGTCCTTTTGCTGCAGGTTTTCCATTGTTTCGCCAAGATTAGGCCACTTCATGATCTGAGCAAACTTCTTAAGCTGCTTTACTTGGCGCTTCTTCAGCTTATATCGCAGTTTCACTAGAAAACATGTCCTTAGCTTTGCTTCACGTAATACACACAAAAGTGCCACATACCTTCGTCGGGCGAATTGCCATACGCATCTACTCGCACATTCTCTCGCCACCGCCTCGCAAGTGCCAGGTTCCATTTGATCGTAGGCGGCATCTGTTGGAGCAACTTCTCTTTGGACCAGTCATCGTGATGCTGCGACTGAATGCGCAGCTCCAGCTCGAGGCTAAGGAGCAGCTGGTGGAAGAATTTGTGATATTGCTCGCGGCTCTCCTCGGTGGAGCTGTCGAATATGAAGCGAGTCACAACTTGATTCTTTAGCTCAGTGTAGTCGATCCAGTCAGGGCGCGAGAGCGCCATGATCAAGTCGGCGATTTGTTTATCCAGCGTCTTGTGTGGGCTCAGAAGCCTGTCGGGATCTCGCAGGAAGCGTTTGTAGAGAGATCGGTACAGGAGAGCCAAGTCATCGTCCTCCAATCCCATCTGCAAGTCCTTCAGTCGCGCAAAGATTTGCTCCAAGCTCACCTCCCGCGGAATGACTCCCGAGTCCCTCAGCGGAATCTTGGATGGAATATTGCTCGCGGCGGCAGCCCACTGGTTGAGCGTGATGGTGCCACCTAGACGACCGTAGAAAAAGGCATAACTAGGTTGCTCTATCGTTTCCCATGGATATGATGTGTGCCCG
This sequence comes from Trichoderma afroharzianum, assembly GCA_037893235.1. Lineage (NCBI taxonomy): Eukaryota > Fungi > Ascomycota > Sordariomycetes > Hypocreales > Hypocreaceae > Trichoderma > Trichoderma afroharzianum. Next base: position 654,451 of record JBBLXW010000016.1, on the reverse strand, counting down.
CTTGCCTGGATCCTCATCGTCATGAGATGCGACATGGCATCGTGCGGCTTCGCAACATCGGTGCCTCCGCTTCGGGTCTTGGAGCTTGTCACGTAGAGCACGTAGTGCTGATCAGAGGCGTAAGGAATCGCCTTCCTACGTCCCTTGAAGGTCGGCGCACCGTGCGCAATCAGCTCTTGGGCGACCTTGTGTGGCAGCTCTTCGTGGCCTGAGACCGTCGCCGGAGGCCATCGTGGGTTCCCGCCCCCAAGAGTCGCATGCGCCTCTGCGGCCCTCTTATTCCTGTCGCCAGCAGGCGCAGTGGCGATGTCAACGTCAGTTCCGCTGTCTCGCTTCTTCCCAAAGCTCGACTGAAGTCGTCCCGACAGCGACTCGTCGGTTCGCCGCCTCGTTGCCGAGGTTCTGGGCGATCGCCTGTGAATGTCACTGCCACTCCCGCCGTCGATTGTCCGGCGCCTGCGCGGCAGAAGATCGCGCTGAGCGACAACAAGACTATTGCTACCCTCGCTGAGCCTGCGACGATGCTGCTTCTCCTCCGGTTCGTCGTACTGCTGCTGTTGTTGCTGTAACTGCTGCTGCCCTTGAAGCTGCGGCTGCGGCGGCTGCTGATGAAACTCCTTGTCCCCAAAATCATCCTCCCATTCGGCCTCGGCGCCCTCACGCGCATCTCCGCGCAACAGCAGATCCTGATACTTGCGCACCACTCTCGACCCTCGCTTCATCAAGCTCTCCCCGCGCAAAAGCCCTCCCCAAAACTTGGATTTTTCCTTTTTCTGCTCCATCGCTGCCCGCCCTTTTGCCTCATGCGAAAGTCCACCTGTCCAGCTTCCGCTAAGCCGCTTTACCCCAATGGCGCTCCTCTTAAGGTGCTGTTTAGCAAAAAATCTCACGAAAAGTCGGTCAATCTCCCCAGGTTGGTGCGCATGGCCAGCCCAGCTCTTGTTCTCTTTGCCTGGGCTTCCTTTCTTAGCTTTCCCTCGGTAGCGAAATCATGATAGGTTGGACCGTGCTGGGCATACGAAAACCCGTTCCGCGCAGTGAAGTGATGCCCTTGAATCTTGCAGCAAATGCAGTCGCAGCTCAATAACCCGGTGGTTGGGGGAGCGAAGGGAGGAGGGAAAACAGGTGACAATAAAGGCAGATGCTTTTAAGGCAATTGAAATGTCAAACAATGGAGGGGGGGGGGCAAAAAAACGAGTTGAGGCAGGACGTACATATAACATGCCACAATAGCCGCCCGCGCCTACCGGTGAACCAGCATCTGGCAAAATGAATTCCGAGGCCACGCGATTGTTCTTCTTCACACTGCACTGACAAAGGAGATTCAACTACCGTAGAACAAAAAAATGAGACAAAGAAAAGGGGGTTCTTTTCTTTGTGATAGAAACACCCGCGTGCACGCATTTTTTTTTTTTATCCATTGAGCCCTGTTTCACTACGCGCACAAACAGACATACTGTGCCCTGCCCTGCGACAATAGGCCCTCATTCCATTGATTCATTTCAACATCAAACCAACTTGAACCCCGAAAGCAAATACGAGTACACAGCTGAGACTCTCCAACCTCTAGATCACCAATGTAAAAGAGCCATTTTGTCGGGAGCTCAAATGCTAACGCATAGCCCCCCATACTCGTGCCTCTTCGGTACCACACGAACTGCATGATGCATGCTGCTGCACATAAACGCTGCATATGAAAATACGGAGTCTTACAAGGAATAGGCACGGTGGAAAATGCTACCCTGATCACTCTCCTCCTCCACCCCGGCCCCTTCGATGCCCAATCACCACCGCCATCACAGACCCCAAAGCCACTTCCGGAACGCCGCTGGTCACACGGAGCACAGGCCGGGATACCGCTCAAGTCCAGCTCATTCCATGGGCCCAGCATGAGCAGCGCAAGTAAGGATGCTGGATACAGGACACTGGACACTGCGCCTCGTCTTTTGTACAATATATTTGATATGGATTAGCTAACATCCCGTAGGCCCTCCACTAACGCTAAAACAATGGAAATAATACAACATGAATACTCTCGCCCTCCGTGACAGGATGATATACCAAGTACAGGCAGGCATATGCACCATTGACAATGACAATCTGCCCAAGAAATTCTCCAAAACCAGGCTTCGGGTCTCCCCGGCCGCATCGCTGTTATACAAAATCAGATTATCCACCATACATATACACCATGTCCTTAAATCAACTCGTCCGTAATCGGCATACCCGCGTCAGCATTCTTCATCTTGGCAAAGGCCTTTTGATACTGCAGATAGTGTTAGCTTCCATCCAAAAACCCATATGTGCGATATGTGAGCGTAGCGTAGTCTTACCTGAAGGATAAAATTGACAATGAGCGCTAGCATCATGGCCACACTGATGATAATTGGCCCAACCATGTTATCAAAGTCCTTGCCGCTCCTCTCCATAATCATGGTCCGGCGAGACTGCAGGATGCTGTAGCCCCAGATGCCCGCAAATGCTGCAATGGCAATATACGCAATTCCAATCCACTGCGCGATCGCGTTATCTCCAGCAGCCGAGTACAGCGCCAGAGCCAAAGTGCCTTGAAGGATCGCAATGTGCTGCCACTTGAGAAACGTTCGCTCGTTGGCCAGCCATACCTTGGGCTCGACCTTGAGCTCTCCCGTGTTCTTAATCCACTGCGAAGGTTCCACTACACCTTCGGGGAGACGAGCTTGGGCTCGTTTGGCAACGGCATACTTGGAGAGGGACAGGCCAGGGAGAACGTTTGACAGAGTCCCGTAGCCTGATTGCGCTTGGGAGCTGCCCTCGCCTTCTTCTTCTTGGCCTTGAGGAGGCTGCCTATGTCGTAAAGATCGAGACAAGTACGCCGTGGCATCGGCCGCCATGCGGTCGGCAAGGTATGATTTCCCAACAGGTGAGCTTTGAGCTACCTTGTAAGAGCTTGGCACCGTTCCAATGAGACTTCCGACGGCCATGGCGTCATCGGCGCGCTGAGCCCGGCGCTGCTCCTCCTCCTCAAACGCTTTTTGCGGATCCTTTCGGATATCGGTTTCGAGGTCACCGAGCCAGAAGGGCAGGTTGTTCACGTAGTCGTCGAACAGAGAGGCAACTCCGTGGACGAACTTGGAGAAGCGGGGAGTTGGGTGCACCAGGTGAGAGCCCATCAGGTCCTCGATCCAGGATGGCCGCTTGCGGTTGCCGTCCTCCTTTAGCTTAATCTCCAGCACGGCATAAGGAAATTTAGATACCTCGCTCTGGTTGATGTTCTGGAACGGGTACTTCATGTTGCTGTTGTCGATATCAGTTCGATGCCATTCATTGGGGTCTCGGCAGGGTCGGCTCTTGTCCAAGGTGTCCTCACGGATAAAAGCGACGTCAGTGTCGATGGAGATGCGAACGCGGTCATCAGCAGGCTTCTGGAACGCGGTACGGACATAGTTGGCTCTCAGCACTGGTGTCAGCTTCCTCCTCTGTTGGAATTCCTGGACCCTGGCAACGGTCGACTTGAAAGCTTCAATCTGCTCTGGGGTCGCGCCCTGTCTCTCCATCTTTCCTACTGCCTTTTCCGTCGAGTACTCCCCATCGAGGAATTGCTTAATGTACTTGTCCTTGATCGTGAACTTGTGCTCCTCACTTCTGCCGGTGGCATCGGCCGACTTTTGCTCAACAAAGATTTCTGGTTTGGTGCTCAGTTGGCCGTACCATCGCAAACGTAAAGATGCCACTTCTGACTGTTGTTCAACCTTTTCGGAGTATACTTCGAACTTGGAGTTGTCGAAATAGAGGGAGGTGATGGAAGGCGAGTCAGAGCCGTCAAGCTCCTTGGCGGATTGTTCGCTGTAGACGAGGGCGGGGAGGCGACGCAGGATGAGCGTCTTGACTTCCAGCAAGTTGTCGGGGTGGACCCAGACTGCCAATTGCGTGTTAGTTAAAAATAAGTATAGCTTTTCTGTATAGCTCAGGTATATCACTTACACTTGTGAGCCGTGTATCGCTCGCCGTTGTGCGTCTCAGCCGACGCCTCGAAATCGACCGGCGCCTGATCACCTTCCTCCAATTGCTGTCGAATGGCAAAATACATGACAGACAGCTTGTTCAGGAGAGGCGCGTAGCCCTGCTCCGAGTTGAAAGGCCGCTGAGCTAAACTGAGCTGCATCATCGGCCGCACCTTGTAACGATCGCCCCTCTTCCGGTCATGCTTCTTGACAATCTTGAGGAAGCTGGTATAGTTGATGTTGCTGTACTTCTTCAAGGCCTTGACCTCATTGGTGATCTCGTCGAGCTCTCCCTCGAGCTCTTTGAGCTTCGGGATCAGCTCTTCGCGGCCGAGGCCTGGCTTGCTGCTACCCTCGGCAGCACCGGCCTCGGCGCCGGACTCCAGAGGGGGGGCTAGTTCCTTGAGCTTCTCGAAAGCAGCCTCGACTCTCTGCTTCAGGGCATCGAATCGCTCTTGTTGGAACTGGGCGACCTTTTCCAGCTGAACATTGAAGATTTCGTCACAGAAACGGCTCTCATCCTCCTCGGTCCACACGGTCTCGTCTTCCTTCTTATCCTCTCGGAGGAGGCTCTTGAGCTTGCCGTAGTCGACGTACTTGTCCTTCCATGGCGGGTATATCGACTCGCGAAGGGTCTTTCCGAACCGCATTTCGTAGGCCTGCTATGGAAGATCAATCCCGTTGGCAAGCAATTGATCTGAATTGGAATATGTAGGCGTCGATTCGTCGCCGCCCAATGGGATGGGTCAACGTTAGACTTTTGCCCGGCCTGGTGCAGCGGTGAAAAGGTCCCAGCTGCTAACAGAGCTGGAATGCAAGACTAGATGACAAACGAAGGAATTGAAAAGGGAAACCAACAAGAGATTGAAGCAGCTACGCAGTTTGCGGGCGAGAGAAAGATGAGAAACAAGGTTTTGCCTCGAATGGTCTAAGGAAGGTCAAAAAAAACTTGGACAAAAGCGCGTACGAAGCAACAGCTCGTCTAGATCCCACCACACGTGCTTCCAGACCTTGTCCACGACGGTGCAAAGCTTCACCTAAACATCCACTGTATCCACAGCACTAATCTCATGCCACAGCCCACTAATGGGCACCTAAAGCAGGAAAAGCCGCCAACCCCCACTTGGGCTCCGTGCCGTTCCAAGCGCAAAAAAAGCGAACCTGTACCTACATTTTACATTCTGACGGGACCTCAGTGGGCTCTCTACACTAGTGCAACTTGCACTGCAGTTGCAGCCCTTGAGGGCCTATCAGTGCTCCTTACGCAGCACGTGCGGTCTCTGTGCTTGGCAACCGGAAGCAGCTCAAGCTGGAGCTACTGCACCGACTGATGAGATCGGGCAAAATGACGCAGACTGCCCCGCAAGTTACCTTTGCTTGAACCGATTGGACCAGAGCGAGAAAGAAATATGGATATATGTACCTAGAGTATAAGAGGAGAATCATCAAGGAGGAATCGAGCAGAAACAATGACAAAGTTCAATTGAGCCTGTCGGTAGCAATTGTGCCGAGTGGAATCATCAATTGAAGTTGTCAATCGAGCCATGTATTCTTATGGATGACCACATAGCCAGATAAATGGTTCGTACACCAAGCAACATGTGATAGGAACAGTACATAAATCACAACAAGCAGAACTGAGGCACAAGGAAGACGTATCATAATGTTGTGGTATCATTGCTAGAAATATATATCTGAAAACTGGAAAACGAAAAAGAAAAACATATATGCAAACTATCAGCTACATGGCACATTTTCAATAAACCACCACGCTTCATAACTCGTTCCATGCCCTTTTACTGCGCTGCAATCTTGGTGAAAATCTCTTGCGCGGTCCGCTTCACAATACCACCCGTCACCGGCAAGTTGGTGCAGGCCTCCAGGTACAAGTCCACCTCACGAGCTGCCATGCGGCCTTCGTTGATACCCCAAACGATGAGAGACTGGCCACGGCGAGCATCACCGGCAGCGAAGACACCCTCCACATTGGTGCTGTACTTGCCAGGAGCAGTCTTGACGTTCTTGCGGGCGTCCTTCTCAATCTCGTCTCCGAGAACACGAGCCTCGGGTCCCAAGAAGCCCATGGCCAGCAGGACGAGGTCGGCGGGGAAGAATTGCTCAGAGCCCTCAACCTTCTTCATGTCCCAACCGCCGCTGGGGTTCTTGGTCCACTCGACGCGAACAGTGTTGATGCCCTTGACCTTGCCACTGCCATCGTCGATAAACTCCTCAGACATGATGCAGTACTCACGAGGATCCTTGCCGTCGTGCTGGCGGACCTCCGTGTGGCCGTAGTCGACACGGTAGATACGGGGCCACTGGGGCCAAGGGTTGTCGTCGGCACGCTCATCAGGAGGCTGAGGCAGCAACTCAAAGTTGGTGACGGACTTGGCGCCGTGGCGGACCGAGGTACCAATGCAGTCGTTACCGGTATCACCACCACCGATGACAACGACGTGCTTGCCCTTGGCAGAGATGTACGAGTTGTCGGCAAGCTGAGAGTCGAGGAGAGACTTGGTGTTCTTGTGAAGGAACTCCATGGCAAAGTGGATGCCCTCCAGGTTGCGTCCCTTGATAGGGAGGTCACGAGCAACAGTGGCACCGGTGGCAATGACGACAGCATCGTTGCTGGCCTTGAGATCAGCAAGCGAAGGCTGGCCCTCCGCACCGATGGCTACGCCTGTCTTGAACTCGATGCCTTCAGCGGCCATGAAGTCGGTTCGGCGCTTCACGATTCGCTTGTCCAACTTCATGTTGGGAATGCCGTACATCAAGAGACCACCCAAGCGGTCGGCGCGCTCGTACAGGGTCACGCTGTGACCAGCTCGGTTGAGCTGATCAGCAGCAGCCAAACCAGCGGGACCAGATCCAATGATGGCGACTTTCTTGCCGGTGCGGACCTCTGGGACTCGGGGAACCATCCAACCCATCTCGAACCCACGGTCGATGATGGCACACTCGATTGACTTGATGCCAACTGGGTCGCTATTGATGCCCAAAACGCAAGCTCCCTCGCAGGGAGCGGGACAGACACGACCAGTGAACTCGGGGAAGTTGTTGGTCATGAGCAGACGGTTGAGTGCATCCTTCCACTGGTTCTGGAAAACAAGCTCATTCCACTTGGGGATGATGTTAGAGATGGGGCAGCCAGTATCAGATTGACAGAAGGGGACACCACAGTCCATGCAGCGAGCAGACTGGTACTTGAGCTCGTCCTCATCGAGACGAGAGCTGATCTCGGCCCAATCCTTAGTTCGGGTAGCGACAGAGCGGTACTTCTCGGTACGACGAGCGTACTTCATGAAGCCCTTTGTCTTGTCGAGGACCAGAGCTCGCTTCTTCTTCTCGGCAGAGCTATCTCCAATAGCCTCCTCCATATCCTGGAGCTTAGCGGCCTTGTCATCCTTCTTGCCGTGGACACTAGAAATCACGGGAAGGTTGTATTCAGCACGCTTGGCTTCGGCGGCCTTGGCAGCCTCCTCTTCCAGGACGCGCTTGTAATCTGTAGGAAGAACCTTGACGAATCGAGGCAGAGCACGGTTGAAGTCGACAAGGATACGTGCGGCCCGCTCAGATCCAGTGTAGTGGTGGTGATCTTCGATGAGGCCGCGAACGTAGGCAATTTCAGCGGGATCCTCAAGAGGACCGTACTCAACCATTTCGGTGTTGAGCTTGGAAATGAAGTCCTTCTTCATGTCGAGCACATATGCAATACCACCAGACATACCGGCAGCAAAGTTACGGCCGGTGCTGCCCAGGATAACAATTCGTCCACCAGTCATGTACTCGCATCCGTGGTCACCAACACCCTCGACAACAGCCGTAGCACCAGAGTTACGGACGGCGAATCGCTCAGCAGCGACACCACGGAAGAAGCATGTTCCGGCTGTCGCACCGTACAAGCAGACATTGCCAATCAGAATATTCTCTTCGGCCTTGAACACGGCAGAACGAGGAGGGTAGACAATCAGACGACCGCCAGACAGACCCTTGCCGACGTAATCGTTGGAGTCACCCTCCAGTTCGAGAGTGATACCGGGTGCAAGGAAAGCACCGAAAGATTGACCGGCAGATCCCTTGATGTTGACATGAACGGTGTCGAGCGGCAGACCCTCTCCGCCATATCTCTTCGAGATCTGGTACGACAGCGAAGTTCCCATTGCACGATCGGTGTTGACAATATCACACTCAATTCGAGAGGGAAGGCCCTTGTCGAGAGTCAACTCAGCCTCGGAGATCAGCTTATTGTCCAATCGAACGTAGAGCTTGTGGTCCTGCTTGCGGACGTTGAACGTAGCAACGCCGGGTCGGAGTCTGTGGGCAGGGGTCAGGAGCAGAGACAGGTCAATGTTGGCAGTCTTCTTAGTGCGCAGATCATCTCGCATCTTGAGGACTTCGACACGGCCAACCATCTCGTTGATAGTTCGGAAACCCAGCTTGGCCATGATGGCTCGGAGCTCGTTTGCAACATAGTAGAAGAAGTTGATGACGTGCTCGGGGGTACCAGTAAACTTCTTGCGAAGCTCGGGATCCTGCGTAGCGATACCTACAGGGCAGGTGTTCAAGTGGCATTTGCGCATCATGATGCAGCCCATGGCAATCAGAGGAGCGGTAGCGAAACCCCACTCTTCAGCACCCAGCAGACACGCAATGGCGACATCTCGGCCTGTTCGGAGCTGGCCGTCAGTCTGCACCACAACGCGGCCACGCAGGTCGTTGAGAACCAAAGTTTGGTGAGTCTCTGCAAGACCCAGCTCCCAAGGGAGACCGGCATACTTGATACCAGTCCATCGGGAAGCACCAGTGCCACCATCGTGTCCAGAGATCAAGATGTGATCAGCCTTGGCCTTGGCCACACCAGAGGCGACAATGCCTACACCGACTTCAGACACAAGCTTGACAGACACGCGAGAACGAGGGCTCGAGCACTTCAAGTCGTAGATCAGCTGCTTGAGATCTTCGATGGAATAAATGTCGTGGTGAGGAGGAGGCGAGATCAGACCGACACCGGGGGTAGAGTGTCGAGTACGAGCGATGGACTTGGAGACCTTGTGTCCGGGAAGCTCACCACCTTCACCGGGCTTGGCACCCTGTGCCATCTTGATCTGGAGTTCATCAGAGTCAGCGAGATAGGCAGACGTGACACCAAATCGTCCAGAAGCGACCTGCTTGATAGCAGAGCGCATCGTGTCGCCGTTGGCCTGGCGCTCTGATCGCTCGGGGTCTTCACCACCTTCACCAGTATTGGACTTGCCACCCAATCGGTTCATGGCGACAGCGAGGGTAGAGTGAGACTCCATCGAGATGGAACCGTACGACATGGCACCAGTGCAGAAGCGTCGGACAATGTCGGTCCAAGGTTCGACCTGGTCAATAGGGACGGGATTGCAATCGTCAAACTTGAAGTCCAACAGTCCACGCAGGGTGCAAGACTTGATCTGCTCGTACTCGCTTCGCGAGTAGGCCTCGTAGGACTTGTCGTTCTTAGCGCGAACTGCGTCCTGGAGGTTGGCAATGGCAGTTGGGTCGTTGACGTGAGCCTCACCACCGTCGCGCCAGTGGTATTCACCGGATTCAGGGAGGGCTTTGATGCCAACGGTATAGCGTGAAGGGAATCCGAGCTCGTGGAAACGGAAAGCGTCTTCGGCGATGAGCTCAAAAGTAAGGCCTTGGATACGCGAAGCAGTGCCCCTAAAGCATCTCTCAACTACCGTCTCATCAAGGCCAAGAGCTTCAAAGATCTGGGCACCCTTGTAAGAAGCCAGAGTGGAAATACCCATCTTGCTCATGACCTTCAGGATACCACCATCGCAAGAGTGCTTGTAGTTGCGGATGAGGTCGTCGTCAGACAGCTTCTTCTTGAGAAGGCCTTCTCTGCTAAGCTTGAGGATGCACTCCATAGCGAGGTAAGGGTTAATAGCATCTGCACCGTAGCCGAGCAAAACGCACATGTGGTGGACCTCGCGGGCTTCAGCGGTCTCGACCACCAAGGCGGCCATTGATCGCCACTTGTTGCTGACGAGGTGGTGGTGGACCATACCAGATGCCAACAAAGCAGACACAGCAATACGATCGGCAGAGGTTCCTCGGTCGGACAAAACGATGACACGGTCACGCGCCTCAATAGCCGCCGTAGCCTCTTTGCAGATTTCATCCAGATGCTTCAAGTAACCCTGGACTCCCTCAGACTTGGGGTAAGTCAAGTCAATAGTCTTGACGGTCCACTCAGGGTGGATGGACGACATGTTCTTGATAGCATTGAACTCGGGAATGGACAAAATGGGGCTAGGAAGGAGAAGACGGCCACATTGAGAAGCGTCCATCTCCAACAGATTGCCTTGGGGTCCAACATAGCACTCCAATGACATGACAATGGATTCTCTGATGGGGTCAATGGGAGGGTTGGTAACCTGCGCAAAGAGCTGTCGGAAGTATTCGTAGAGGAGACGTGGGGAGTCGGTCAAGCAGGCCAGAGGAGCATCGTTACCCATGGAGCCCAGGGCCTCCTTCTCGTCAGCAGCCATGGGGGCAAGAAGCAAGCTAACCTGTTCATGAGTGTATCCAAAAGACAGCATCAATGGGTCTTCCTGGAAGCGGGAAGCATCGGGCTTGGGGGCCAGATCAAGCTTGGCCTCCAGCGTCTCCAGAACCTTGGGCATGGTGATCAATTCGCTGTCAAGCCATGAGCGGAAGTCGTATCTGTTTGCAACGGCAGCCTTGAGCTCTGCATCGTCGATGATTCGTCCAGCTTGTGTGTCAACCAGCAGCATCCTACCGGGCTGCAGTCTACCCTTCTGGACAACAGACTCGGGCTCAACGGGAATGGTGCCGACTTCAGAGGCGCAAATGATTCGGTCATCATCCATGACATAGAATCGACAAGGTCGCAGACCGTTTCGGTCCAGGTTGGCACCGCAGTAACGACCATCGGCAAAAGTGAAGAGAGCAGGGCCATCCCAAGGCTCCATTTGGCAAGCAGCCCATTCGTAGAATGCAGCCTTCTTGGGGTCCATTGTGTCATTGCCCTGCCAAGCTTCAGGAACCATGAGCATGACTGCCTCGGGCAGAGAGAGCACGCCATTGATGGTGAGCAGCTCGAGGACGTTGTCAAAGGCAGCCGAATCGGATCCACCATCCTCGACAATGGGGTACATCATCTCCAACTCCTCCTTGAAGATGTCAGATTGCATCACACCCTCACGAGCACGCATCCAGTTCTTGTTGCCTCGCAGCGTGTTGATTTCACCGTTGTGGGCAGCCCATCGTAGCGGCTGAGCACGATCCCATGACGGGAATGTGTTTGTGGAGAAACGCGAGTGAACAAGAGCGAAATGAGCCTCGTAATCAGCGTTAACCAGATCGTGATAGTAAGAGTACACCTGCACAGGGGCAAGCTGTCCCTTGTAAACAATGTTCTTGTTTGATAGAGAGCACAGGTAGAACCAGTTGTGAAGGCCAATGGTGTGAGTGGCGCGTTTTCGAAGCACATAGAGCTGTCGCTCAAAGTGTCGCTCGTTGAACTGGGCTGGGTCGGTGACCTCTGGGGCATTGCCAGTACCGTATGCAGAGGCAAGGACAATGAAGGGCTGGGCAATGATGGGCTCGCGGGACTTGGCGGCGGGACCAAGCAAGCTGGAGTCAACGGGAGGCCGTCGCCATCCCAGAACCCGCAAACCCAACGATTCAGCAACATCTTCCAGTTGCCTCTTGGACTCTTCAAAGGTCTCTTCGTCGGGCTTGAAGAACAGGTTTCCTACAGCATACTGGCCCAGAGGAGGCAGTTTAATGTTCTCCTCTCGTTCGAAGTTCTTGATAAAGAACTTGTGCGGGATGGATGTCATAACACCAGCACCGTCACCATCTCGGGCGTCGGATCCCACAGCACCACGATGGGTCATGTTGCACAGCAGGTTTCGTGCATCACTGACAATTTTGTGGCTAGGCTTGCCCTTGATATGGCTATGATTTTCGAGTCAGCATCACCATATTATGCAATTGTACGCTCGAGCAACTTACCAAGCAAAGCCTACACCACAGGCATCCTTTTCGTAAGAAGGGTCATACAGACCCTGCTTCACGGGCAGGGCACCAGCCCATGAGTCATTGTTGGCCGCCTGATACTCATACGGGTGGTATTCCTCTTTTTCAGCATCAATTTCAATTTGTCGATCGTCGAAATCCTCGAGATAGCCCATGCTAGGCGAGGATCCGTTGCTTATTGTTGGTCTGGTACGATTGAAGGAGAGTCCGTAGGCAAAAGCGTTCGCAATTTGGCAGAAGCTATGCCGCGGCTATCGAATCGTAGCTGTAGTGACGACAGAAGGTTATATCTGCGCTCAACACAGACCTATCGACAAGGTTCAGTTAATATTTGGATGATCTGCAGAAGCTATCGGTGGAGATGAAGAAAGAGACTGGGAGATGACCGCGTAATAGAAGAAGCGAAAAATAAGCGTGTGCGTGCGGGGAAATTAGGGATATGGGATGGAAAGAATATCAGACCAGACCAGTCCAGTCCAGTCCAGTCGAAGTTCTTTCCAGTGCAGTGACAGACCGTCTCCGCCGCTGCCGAACTGTCATCACTCGATGAGGTGCACACCAGCCAAAAAAGACCAGACCAGACCAGACCAGACGGGAAGCTTGTCGCACGAGGCAGGGCTGCAAACGCTGAGGCGAGAGCCGGTAACAGCGGGTGGGGGCCCTAGCTGGATGCTGCAGGGGGGGCTTGTCTCACTGTGACTTAGCACTCGCAGCCCTAAGCCCCAGCGGATGGCCCTCCATTGCCAATTCCAATTTTTAAGCGTTTGCGCGCCCAACAGCATATGAGACGATGACGCTCGTGGTCGGGAATTTCCCCCACGATGCCCCTCATGCCCACAAAAACAGGCCATTTGCGTCCGCTTGGCGCCCGAGCCTTTGGCCGGTCTAAGAGCCCTTGCACTCGACAGCAATTATTGCTGCACGTCGCCGTCATCGGCAGAGAGAGGCGAATTGGCGCAGCTGGTGACGATATTGCAGTTCCCCCCTTCCTTTTGTTCTGAGAGCGTACAAGAAGAAGAAAAGAGTACTGCATAATATTGCACTTTGCGGCATCATACGGAGCACATATTCGCCAGGCGTAGACTCAGCCATGAGAAGAGTTTCAAGCGCGGGGAAAGAGTTGGACGAGCGTAACAAGAGCCAATGGACGAGAGCATATTTGCCCCCTCAAATTGGCTCAGATCGTCCAAACACCTATTCCACAGCTTTTTTTTCTCCCCTCTTCGGCAGTCGTGGCCTTAGATCTCAATTGAGTTCAAGAAGCGCCCATCATCGTGGGAGGTGGCAAGTTGGTTAGGAGCTATCCGCGGAAGCCGCCAGAATCCTGATAACCTCGGCGACTTTTCGATTCCCCCATCTCGAAAATAGAGTTGGCACCGGCAGACATCCATATGAATCCCGTGTGTTTCTGGCTTTCCGCACGCACTTGCTTTCGGGGTAAGGAGGCTAAGGAGCGGGAATTGGGGGCAGGTCGAAATCATTTTGCGAGAGAAGGGGAGTGAGAACCGTCAGCTTCGAAGGACTTACAGGCTTATGATGTTCTTTTGGTATCAAGGAGGCGCTTTGCGCTCTAGTATATGAACAAGAAGCCACGAAGGGGAGTAGCAAGAGGGAGTAAAAGTAAAAAGAGGGAGAAAAAGTGAAGCAGAGCTGGAGGGGGAGGGAGGGCAGAGGACAGCTTTTATTATAGAGATGGAGGCGCCCGTCCGTCTCCAGTTCCCCGGCGTGCCCCCATCAGAGAGCATCTCTTCAAGCGCAGGTCTCTGCCAAGCCATGGATCTCTCGACAAAGTGGTCCGAGCAGAGAGTGTCGGCCACGAAAAGAAGAAAAAAATGTCCACTGGCTCGCAACTTTACCAGGATACTGGTCTAAAGTTGCAACCGACAGTGGGGGGCGTTGAGCATGGCGCAACACCAAACGCCTGAAATGCGGCGCTCTGACTGGTGCAACGCCTCCAGGCTAGAGACGAACTCCCAGGCATTTCCTGCGGACCGATCTGCCCCTCCGTTGATGGCCCCAGCCTGAAGCACATGTCAGAAAACACCGCAAGCTCCCGGGGCGGGGGGGGGGGGGGTTCATTCGTCGTCGTACATGTGCGGCGCCGATGCGCGGAGGCAAAGGCCCTGTCCAGCCTGCAATTCTCGTCTCACTGATGTCAGTTCAAGCTGTCTTGAAGGGGAAGACGCCGCACTAGTCTCGGGGTCCTGACATGGGCGCTGCCTGGATGAGGCCTTACTTTTCCATACTAAACCAGTAGTTCCAGCGCAGGCATGGAGGTTTGTATGAGTGTTGCCATGTTGGTTGACGAAGCACGCATCTGATGGATCTCCGGCAAGGCACGTCATCCCTCCCACCTCTGCAACAGGGAGATGGCCCTCGGTTGTAGCAGCGAGTCAATTGCTCACCATCTGTTTCATTTCTCAGACCCGGTCCTCTCCGACCGAAAGGCGTGTAGTCGGAATTAGATGAAGCTCTCGCGGGCCTGTGCCAGAGCGCTGTACGTAATGGGCCTCAGGCAACATCGCTGACTGATCCAGACTTTCCCAATTAGGCTATCGATTACCCTCAAAAACAATATTATTACCCCCATAAAACCTTCCCATTACCCCCAGGAAACTCGCAGCTGTATTCACATTACCCTCATATTACCTGCAAGAAACTGAAAATTTTCGTCCAGCGGAGCGCACGGCGTTGAGGGCAACATGGCCGCATGGATGGCAATTTCCGTCAGTTCTCTAGTCGGCAATGGCTGCGAGCAACAATTCAGCTACATACGCCAAGCAGCTTTCCAATTCCGTCGCTTCTTCTTGTAACCGCCGGCCTTGTCCACCTCATGCAGATGCCCCTCCTTTATTTTCGCCTCATCGCCTGCTGTCACAGTAATAGGCTACGACTAATTCCCAGCCCTCTGGTTGGCTCCGGGCGGCTGACGCTCATCTCAGCCTATCTCGATGACTAGAGACAGGCTTATCCAGTCGTCGAGAGAAATTCGGTTTGCAACACGCTTTGTGTAAGAGAAATCTGGGAGCTAATAATGCCCGAATGCGGCAGGGTATCCCATCAAACCCCACAGCATCTCTGCTATTGTGCAAGGATTATCCCTACACACCAGGTAGGCCCTGCGACCGATGCACACGAGGATCTGTGGCTGACGGCTTGGAGCTTAGCATAGCTACCAATCAAGACCAGCCTTTTCCAAATCCTGACCCCTGCGTGGCCGATGTCGCGCTCAAGCTTCGACGCCAGCGAGGCATGCTCTTCAAGGACGGGGGACCCTAAAATGCCACCAAGCCGTTTGGCGTCTAGAGAGCCGGAGCCAAGGTGGCAGAGAAATCGACTTTCAGCGCCGTTTTGTTTTATCCAAAAGGCGCCATTGCGAGACTACTTGTGACAAGGGACAATGAGAAACAGCCGTACTCGTACACAATCTCGGAGACACGGCAGCCTCCGCGACCTGGCACATGGGCGACCAGCCTGTGTTGCTTCTCCTCGTCATAGCCACACGTGTCATGGCCACTCACTGTTGCTCGACATGCCTAAACAGAAAGGTCGGTTGCAGTGTCCAGCTGCAAGATGGACAAGATGAGGATGCAGAACCGGGGTTGGGCATGCGCGGACGATGCAGACAGCAACCGGGGGTGCTGGGCCGCAGATTGCTTTTATGGATTTTGCCCGCGCCAGCGGCGCCATGCTTGTAGTATTCACAGCGACGAGACCAAACAGGAGAGCACCCATCTCGACAAGACTCGTTCTAGGAAACCTCTTCGGCCAATAACGCCCAAGGCCCTGACACCCGCAGCATGTACAGAGAGGAGAGACTCGATTCTGGTGGCCCTACTTTTGCGATGCACCCCCCCCATTTGATCCATTATTGCCTGTTTATAAGGGACACAACGTATCCGTACCTCCTCGGTCCATCTGCGCGTGGTGGTACTTCGGCGTTGCTCACTCAAAAAATCGACATCATAAAACTGGTGCCTGCAGCCAATCAGCATCCCGGCCACTGGCTACTTGTCCTTATCTCAGACCAACCAAGATTGCCGGCCCGTCGCCCGAACCTTTAACGCTACAGATAGCGGCAGTAAATAGCCTGGGGCTACCTGGCGCTGATACGAGCCATCTCGCCACAAAAGAAGATGGTCTTGTTTTGAGGGTCCATGGTCCATGGTCCATGGTCCATGGTCCATGGTTGCACTCACACAAGGCATGGTGACATCCGAAATGAGGTGATGGCCCTGCTACTTGCACGTACTTGTTACCACGTACACTACGAGCAGGTACCCCAAAGATGCTACCAGCCGTGCCCCTACTGTACACAGTTCACACAGAAATTACATCTTCATGATGGGGCTTTACTTTTCAGTACGACTTCGCTGTACAGCTCCAAGACAAGAAAAGGGTACAAATACTTTTGAGGAAACAGACAGACTAACGGCCACAGGGTGCGCCATCTTTCGCCTCATACCTACTAGGTACCTACCAGCCCAGACAAATGGGTCAATTTCCATCTGAGGCAATATTTGTTGTATTTTCTGGCAATTTGGAACGTCCTAATTTAACCACACCAAAATCCACTCCGTATGTACATGCATTATGCTTCTTGTCAGGATAAAATACAACGGCGCCCATTCCTTCCGCCGTCGACTTCTAATTAACCAGGGCCTATTTTCCCGAGCCAGATGGCGGGGCCGGGGGGGTGTGTGGCGTGGCCTTGTTCCAGATCACTGGTGAATGCATCACAGATTAGTGAGGGCCTCGGCTTCATAGTAGAATCTTATAAATACTAACAGGGAGAAGCCTCTCGGCAGCGACAGCGCAGCGTGAGACGGAGCATCGAAAAGTCAGCTACAACATTACGCCAATGTGATGGATGACTCGACCGAAGTCGGTCTTCATGCTGCTGCTTCAAGCGACTTGAAGCTGTTGAACCCTGTCATTAGCTCTTCAACCCTTACAGCCGGGTTGAAATATCTGCCGCTTACAGTTCTGTGCAGCCGTTTACGGAGGACACAAGCAAAGCTCTACGGAGAGGATGACATGTGCCTGATTTCGCTGAGGATGCTGACAAAAGGGGAGTTTAGAGAACCGGCCGGTATTAGGGCATCTTCACTTTCGGACGGATGATTACTCGGCTTTTACTACTTTATATCCATCTATCACATCCTGTTTTTGGTACTATGCCGACGACGTTGCAGACGAACTCCCGATGGTTACAACTAGGCGCGGCTCAATACGCTGTTGCTCACCGAAGACGGAGCATGAGTACTACCCCCCATGTTACAGCTTTCCACAGTAGGGAGAATGAGGATGGGGGTACATTGACATTCCGAAAACTCCCGATATCCACCCTGACTCTGGTCATTTTGTCTCTCAACGTGCCAAGAGGAACGAACGCACAAGAGACCCTGAACGGCTTTTTATTGTTTGTGCATCATCGTTCGATTGACATCTGAGTCATCCCAGAAAGCCTCCGATGGATATCCCTTTTTGGCCATGCAGCCACAATCCCTGCACGGCTTGAGGGTGGCTGTCGATTGTGGCGAATACGGTGGACGAGGAGCTACACCAAGCCCTTTGGATATAGCTATTATAATGTTTACTTTCTGTAGAATTGCTCGTAAATGATCCGCCAAAATGTGTTAACACTCTAGGGACGGAGCATGGAATAATTTGTGCGTAAATACGTGTACTCGTAGTCATTTTGGGCATGTTTATTCAGCAGCCCAGCGACTGCGTCGAGTTCGAGCATCGAAACCGGATTTGAAGGAGAGCCGTTTATGTACTACTACAAGCATCTAACTACAAGGTAGATGATAAGTTAGGCTATAGGTAAATGTCTATTAGGGGTAGGTATCCAATTCTTGAAGTATCTGCTGCTACTCTATTTGGCTAGTATACAGTATTACTTCTGATGCGGGATGCTGAATGGCAAAATTGGTATCTTGACATGAGATCGTAGTATAGGCTTTATTGAGTGCAGGGTATGCGAGAGAGTGATCGAGTAGAGGATTTCGAGTAGAGGATGTCAAGTGGATTCTGTTGTAGAACAAACAATCCAACAAATAAATAAACAAATAATCAAAAAGACATGATCGATTTTGTGGCTTCCGCCGTATTGATCGTTGTGCGTATTTTTTCATGATGCTCCCTTCCATCATAAAACAAAAAGGAAGATGTTTGTGGTATCTCTAAATAATACCCCTCCTGGACTATATTTCAATAAGCAGTTAGAATTGAGTGTGACTGTTGATTCATTAGAATAAACTTACCAGGTAATTCCAGATCATCGTGATTGTCGCATCCGGTAAAGCAGTGATATCAAAAACGAATTCACCAGCTTCAAACAAGTTAGTTATTGTAGTTCCAAACGAACGCATCAACATAGAGCTTGGATGAGTTCAAAAGGAAAAGGGGCATTTTGGCAAAATAAAAAGGCAAGATAAACATTGCAGAGGCCAGAGACTTACTTTCATATAAATCATTTTTAATCTTGGCATTTGGGCCCTTATACATTTGAATTAGACCAATGATGTACATCGCATCACGATCATCCTCAAGGTTCTCGAGAATCTCGCCAATCTTCATGCGGTCGGACTTTGGGGCGCATTTTTGGGCCTGCCGATCAAGGTATTCCCTGTACCTCCGCATCAGTGAGTCAGGCAGGGCGGGAGTTTTTGAAGAATCCTCCACAGGTGTGGAGGGCCGTGAAGAATCTTCTCCAGGTGTGGACTCTCGTGAAGAATATTCTCCAGGTGTAAAGAGTCTTGAAGAATCTTCCACAGGTGTGGAGGCTCGTGAAGAGTATTCCATAGATGTGAAGGGCATTGAAGAATCCTCCATAGGTGTGGAGGGCATTGAAGAATCCCCCACAGAGGTAGAGGGCATGGAAGAATAAGAATCCCCCACAGGGGTAGAGGGCATTGAAGAATAAGAATCTGCCACAGGGGTGGAGGGCCGTGAACTCGCGTCTGCCATGGTGGTCTATGGGATGTGTTGTGATTACCAACAAGAAAATCAATAATAATGGTAATTGCAAAGACAACGGTGGCAGTTTGAGTATTGATGTTGTTTTGAACGATTTGAAAGCGAAGAGAAATATAGTAAGAGCTTTGAAGACGAATGAATCTAGAGGGAAAATTCCGGGGGAATGGGGGATTTATATAAACAAACAAGAAGAGAAAAGGCAAAACTCAGATCAGGATTGGCAAAGTATAAGCCTTGGCCAGGATCATCCACGATTCCACCGATTTCGAGAAGGGGACAGAGAAAGGTATATCCTTGACCGGAATTGCCTGCAACTTATTTCTGTGGACAAAACGATACAAAGTATAAAAGGAAGTAAAACTAAACATGGCGGCGATGAGAGTTTTGGAGCTATTGTTTGGTGAACAGCTGGCGGTAAACAAAACATAAGAGCGCCCGTATAAACAAGCTCTGCTTTGCCCATGAAGAAGACTCAAAGGGGGCTACAAGATACATTGGAAGGTTTGGCTATCTTCCGTGTAAAACCTACACTATATAGCGCTGTGGACTGCAGATTGTTCCTGACGGATTTATCTCAGCGAACCTCGTAGATTGTGTATATATAAGAGGCCCTGCCCCCGACTTTGTAATAGATAACCAAAACTTTTCATCAATCCATTAATCCACCTTGCCTACACATCTCAACAAGCGCTACCGAATTCAAGATCAAGGAGTTTCAAATACGGAGAATCGAGTTAGCCCTCCTTACGCTGTGTAATAGGCGTCAAGTCCATCCTATTAAGCTCAGAAGCTGGCTGCCCGGTGATTTTCGTGCGCGCTTAACCATAGACGCCATAAGCGCCGTGCGGGTCTTGGACCAATAATAGTCCCCCGCCCAGCCGTGTCATCAACAAATAACCCACATCTCTTAGACCTCATTCATCGCAAGCTCTACCGTTGACATTGACAGCTTCAGGACCTACGCGGTCATGCTCTCCAATGTTTGCAACACTCCCAGATTTTACGCCGCGAGATGTAAGAATGCCTTTGAATATTATCCATGCACAAAAACCACTAGCTGACTCGGAATTTAGTCGCACACTCTGTGGTACTCGTCTTCTAGGAATCCCTTCATCCCCCCAGGCCCTGTCGATAGCCTACATGCAGATCCGAATAATGGCCACCATGGACCGACGCATTCACGCCAGCGCGGTCAGATGCTGGAGCGAACGCAGCTTGCGCGCCTTGCCGCAGATGAGCATAAGATGCAGCGACGCCGAATGAATGTGCAGAACTTTGGCAGCACTTGGCTAAAACCTCCTGGAGTACCTAAGACGTTACATCAGATGCGGGAGGAGAAGCGTGAACAAGAAGAGCACCAAGAAGCTATGCGACGAGAGCAACTTGCTCAGGAGCTGGCCGAGGCCGAGGGTGGTGGCATGATGGATGACGGCATGATGGATGACGTACAGCTCGACGGGGCACAAGATCTAGATGACGAAATCCCAGATGCAGACGACGGCTTTGATCCAAGCAGCGACGATAGCGAGGATGATGAAAACGAAGATGAGGAGAATGAAGATGATGATGATGACGAAGAGGCAAGAAGAGAAGCAGAGGCAGATGAAGAAGCTCTACGAGAGGCATTGGAGCATGCCCGAATGAGAATGACGGACGACGCGTTCCGGGAAGCCCTTATCCGCGGTGACCCGGAAGCGGATGGCAGCGTATACGGCGATGGTGAAGAATTGGAAGACGAGAATCGAGAACAGATACTCGACGAGGATGACTTTGGCTACGATGGAAACCTAGACGATGGCATGGCCGGTGACATGGATGCCGACCTCGATGAGGATATTCCCGAGGCTGAGGACGGCGGGTACGAGCACACCGACTCTGAGGCCGATATCAGCAGCATCACCCGAGTTGGAGAGCAACAGGGCTATGAAGACGAAGATGTGGACGTGAATGTGGACGAGGATGAAGAAGGTGAAGGTGATACCACCGACACACACGACCTCAGCTTCATGCCGGCGCGCGCTACACCCCTCGCAGCCCCTCCGTCCCCCACGTTGCCACGCCATTCCGGCTTCCGCACGGGTCCCCGCCCAAGCATCGATCTGAGTGCATTGTTGTCGCAGGACGAGAGCAGCATCATGATGATGGAGAGTAGCCCTGCGGTGATGATGAGGAGGAGGCCTGGCCAGAGGAAGTAGATGGTTTTTGGTGTTGTGTGGATAGGAAACATAGCTTAGATACCCCCGGTTTTTTTAGACCCCTTTCTCAAGAACGAAATAGATGAAGCACCAGCCTGTATACGACGAAGACTGGCGGCATAATGCCTTTGATATCACATAGAAGGAATGCAAATGGCTCAAGCAGTGTATTCGTTGATAAAGGGATGGATCAAGAAGTGAAGAAGAATAACAGCTAGTAGTAAGCCTGATAATGATATTAAAACATGTATATGAATAGCCTTTGCCTGTATCAAGTAAAACAAAAGAACCACTCGCTTTTATTTCACAGCCAAAGACAAGCTCCTCTTCCTGTTTTTTCCCCCTGGTTGGGCAACGCATGTATTCATTTGGGGGAGAAGATGAGATAACTGAGGAACAATAAACACCCAAAACGCCAGCCCAAGATGCATCTTGTACAAATACTGTTGGCTAAGAGAGAGAAGAAGCGAAAGCGCGTGTGGTTTCCGCCGCAACCACCAGCCTAGAATCATCGGTCGTTATAGCAAAGAGAGAACTCAGACCAAAAAGCCTGATGATGAAGGAATATACATCGTAGCGGACAGAAAGAAAAGATCAACATCATTCTATCGTATCTCTTCGTGAAAATCCGGTTAAAACAAAGATAATACGTCAAGGTGTCTTCCGGGTGGGTTCGTTTAGAACAGCCAGACGTATATGAAGAGCATGGCGACGGCGAAGAAGAAGAGCAACCACCACTTCCAGCTGACGCCGCTGCGTTGGGCCATGATGAGCATGCGGTTCATGGTGCCGCGGAGGCGCATGCGCGTCGAGTCAAAGGTGTCGTTCATCTTCTCGGCGAGGGCGGTAGATTCGCGGATTTCGTCGCCGATGGCAGCCGTCATCTGTATTCGCGCGCGCTTTGGGTTAGCCTTGACCTTTGTGTATCCCCTGTTTTATCTCGCCTCTCCTTTTTTTTCGCGAATGAGACGGGAGGTGTGCAAAGTATGCGCCGAACTTACGTCTTTGAGGACCCTGACTTTGCCCAGAATGCCCGAAACCTGCTCGTCGTTTTGACTCTCCAGCTCGTTCAGAACCGCGTCGCTGTATTGCCCCTTCTTGTTAGGCGTCGCAGTTCGGTACGAGTTGGAGGGCGACCCGGCGTCGCCGTAGCCATTGCTCATTGAAGGAGAGTATCCTCCATAGCTGCTGTATCCGTAACCTCCTCCTACGCCGGCGTTGGGCGAGGGAGACGGACTGGGTCTCGTTCGCTGTGACTGATCGCCGCCGTTGTATCCCGCAAAGAGCATGCTGCGGGAGTCGCGCTGGTGCAGTGACGAGGCTCCGAATCTGTATTGCGGTTGTAGAATGGTTAGCCGTGTGCTCTTGCATCGTGGATTGCCTCCCAGGGGGACGGCGCGACTGGGGAATCGTCGAGCGCGCGCATAGTCGAATGTTTGCCTCCGCGGCTGGAATCGTCGAATAGGGTAGGTTGAATCTGAGGTCACTCACCTTTGCGACATGATGAGAATGGAATAAGCAAGAACTACACAATAAAAAACAAAGAAGCCTGAATTAAAAGGGGTGTTGTATGAAGAGAACGAAGAAGGCTGTTTATTGTCCAGAAGAAAATGCCCCTTGAAGTAAGTTTGAATATTCCACGCAGCAGTTTTATGGCTTAGGTGGTCTTGACCACAATCTGTTAAGAGTGGCGTTAGCAACTTTTTTGGAGGTTAGGGGGAGTACGTACCCAGCCATTGTGGCGGCTAAAGCCCAACCAGCGCTCTTGTGGCTTGTCTTGGAAGGGAATCATTGTGCAAAATAATAGGCCTTCCAATGGGTGATCCAAATTCCGATACACAGTAGTGATTAGATCTCTACGAAGCATCTGCTTGTCTGCAGGCTGTACTTTTAGTATAAGATAGCAAACCCAGGTCTACATACAGCTGCTCAGCTGCATCTGTCCAGGATATGCGTGACCCTAGCAACGAACAGTGAAGCTTAACTACTGGTGGGCCATTCACTCAGTGTGGGGAATGGCGGGACACAGCAAGGCTCCAAGAACACGATGCGGGCAGCCAGTACGAGTACGTGTACGGCCTTAATGGCGGCGTGTGCAAATTTCAACGTTCTCTGTTCTTCCCCCAACACAGGGTGGCAAACTAACGCCTAGCTAAATAGCAAACAGAGAGCCTTTTTGTCGTTACATGACCCATCGGCTAAGATACTGGGATCCCCCTCGATAGATGCCCAGCTCCCCTCTCAATCACCCGAGCTTTTAACCTTGGTGAACCCATAAACATTAACATCATAGACTTTGTCAGTCATCCAATGGCATCGGAAGCCAAAGGGGTGCACTTGCTTAACCGTCCATCTCGGTGTCCTCATGGGCAGGCTGGAAGTCCTCGTCATCCTCATCCTCGTCGTCGTCCTCCATGGGAGTCTGCTCAGCGGCCCTGGCGTAGTCAATCTGGGCACCACGAGTGCGGCGTCCACCCTCGACAATGTTGTTCAGGTCAATTTCTTCCAAGCCGTCCTCTTCTGTTCAAAGTGGTTAGATCCATAGCTCTGCTGGGGGACAAAGTAGCTGATGATGCAAATTTACCTGGCTCAGCATTCTACGTGAATGTTGTTAGCTACCTGACACTGCGGAAGGACATGGTATGGACGTGGATGGCACATGAACTAACCTCATCTTCATCATCATCGTCGTCGTCGTCCTCATCGTCATCCTCATCCATGGCGGTGTCGTGAGGAACATCGTCCTGAACCGCCTTTCCCTTGCCCTTGCTCTCAGCAAAGGAATCCTCGCCGTGAGGGTTGGTGACTCCGTCAGACATTTTGGGTGCAGGTAAGTACGCGAAAAGTGGTTTGTTAAGATGAAAGATTGGGAAATGACCAAGGGATGAAGAGCTCCTGAGAAGAGTGAACGGTCAGTGTTTTGGTAAGGTGTAAGTAGGGCGGGCGAGCTCGAGGTGGATCGGGTAGTGCTTCGAGCTCTTTTACTATGGAGGCAACTCGCCAATTGAAAGAACGCAGGTTGGGTGCGCAACAACACGTCTAGTCCACTTAGGGATTAGCGCGTATCGAGATTTGTGTATACAAGTCACGTGGTTCCATCTCAGACAAGATCGGGAGACAAGGGACATGCAACAAGGGAGATGGATGGATTATTGCTGTTGGATCGCTTAAGCATAATCCAGGGTGCAATGCATATATAGAGCCGACATATATTCGTAGATGGATCAATGGACAGGCAATAGTCTTATTATAGGGTATTATGTATCAAAGACAAACATTATAGTCATGTACCTAGACAGTGGTGAGAGGACAGGGATCACTGACAGCTGTAACAGCTCAACCCTTGCCAGCGGTCATCCCATCACGGAAGCGTATATTCAGATTGATGTATGTGTCAAGTTGCCGGCTCTATTTCTCGCCGCCTCCTCCGCTCACTGCCAGGAACACTATAATGGCAATCACCCACCAGTATCTGTGTGCAGTTAGTATCACAAGCTATTCTGGGGAAGCAATGCGCAACATACTTCTGAAGGGGCGTCTTCTCAACCTCCTCAACCTTCTTCCCCTCTGGCGATAGAACAATTGGCTTGTTCAGCTCTGGCTGCTTGCCCTTGAGCACCGGCAGCACCACCGCTTGCGGGCCAAAGTCTCTCGTCTGACCCGCATCGATCCTTACGCCCTTGAGAGCAGCACTGAGAAGCTCTCCCTTTTCATCGACTGAGAGTATCAAATTGGGCGAGTAGCCCTTGCCAAAGTTGTCCACCGAGGCAACAGTTGTGCCAGATATCCATCGCGCAGACTTGACGTCGTACAACCCGACGCGGACCAGCTGTGTAGACTCCGGGATTTCAGGAGCTTCGTAGGAGATGATAGAGGACGACCCGCTGATGCTAGGATCGTATGCCACTTCGGCGAGGAGGCTGGGCGACTCGGAGTTTTCGACGGGCTGCACATATATTTGCGCCGTGTGGAAATCGGCCTGGATCAGAGCCGCGGCACACAGGGCCGAGAAAAGGGCAATGACGCGCATGTTGCCCACACAAGACTGAGCCTGTCCTTTTGCGGGAGACTTGCAGAGGAGCTGTTGAAGGCGGTGTTGCGTTCGGCTCAGCAAGGGTTCAAGCAAGTGTCGTTACCTGGCCTTGATTGCGATAAGGCAAGCAATGGTGGAACATTGCAAGGTACTGTTGGTACTTGCTGGTGCTGCTAAAGCTCCGTGCCGAATACGTACTCTGGAGCGGTGGGTTTCGGCAGCACGTGCTGGGGCCCCAATAATGGGGGACGTCATACAGGCACCGCATCTCAAACCTCAAACACAGATTCCATCTCACTTACCTTGTATGGACAAGGATGCGTTTAATTTCTGTCACATTTTGTTTATATTCTACTAGCTGCGAATATTCTAAAATAAGGCAACTCATTTAGAAGAAAAAGGCAACCGTCCAAAGCAGACGCCCTCCGTGTTCCTAGCCAAAATGGTGCGCATGCAGACGTCCTAAGCTTTTCAGGGCTGGTTGACAGCTTCATCGCCTGTTTACCATCACGATTTGCTCCAACATCCTGCCAATCCGCCAACAGGGGCTGCCAACGTCCCGTGTCTGCAGGCTTCTAAACCGGGGCTACTTGTTTAAATCCTGATCATGAGGCAAAAGGGTCGCGGACATTCTTCTCGTCATCCTGCCAAGTGGCGTGGCTGCATGCACACACCATCTCAGCTGGACTAGGCGGCTGTATCCATGGCGAATATGGCTTAACCAAGAGCCAATAGTGCGCGTGAAATGACGTGCCAACATCACCACCGCCGTCGCACCATGTGAGCGAAGTCGTTTTACTGGTTATCAGTCGACGCCTCAAGGATTCCTTTCAAATGTGTCCCGCAGACATGGAAGGTTGCCTTTTTTCCAAAAGGCAGACTTGAGCGGTCTGTCAACCATTCTATCCCGGGAGAGCCTGTTGGCATCTGAAGCACCAACAAAGTAAACCGGAACAGTCAATGATTTCTAACCAGGCCAACATGTCTCACCAAAGTGGAACACCCTCTTGCCACAGTAAGTACTGCCGAGATGGTCCTTTGTCAGACAAGCGTGGCCTTTTGAAAGAAGACCCCTGCAAACCGAAATCTTCCGCTTGGCATGAAGCTGCCTTGTGACCGGCAAGTGTCGGTAAGCGTTGGTAAACTTGGAGCCAACGCGCAGAAAGGCCCTCTTTGGAGTAATTGATGTGAGCGCTCTATCCAGGAGTAAGTGACACCGTTCTTATGGCGTGGGATGAAAGGCCAACCGCGTAGTTTCCGTGCAAATCATGGAAAGCGAAGATTCTACTAATGCAGTACATTCGTGTATGAAGATGTATTGATGCTGATGCTACTGGAATGAACACACTCTCGTGAATTCTTTTGAGAGCTGATTACGCAAAATTACAAGAACATGACTGACATATATCCTTGATTAAGTCAAAACAACCAAAAAAGCAGAACCACGGAACTCCTTGCGAACATATCCACCATCACTCGCTGCCAGCCTATCCGAGCCACAGAGCTCAACTGCGATGAGAAGTCGTCATTGCACACAGTAGTCCAAGGCAAGGCACGCAGAGGCACACACGTCTACGACGGTGGGTAAAACGCGAAGAAAGACTGTGGCCGGGTCTTGGATAACCGCCGCAAATGGAAGGAGAGCGATGAATGTCGCCGTCAAGGTCTGCGACAGATATTTGTCCCTCCACTTTGGCCGGCTGAAAAGACGAAGAACACAACTCCAGTAGATGAAAGTAGTCGCCGCTATAAAAAACAAACACAACTCGCAAGAGTATCGTCTATCCTGGAACCAAAACAAGTGCGTCTGATTTCGCACCGCCACGGAATTACAAGTCTATCGTCATCTCAAGATGTCAGAGCGCAGGTTTTGTGAACGGCTGGGGTTGCTTATCCTACTGGATATATCCTCCAACATCCCTTATTTTCAGATCCTTTACCGAACTGCTCTGGGATGATATTTAACGCCGCCGTCAACCCCCATGCCGCCAGGGTGTTGCATGTAGAATGTCTGCGACTGTCATGATTTGCCTCCTGCTGTGCCGCAGCGTAGATTTGTGCCGCCCCGACGCTTTGGTCATTCTTTGTGGCCGATAGGTAAGAGGTTGCTGTGTCATTCCGTTCCAACATAGGCCTGGAAAACGTATTCAAGTGTATGGTTATATTTCGAGGCTGAAAATCATTTATTCAAAGATGACAGAAAGTAAGTAGACTGCGCAAAGATTCGGTAGCGCACACTCAATTTCAGGAAATAAAAAAGAATCAGCTAACATGTGTCTTCCATTGCTGAGCCTCATTACGAAGCAAAAACAGGCAGAAGATTCTTCGGGGGCATCTCAGGAATACCCCTCATTTTCCGCCTACGAGGATCATCGGATCCAACTAGGGGGGAGTGAGGCAATCCCCTTGCCTCCCAGCCCCCGCGCTACGTCTGGTTGCCTTACGCTACTTGAACATTGCATTCTGTATTCTGGGCGCGAACCATGTTGACGAGAGGCTACGGACTTGGTATTAAAGGTGTGCCATCCAACTCATCCCTGAGAGGCTGGTAACGCTAATGTAAGACGAACTCTTTAGGAAATCCGACTCCCTTGCACGCCCCCTCCTCCTATCTCTCCGCCGTCGGGCCTCGTGTTGGCAACGAAAGCCTCTACGTTTCGATACCTGATCCATTTTAAGTCTCTTGTGTATCAACCTCTTACCCTTCTTTTCCCTCCGTTTGTCATATCGAACACGTTTTCCTCACACTTCAACGAGCTCTTCTCGAGTTTCGTCTCTCATCCTCATCCCTCTTCCTCACTAATACTTTTGTTTTACATCGACTCCTAACCTTACATATAGCATCTCTTCCATCTAACTTGCATATTCCATCTCATCATTTGCCTTGGAAAGTAGCATAGCCTGCTTTGCCTCTTGTGATCTCTCTCATCAATCTTCTCCTTTCCCGTAACCTTTGCCTTGTCTTTCTTGTTCCATCTCCCAAGTAGCATTCAATCCGGACATCTTGACCAGTATCTGCGATGGTCTTTAAACAATGGTTACTGCAGATAAACATTTCTCTTTCAGCATTAGTCCTCTTGCCGGGGAGCCAGCAGACTCATTTTTCCTGGGCTCCGGCAGCGACATTTGCGTAAGTCACCATCGCCTCATTGCTTCTGGTTTTATCAAACATGGGCTTATAAGTGGATATAGAATTCTGGCCGCCTGGGGTTTAACGGGGATTTCCCTCGGCTTTCTTCACAAGCGATATTTTCTAGAGTGAGTTTTTCTGCAAAATATTCCTATGGCGGGCGATGGGAGGCGGAAATGCAGTGCTTAATCCTCGTTTGCAGGAACCCTCAGCGGACGATACTGTATCCGCTGCAAGTGTGGCTACCGTTTGTGATGGTGCTGCAGCCGTCGCTTGCGGATGCGATATTGCTTCTGCCGCTAGCCACAACAGCCGCCATGATTTTCATGGCAGCACAGAGAAGAAATCCAGATCTCGACGATTTGGGGCTTCCCATTCCAGTTCCTGGGCCGCGACGGCTCCGGATGCGCCGAGCGCTTTTGCTGCCAGCAGCGCAAAATCGCTGACAAGAGCCCAAGCATTTCCAAATCTTCCTTATAAGACCCCCGAGGAAGAAGCACAAGAAAAGCAACATCGCGAGTGTGATGCCTACGCCGAGATGGCATTGCAAAAGACGAAGCGAGGCCAAGAAGCGCCTCTTTTTGACCAGGAGCTTCTAGCCGCCGAAGTCAAAGGCATATACGCTGGACTTGTTATGGTCGAAACTAAATGTATCGAGGTTGACAACGCTCAGTCCCTACTAAATGAACTTGAGGGCACCGACTCTGCTGATGCACTCATCCCTCAGAACTGGCTGGGATTTGCGCTGAACAACAGCATCGACCTGCCAGCACTAATAGCTCTTCATAGTACTCTGCTTCATGAGCACCACGACTTTTTCCTAGCAAGCCAGCATCCTGCAGCAAGCCCCGCACTACGGTGCCTGGCATCAAAATATGCTATGCCTGCGCGAATGTGGCGGCATGGCATTCACTCGTTTCTTGAACTCCTTCGCCATCGCCTACCTGACTTGATGGAGCACATGCTTACGTTCATCTACCTTGCATATACTATGATGGCACTCTTGTATGAGACTGTCCCTGCCTTTGCAGATACTTGGATATAGTGTCTTGGAGACCTCGGTCGCTATCGCATGGCCATTGAGGATGATGACATTCGGGACAGAGAAATCTGGACCGGTGTCTCTAGTTACTGGTATCATATGGCGCCGCACATATTTCCCACCGTGGGACGCCTGTATCATCATCTGGCTATATTGGCCCGACCCAATGCCATGCATCAATTCTTTTACTACCTATACTATTACCAGCAACTATCCCCAACCTGATTAATCAACCAGACACTCGCCCCAAACCCCAGGATTACGGTTACTATCCGCAGCCCATCGGATTGTATTCGCTTGGTTGATGGCGATCGTCCATCACGGATACATGCTGTCGATGTCGCATTTATGTCAACACATGGCTTCTTGTTCAACACAAAGCTCCTCGACATCACCTCCATTTTAAAACCCGCTGATCGCCCTTGACACACGCTGCATCGCAGCAACGCCCACGATATGTACATTATTTTACCTTTACGAAACCATGTGCCATGCGAGCTTATGGATGCAAAAACGACCACCGGATCAAACAGCGTCATGATAGAATCCTGGGCTACGAACACTAAGTTCAGCTCACATCCGACGTCTGCATCGCTTGCGTCATTGACTACAGCGCATCGCTCTATCTATGTCGTATGCAGACGACTTGGAGATATGAATGTTCTACTATACGTTCACATTTTTCTGATGTTTATGCACACCTTTTACATGTTCCCAGGTCAGCTTCACATGGCTTGACAGAAACGTTTTACATGTAGCCAGGATAGCATGCGATCGATTGTCCATTTTTAGACGAACGATTGCCGTGCTCAAAGCCATCAGTCCAGACCGAAGCCTGTCAGCATTGTCGAACATTGCTGCCCACAGAATCTCGGCTGCTGCCAGAGGACTTTGCCATGCGAGGTCTTTTATCAACCTAGGAGTAGTTTCCTCCTGGTTGGTTTGGTTATGGCACCTCGATGGAAATGAAAAGCCGCTGGAACCAGTTTCAGCGCCCGAAGGACTGCCAGAGCCGGCTGCCAAGTTGACCATGATAGTTTCTCGCTGCTTAGGCTTGCGAGTCCAAAAGATTCTTATGATACTGGCTGGCTTGATTATGACACCTTGACGAAGACGAGCGACCCTTCGAACTTACTTAACGTTCAATGCGAGACCAGAGAGATGTTTGTGGATCGATCATCTAAACTCACACGTCCGCATGCCCCTCGCCTCGAGTTTCGAATGCCTTCTACCGGCGCAGTCACTGGTGACAACACCCATCGTCGGCTTGCGCTCTATGAAGAACCTCTACTGGACACCTCGAGCTCCTATACCGTGTCGATACTAGGCCGCCTATTATCAGTATGGCTATCTCATAATACCAACCAAGTGCACCACATCGACTCTACATATCTTTCCTACGATACCAAACCGCATCACCTTTTTAATACTGTTTTTATTAGCGCGCTATACTCCCACATCGACCGAACTACATCGAATCGCCTCTCCATACGTACCCTCTTAACCGAATAATAGGATACGGTGATTCGAAACGACAAACATACGTTTTTGCATAGCGATGCTTGTTCTATTACGGCATTTCTGCACAGAGATACACATATAACACAAAGAAATTCTTTTATTTTATTTTATTTTATTATACGTTACCCAAAGACCTTATACGTTACCCAAAGACATCTTTGGGAGAGCGAACCGTTGCATAAATGGCGTCTGGGATTTTTTTCGACACTTTTTTTTCGTCTGTCGGATGAAGCATACACAGCTCGACTGTAGCTCATCATATGGCCAGTCCGTTTGTTTTATTCTTAAAGAATACGTTCAAAAGTATATAAAGGGCTTTCAAATTGTATATAGTCTTGCATACATAGCCCGTTGAGGCGTCTTGATTGTATTTAGTACTGAGCATGGATAGCGTGTCAATTATTTCGAATGCTTCTTGATTTACAGTTAATTCCCCATGTGAGAGGACATGGTATGAAATGCGACGACATTAGAATATTACATTCATCCATCTTTGTATACAGATGAGCTGCCACCGAAATTTCCGGATATTCGACTCGATTCTCGATGGTAGTAGAACCCGTTTAGGAACGGTTAGTATGCGCAATATGGCAGTTGAATATATGTATCTACCTAAAAGTTCTACCTAATTGAATTTTCGAATCCACCGTCGATATCCATAGAGACTGAACACGTGATGAAGTGGAAAACAAACCCATGTTTGCTCATCCAACATATCCACCACTACTGATCATGGAGTCTAAACAGAAGACAGGGTGAAAACAAACCGATTTGCTCATCCAACATATCCATCACTAATGGCCATCGAGCCCAAACAGAAGACGGAGTGAAAACAAGCCCATTTGGTGAGCCAAAGAAAAATCCACCATCAATATCCATCGAGCGTAAACAGAAGATAAAGACGAAAGAAAACACTAGAAAACAAAAACGCTATGAGCTTCCACTCTTTTTGTTGCTACTTCTCAACCTTCTGTATCGATCACAAGATAAGACCTTAAATGAACGACACTCTAGCATTCCGTCCCTCTTTCATATGCACAGTCTAAGATGTAACATGCAGAAATGTAGACATCTGTAACTATGGGTAAAAGTCGAAGGAAAACCGTAGCTGGATCTCTAACGAGAGTAGCCAATGGAAGAAGCGTGACGAGGGTTGCTGTGATAATTTGGGGCAGAAATTGTGTCTTCCATCTGGGCTGGCTGAAAAGAGTGAAGACACAGCTCCAGTGAAGACAAGTTATAAGAGCGACTAAAAGAAGGCATATTTCGCAGGAAGTGGGCTGTCCGATGAATTGCGGCAATTGTATGTGACCTTGCAGCGCCCAGGTATCGCACATCTGTTCTTGTTAGGACCACTATATTATTTATATGCATGCGGATGAGGATTCGGAGTTCTCACAGGGTATATTCTCCAACAAGTTCCGTTCCCAGGCCCAGGTCCTTTGTGAAATTGAGTCGTGATAATATTAAGAGCCATTGTCAATGCCGTCGTGCTCAGTACATTGGGCAATGCGTTTGGGTGGTCGCCTTGGCCGCTTTGACAACACGAATGCGAAAAACATTTCCCAAATTTCGTGGTCTGGAAACTTTTCTCCTGCATTCAGGTACTATTGCATTAACCCGGTTTTAGTAATGACCAGTCATTCCACATTGGCAGCGCTTCCAGGTATTGACTTATTGCATCAAAACGGCTCCGCGGTTTCCAAGCTTGTTGATCGATGTACAAATGATAGATGTAAGAATTGTTACGATATTGCTGATGATGAGACGAAAGCAGGTAGGCATATGCGATTCATGTATATTTCTACCAGTCAAGGCAGCTGAAAATGCCTTGAGAAAAGCCCTGCAAATGGGCCGCGGATCAAATGGTTGGGCAGAGCCTCATTGGGCGAACCCCCCTCTTCATGAGGCTGCAGACGAGGCTCACCGAAAAGCCCATCACGACCAACCATATTCAACCACGAAGGCATAATAAACAGTCGGATATACAATTCAACGCAGTCTGGAGGCCTCAGCCTCCATTAAGCATTCCAATCACATTAACCGAAAGCTTTCATCCATCTTGCGCGGCAGTTTTGAACGACTGATTGGATCCGTATATATACTCTAAAGAGGCAGACTCCATGCATCTGAACAATAGTGGCCGCCTTACTCCCTCATATGCAAAAATGTGCATAAATGATATAATACGTATCCAAATGATAGGCTTAAAGCCCCCTGAAACCCGGACAAGGCAAAAATATAGAGGCGCAGTTTGGGGGTTGTTGGTTTGCCTTGCCAGGTATTGGATGTCTCTGGGATTGGGTACTCTCCTTACCAGTCGCCATTGCTCCTTCATTAGCAAGTCCGCATTCTCTAGGCCATACTTGAATGGACGTTACAGCTCCCTCCTTGCTTCGCCCTTGATCCTCGGATTGACTCTCATTATTACGAGAGAGGAACCAAATAGTCCTCCCCTACCCGTGCCCGGTTCTTCGTTCTCGCCTAGCTGTTTTATTTTCCCACTGCATCTTGTTAATTTTGGTTTCGATAAGACGACTGGCCTGCTTTACGCAGAGATCTGGTCTTCAATTTGAATCCGTTACACCTCCCCTCATGCTGTCGATGTCTTTTGCCTCGCTGGTGATCGTTTCCGTCGAGAAGAGACCAGTGGGAATATTGCCACTCTTACGGCCGGATAGTGACAGCCTCTAGGCTGTTTCGCCTCGGATGGGGTGGCGGTGGTGGAAGGTGCTGATATCCCCGGCAAGAATGAGACAATGGCTCTTGCAAGTCAACATCTATCTATCGATCCTAATACTCTTGCCGGGGAGCCAGCAGCATCACTTCTCATGGGCCCCTGCAGTGACTTTTGGGTGCGTGGCTTATGATTTTGGGAGAGATGTTATACTGATCATCAGATATAGGATGCTTCTCTCCTGGGGATTATCAGGGATCTCGCTTATGTTCATACACAGCCAGTATTTTTTAGAGTGAGTAGGCTTACTATCTGTTATAATTCTTAGAATATAAAAGTAATAATTACTTGTCTAACACTTTTTATGTATGCAGAAATCCTCGACAAGTTGTTATGTACACTCTAAAAATCTGGCTGCCGTTCGTTATGGCTTTACAGTCATCGCTCGCCGAAGCCGTCTTGTTGCTCCCCCTGTCTACCACAACGGCGATGATATATTTGAGTGCAAGCCAAAGTCGGCAAAGTATCGAACTACAGGAGCTTCCTGACCCTGTGCCTGGGCCACGGCGAATGCGTTAGGTTGTCCCTCTGACGTATTAAAGCCTCGGTCGAATCGATGCTTTGCTCGTTCTGTGTATCGTCTACCTGGTTATTTTGAAGTCAATGCAATGCTGGCGTGTCTCCGAATGTCTCCCCGAGTGTCATTAGCTTTCGTTTGCCTTTTGGTCATTACTTTTATAGACACCAATTCAGATGTTTGCCGATGGATCTACAGTCTACTGGAAATCATTTGCCAACCTTTTTCATGGATACGTATATATCTCGGATATATTTAAAAGGCTTAACGTCATCGATGCTGCATGTAGTGAGACGTTCTAATCCCTAGAACTTGCAAGAGGATTGTCTAACACGGGGCCATACCAGTACATGCTGGGATTTATATAGAAAAAAAGATGCCGGGGAAAATATTGTCTCTTTCATCCTACCCTTTCATTCTACCTTGTCATATGCCTGTCTCGACCTCTACACCTAGCCTCTCCCCTACCAACCTTTTAATTACCCTCCTATTTGGTTTATCTCTCCCTTTACTACTCCATAACTCTCTTTAGCCGACCATCTCTCAAACTATCTCGTTACTTCACCCCTACCTTTACCTCTACGTCGCCTCTACACCCCCCTCTCTCAGTCTCCCCCGACTTCATTCCTTCCTCTCTCCCTCCCACTTTTCTTTGAACACTTTTGTTGTGACTGTGAATAGAAGTGAACATCAGCCACTCTATCGAGGCGGATCAAAAACCCGTCCCATGCACAGCCCGTATACCACTGTCATTACTGACAACAATATATTGTATATCTTTTGATCACTTAGGCCGTCCATGAATGAATGTGGAAGCACTGGTATGTAGTCGAGAATGATCTTCCAATGATATGTTTTGGGGGCTTGCTCAACGACATGAGAAATAACCAAATATACCACAGCCGCAATACAGGACGAACCTAGAAGATGCCGAAAGGTATTTCTCATCGAGTGAAGTTCGTCGTTAGTGGGTGTAGCATCTTGCGGACTCGGTTTATGCTCCATATTAGAACGTTTAATCGGACAACCGCCTTTCTCGGGTCAACAGACGTCTGGATAATCTTCTGTTCACCGGCTGTAAGTTGGAAGAAGCTGTTAGAATTGTGCTATTCTTAAATTTGTCTTAATAACATAACATGCGCTGTTCTGTGAATAGGTTGAGCTCGAGCAACGTCAATTTGCTTAGAAGAGCGGTCGATTTCCGTTAAGAAAGGAGCAGGAGGAGGGGAGATGGGCGCGGGGGGTGCCGCATCAATTTTATATGATAATTCAGCCTTGGGCAATTAAAAACTAGAGACGTGTGTGAAATCGTTACGCGAACAAAGAGATGGTTCATGAGAACCTTGAAGGCTTATGTGTGACCGGTGACGAGTCCTGGACATTTCGCCTCAAAAAAGATGCCGCATGTGACTTTCAAAGGCGTGTTGATTCGTTCAGCCTGTACAGCCTAAGTACCTTGATGTCTCATGGCCTGAACAAAGACCTGGAGGCCTTATGTGACCGACGTTCAGGCCAGGGGATTCTGCCGCCAAGGAAATGCTGCAAGGAAACTCAGCCACAGAAATACCCCAAGTGGCATTCAAGAAAGTGTTCTGTGTAACCTAAGCCGGAAGGTTGCATTTTGTACAACCTAAGTTTTGAACAATGTCTTTGTTCACAAACGCCAAGCCCTGGAGATTTTGAAGTCTTGTTCACAAACGCTAAGCCCTGGAGATTTTACAACAGAGATATGCTGCAATCCTGCAACGAACAAGTTCGACTCTGAACAAAATGCTGCAGGCAACACTCAAAGGCCTGTTGACTCGACAGATCTCTGTGTAACCTCCAATTTCTTTGTTCAAAATGCTCAAGTGCCTCCTCCAATCATCCCATTCTTTCCCCTTACACTTGTGTGATAGATCGCCTTTCAGTGTTAAGAAATTCGATCATTCCATTCGTTTTGTAGCCATATCTTCGCCTGAAAGAACAAACTTCAACAAAACTCACTGCTTCAAGAAGACCAACGGAACTTCCTCTTGATATAACTTTGTCGAGCCATCATGTGGAAATGGCTTTTTGCGGCGCACTGGCTTATTGCCCTCCTGATCATGTTCTTGGAGGTGCTACAAGAGCCCACTTGGGGCCTAACAGCGACGATCAGGTATAATTCATTCGTTTGAGCCTGTCATCTTTACACGATATGCTGACTGTCCTTTGTTTCAAGTATGATAGTCCTTTGGGCTCTCACCGGAGCTCCTCTACTCTTCGGCCGGTGCAAACGTCTTCTGAGGTTAGCTGCCCCTTTATACCGCATATGATTCTATTCTACGAAGACTTTATAGGCTTGACTAACTCTTGTTTTAAAATGCTGCAGTGACCCTTTTCCATTTCTTACTTGCGGTGTCTTAATCTTGGTCATCGTATATATAATGAAAGTTTTATCACTTGGGAACCCTCCAGTCTTGGCATTTCCAGTGGTCATCTCTACCGTACTTTACGCATGGTACCTCATAGAAACGAGAGCGAACCATGGTGTACAGGGTCAAATTCTGCCCATGTACAGAACGCAGCAAGACTACTAGGTACCTAGTATCTAACGTTAGTAACTACCTACATACCTCCGTTACCAAGAGATAGGTTATTTGTATTTTGGAAACAGATTGACAGACTGAGAGAGGGAGGGGGGATAATAATTTTGTACTTGATAATAGTTAATATGGGTTTGCTGGTTAGAATGAGACAAACATGGGCTAAAGATGGGAATTTCAGAATACACGCATCCAATTGAGATGCTAGATGCACAATCCTTTGCTATAGTTATATTAGTGCTTTGGCAAGTTATTTCAGGGCAACAATTTAATGTTATTTGTATCGAGTACACGACTTAAATAGACGATAATTGACTCACATGGTTATTTTGAACAAGTTTGGGGCAAGTTTCGTCTCTTTAAGCCGTGTGCTCGATACAAATAACATTAAATTGTGACTCTGAAATAACTTGCAAAAGTACCAATATGACATAAGAAATTGAACCTGTAGTTATGGATTCAGTAGCACTTCCCTTCTTCTCACCCAGCACGTTCGTAGCCCTGCCATTGATGTTTTGATTGTCAAATTCTTCGTCTCGAAATGAGCAAATGCCGTATTCCACTAGCATTTGTGAAAGACGCCCTTAAGATTTAAGCCGCAATCTGCACCATCCTTGCCACGTCTTAGTGCGCCTGTTGAGTTGGTTAATGATGTCAAGCACTAACCAATGACGAAAGTAATGGTATTTAAACAATGAGTAAAAGACATACCTATACATGCATTTTCGGTGCTCGTTGAAAAGTTGACGAGCGCCACTTGGATGTGAGGTAGTTTATATATTTATCAACAACGAAACAAATTGAAACGCAAACATCGACGACCAAATGGAAACTCTGAAGGATCTTAATGATGTCCCCTTCAATGAGATCCGCCCACAGGAAAACAGCGATGGCTGTTATAGGTACGACTGCAGGCAAATATTGGTCCGCCCATCGGGGTTGTCTGAAAAGTTGGACGATTGTATTCCAGTACATCAAGTCGAAAACACACGCGAAGATAAGTCAGATTTCGTAGTCAGTTAGGCCACCCATGAATTCATGTGAATGCTTTTTGACTGGCTCGGTGGGCATAGAATTGGCTATAGAAGTGGTGACGTGGAACCCAATTGCGGATATGTAGGAACACACGAGATATTCACCCGCAGATGTAGTTGAATGAAGTCGGTTGTCGCTGGCCGTAGCGCCTTGGGCACTTATTTCATGCTCCATGCTGGGCATTCAACGTTCCAAGTTTGATCGACCGTCTCTCTTAGGTTGTTTGATGTTCAGAGAGTTTTTCCAGCGCAAAGGTTGCTAGACTTGAGCTCCTTATAAATATGTCTTGATAGCACAAAAGACGTCGTATCGTGAACAGCTCTGGGTAATGCGAGTTTGTTGAAAGAGTTGTAGAGGTCTTTCAAGAAAGAAACAGGGAGGAAGTATGCTTTAAATATGGGAATTCAAGAGCGAGGAATGTTAGAAGACAAAGAACACATTTACCATGGTGGTGCGTGAACAAAGGGATGGTCTATGAGAGCCTTGAGGTCTTGTGTCATCGATGCCAAGTCCAGGAGACTTTCTGAACAAAGAAAATGCTACAGTTCTGCACCAGGAATAACTCAGTGGCAAAGAAATGTTGCAGGTGACGTTCATAGGCGTGCTGATTTGTGAATTCTCTAGGCAACTTACATCTCAGGGAGGGGCATGAACAAAGACCGTGAAACCTTGTATCACTGATACCAAGCCCTGGAGACTTTACAAGAAAGAAACTTTTAGGCAGCACTCAACGGCGTGTTGACTCGTGATTTATCTGTGTAGCCCCCCATCTTGGGTGCCTATTGTAATGTGCTCCCTATTCTTCCCTCTCACACTTCCGCATTAGAGTGCTTCCCAGCATTACTACTTTCAAGACCATTCCATATATTACGCCAGTTTACGCCAGAAATAAAGAATACAACAGGCAATACACGATCAATTCAACCCTCTTGCCCTGATCCCATGTCTTCTTAGACTTATTGGCAAGTTCGTCTCTTCCGTTCGATACGCATCCCTTGTCTCTCTCTAGAAGAACAGACATCAACGAGACTTACTTATTTTATGAGCTTGCTCCTCAACGAGTTCAAAATGCTACAGTCACTCTCTACAAATGATCGTTTCCACATTTCAGAATACTAAGGTCCGTCATGTTCTATGTGGATTTGACCTGTTACTAAAGTCCTAGGTAAGTAGTTTAGAGAAATAGCAGTAGTTGCTAATTTAAAGCAGCCTTGAAGTCGAATACTAAGGCCTTGGGCATGTCGATGTATCTCATCTATACATGGGCAGGATGGGCCCATGTACACCAATACCTGCTCTCGGGCTATTGCTATTTGATAGGAGCCTTTTTATACATACTATATATATAGTATGGTAGAGACAGCTATTGAAACTGATAGGACTTTTACTATATGTACCTAAATAACAATAGCCTAAGAGCAGGTCTTGGTGTATATGGACCCATCTTGCCCATGTACAGATGGGATGCATTAACATACCCAAGGCTATATAGTATTTGACTTCAGGGCTGCTGGACAAACACTCCTTTATTATAATTACACTAAAGCTTCTCGTAAGTTGGTGCAAAGTCACACTTCAGTGTTGCTTGTATGAAGCACAAGGTCTAATAGGTCCCTAGTAATGTTTGATTCATTTATATACATGAGCATGCATTATTCTCATCCTAAATCCACCTAAGCCAGCCCGCCCTCCTATCCAACCATGCAAAGTGTAACAAAGGAAATGCCGAAAAAAAAAACAATACTCCGTTCGCGAGACCTATAAGAAATAACGCCAGTTGCCCCCTCTCCCCAATGTTTTCCCCCTTCCATGATCCGAATGATGTGTATGCGAGCAAAATGTATGATAGATAGAGCAGCGGATTGCTTTCCTAGAGGTCTGACCCACAAAGGCAAAGCATGTGGTAATAGGCTAGATGGCAATCTGAGATGCATGGTATTAGGCAAAAAAGAAAGACCAATATGAGATGACGGCTGACGGAAAGAAGAATATGCCAACACGAATAAAGGTGCTGTGGGAGTAAAAGATGGGTATCATTGATGTATAAGGTGGTTTCTCAGCATCGGCCTGGCTCTCGAAGGGGGAGGTGTAAAAAGTGTCCATTCGACGGCCCCTTCAATGCCTACTGCTGCGCAGCATCTTCCTCATTATCGTCGTCGTCAATCTCATCGTCCTCGTTCTCGGTCGATCCGTCTGATTCGAGCTCGTACCCAGGGGCTCTCTGCACAAGACCTTGATAGTAAGCCACCAGGATTTCCGGGTTCGGCACAATTCTCCAGTCGACTCTATAAAGAAACTCGAGCTCGAGGAGCCTCAGCTCAGCCACACGCACTCCGCCGACCCGTGCGTAGGTGGTATTGTTCCAAAAAGAATCGGACAGGCCCTTGGCGGCAACCGTGGCAGCGGTAATGAGGAATCGGTGGACGGTGAGTGTGTTTATGGTGAATTCTTGGTACATGGCACAGAGTCGGTCAATATAATAGACCATTGCCAGGAGGAGGGGTGGTGTGAGGGTGGCATGTCGAGCAAGGCGATGGAGATAGTCTCTGACCGAGATACCAGGGGGGGTTCTGCAGGTGAATACCGAGTTAGACACGCACGGACGAATAAGAAAACCCCTAACAGAGTGAGGCATGCAAGCTTACCTAGAGTGAAACCGCGTCAGACCACCGCTTGATATGCGAATGGCGTCATTGGTGGCAATCAACTCTCCCAACATGTGTGCGATCAGCTCGACCAGGTGCTCTACTGGACAGAATTCGTATTTCTGGGGCAAGATACTGGGAGGTCGTTCTTCGGGCCTGGCTCGTTTCGAAGTCTGGGGAGAAGCGGTCGGCGGAGGGGCCTGAGGGGCGGCAGAAGAGCTCGAAGCCACTGCGGGAGGCGTCGAAGAAGCTTCCGGAGTGACTGAAGCAGTGGTAAGTCGACGCTTGTTCGGTGACAGGGCATTGTAGAGCTGAGCCTGGGCGGGCGAGGGCCTGCTGGCATGCGAATCGTCGTTGATGCCCATATTGGTCGTCGTCGTCACGATCATCTTGGTGGTCGTCGTCGTAGGCGGGGATGGAGACGAGGACGAGGAAGCTCGAGAAGGAGACCGAAGATCGCTGTTCGAAGCATCGGTACGGCGAGAGTGGCCAGGAGACAGGGCCGACGACGAGGCCGAGACTGAAACTGCCACCGACTGCGACGAGAGGCGGCGGCGCAGATACGCCGGCTTGGGGCTTATAGCTGGCACTTGCGAGGGATGAGAGGAGCCAGAATCTTGCGAGGATCTCGAGGCATTTCGAAAGCTGGAGGGAGAGGCGCTGGAGGGGGAGAGAATGGGGGATGTCTTCAACATGGTCTCCTTCGGCGCATCATCGGAGCGCAAGCTTTGGGGTTTCCTTGCTTGGAGCGGTATGTCTATTTTGTTGTTCTTTACTGTCGTCTTATATTTTGCCTCTTCGCGAGCGAGGTGGAGGAGGCGAGACCGGACAAGCCAATTGCTGAAGTCTGCGAGAGGCGATGCAAAGGACAGGACAGGACAGGACAAGAAGAAAAAAGACGCCGGCCGGTTATCAAATGTCCATCAGCCGTCCCAAATCGGAACAGCCGGCGGTAGGCGCTACCTTTTGGCGATGCAGTGAGACAGTATCTCGAAAAACGTGGAACAGCCAGATCTTGTCCTTGCTTTAGAGCGAACCCGAAATGCTCACCGAGGACCGGCAAACCACGTTTTATCAGAGCCACAAGGTCTAAAATGGTCAGCCAGACCAAGGCCAAGGATTCAAATCGGCGGGACGGACGCGAGGAGACGGAGGGGGGTTAGCGGCGTTTATGTTGCGTGGAGGTATCGGTACTTGGTGGGATTGGGGGAAAAGGTGAGAGCGTCAGAAGATGGGATGAATGCAGTGCCGTCGGTCAGTCAATCTGATCTGTTGCAGGCTGATTGGCGGATGGATGTTGCTGCTGCTGCTTTTTGTCGCCTCAAATGTTGATGAGGCTGACTTGGTTGCTCAACGACTGGGAATGCTGTTCGTGGTAGCGATTCAGGGAAAAGAGAAAAATCCAAGGAAACACTTGGCAGACAACTGCTGTAAGTGGTGGTACTTGGCTGCGAGGTATTGCCTCTTCAACGCTGCAGTGTGTCCGTTGGTACTTGTACAGCAGATTGAGCAGCAGTCAGACGGATCCCCATCATCAGGAACCTGCACTCTCCGCAGCGCCTTGGCGGGACTCCTTGTACCTGACAATCGCAGCAGTGGTTGGTCAAAGTCCAGGTACAAGCGCCACTCTTCCGTGGCTGGCTTACAGAGACATGGCAGGTAAGTGGCTCATCTGTCAGTGTTTGAGTTGAAACGAGGAGAAGACGAGGCACCGCGAGAGAAAAACGTTGCCAACAATGTCCCTCTTTTTTTCTTGCTATTTACAAGTCCCAAAGCTAAATAAAGTAAGCCAAGATGGATCATGCAATACCACGAAGGTATTGACCTAATCGGTCATGCCCGCACAACTGAGCCATTGCCAGTAACATCTTGCGTATCGGGGGCCAAGACCCTCACAGGTACATGTACCTCCGGCTCCAAGTGGGGCTGGGGGCGCGAAAAAAAAAACAACCAGAGGATACTCAGTTGCTTTCCGGAAATGGGCGTTTTCTCGCCTTGTGCTGTTGTTCTGATAGTGATCGACAAGGCCCTGAAAACAGTGAAGGACTTGGGGTAGGTAAACCCGTGATAGTAATAAGTCAAGGCCTATTAGTTGCAGTTACATGGAAACCAGATGCATGTATCAAGTATTACTGTAGATATGCAAAAAGAAAGCCTCTCTCTGACCGTCTCTTTGACTTGACTCTTGTCCCGTCCCGCTTGGTGAAAATCCACTTGGTCGGAAGGCGCTCCGTTTCATCACAAGTGGACTTGGACTCCATCACGATGGCTACTTGCACATAAAGCTCCGTAACGGAGTACATCTGATCACAATACCCCAGACTGAACCCCAGACCGCGCCGGCAAAAGCAAGCATCTGATGAAACCGACACCGAGTTGATGAGTTGTCGTATGCCTGATGCAGGCCGTGGTTCAATGAGCATCCGTTGTTGCGAGCTCGTGGCGAGACGAAGCCCGGTGATTCGCTAGCCGCCTTGGCCCGCGACCAAGACTGGCACTCATTTCAGACATGTCTAACATCAGCCGGAGTTTTCATTTCTGATTTGTGGTAAGTAGCACGTATTACAGTACTAGCAGGGGGGGGAACTCTTTTGCCCTATTGCTAGAGTGCAGACTGTCGTGGCTAGTGGTGTGCTGGATACAAGTACGGCGTTGGAAGCAGCACTTGGATGGGGAACAAAGGATACCTAGATGCCACTATCGTGAGGTACGGGGTACATGAAGTGTGATTGAGATGGTCCTCTTTCGGAGCAGCACGGACACTTTGCCGCTGCCCAGCAAAATCCTGCGGCGCCACTACGGAGATTGAAGCACATCATTTTCAACCCCCAAACCGCTAACGATGGTGGCTGGCGTCAAAAGGCGAAAAGCGGGAATATCTCGTACAAAAATCTGCATCTGGGTGAGCACGAAATGCGTCAAGAGGACAAAAACTCGGACCGTGATGCCGGCTATCGGAGCGGATGATCCGGGGTCCTGGTTGGGTGTCTTGCCCAATCAGGCTCAGGCCTGCCAGTGATTTTCCGCCTAGGCTCAGAGGAGGCTGACGGGCCGCACAAAGAGGCACCTGCGAGGCTGGAAGTAGGATTGGTTCAATGTTGATAGAGTTGGGTAGTTGGCCGGGCAGAGATGCTCTGTGGTGGCTTCCATATTTCATGTAAAAGAGCTCTTGACAATGAAGTATTTGGGACGAGTCTTCGTAACCCCACAGAGGTACTTGAACTGATGCTGGTACTACTACCTGGAACCAAGGTATTGGATCATGCCATGTCACTCATGGCCGAAATGACGTAACTTGTTCCTTGCTGCAGCGTACCTTATTTACGGAAGACTGCAGACTCAACTGAATGGCGGCCATGGTGCATATAAAACGACTCCACGGCCACGGATCTTGACACCTTAGTCAGTGACCACGAGCGCTTGACAATATCGGAAAACGCTCCGAAGGTGATCAATCCACAGCGGGCTGATAGATGGCAAACTCTACTGCGTCCGACGAAATGCCCCATTAGGCCAAATCTTTCTAGAATTTTTCTCTCGCCTTTTCACGCTTCGTCCTCCGCTTTCTTCATATCCACTAATTGGCCACAATCGATACCGTTCTCGTCTTTTTGTGGAACGTTAAAGACGCAGCTTTTACCAGGCGGGCGGCGGGGTTGCTTTGTTATAAGAGGAAATTTGCTGTTGGTCACGAGTGGTTAGCAAGAGTCAAAGGGCTAGCAAAATTATGGTTAACTGATGCAATTCTCAAAACGTGCTGTAATGTCCTAGCCATAATCTGTCGAGAATCCTTTAAGAATATGCTCTCCTTCAGCCTTGTAAGGATTGGGA
Organism: Trichoderma afroharzianum; assembly: GCA_037893235.1. Lineage (NCBI taxonomy): Eukaryota > Fungi > Ascomycota > Sordariomycetes > Hypocreales > Hypocreaceae > Trichoderma > Trichoderma afroharzianum. The sequence continues at coordinate 610,191 of JBBLXW010000016.1, read as the reverse complement.
ATTCTTTATGTAATGAAATGGGATGAGAATACCTTCTATTTTCCTTCGCTGCATGCACTTTACACAGGTACCAGTGTGCGTAGAGTTGGGCATTGTCGAATCCGGATGCGAAAGAAAGCCGCGGATTTACTACTACAAGCATTTACTTAAGTAATAAATACCCAATTCTTTTAGTATCTGCTGCTATAGCTATATTTCTCTAGTATCTGTTAGAATGGTTAGTATCAAAGTTGGGGTGCTGAATACCTGGTAGGCAGTTCCAAAGAAAAATGCCGTGGCTCGTGATACCTCTGCTGAATGCAGTACGGAGTACAAAGAATTGGTACTTCCGATAAGATAACGTGCACGTGCCACGGCGTCGGACTTGCTTTGGCGTGACATCTCGTCAGACTGCAAGACACCAAGCCCGTCCATTTACTTTGTCTTATTCCATGAATTGATATTGCAAGCTTGTTTACGCATCTGTTCCTCTATTGCTATCTCCATCCTCCCCTTCTGCTCTTCAAGTTCTCCAATTCATTCTTCAATCGGGCGCACCGTTGCTACGCCTTTGCTTAATCCCGGTTTCGCTTCAGCTGCTGTTCCTCCGCCTCACGAGGCTGCGCAGCTCCGTCAGCCGCATTTGTCGGAGCTTTTCCGAGTTCCCCCCCTTACAATCGATTGCCTCGTCGTTGCTCTCTATTGTGAATATTGATGTGGTGCTCTGAGCATATAAATCAGCAGGCAATCTTGGCTCGATCCCACTAATCGACAGGGCAAGATCCCAGCACGCTTCCCTCGGCTTTATCCGCTGTATCCCACCAACACCAAGTACCGTTTGCGTATCCGGCACTCCCATCTCCATGGCGCGCCCCCAAACCTCCCCGATCTTGACTCAGCTGCGCAACGCCAAAGCGTGCCCCGAGCAGTCGGCAGCGCTACGGGCTCTCAAAAACGAGATAGTTGGGCACCACCAGAAGAAGGAGACATGGGTCAGCCAGGGCGTGCTGGAGCCTGTCGTCAGGACGCTGACGTCGGCTCGATCTGCCACCAAGGCGAATGCTACAACCAAGGATGCTAGGCCACAGTCAATAGGACAGCGGCCCCTGTCAGACGAAGACAACGTCAGGCTGCAAGCCTTGCAGATCATCACAAGCTTCGCCAAGGGTATGCATTCAAAGCTCTGCTGTTCATCTGTTGTTTCCTGCGCCTGGGGGGGTGATGCTGACTTGTGATACTATCATTGCAGGTGGCCCTCCTTTCTTACCGTCCGTCCACGCCTCCCGAGCTCTTCCGGCGATCCTCGCATGCACATCTCCCAATGCCAACGCGCCGCAAATCGTGGTTGCCGCTCTTAAGGCCGTCACTGGCATTGCGAATGCGGCCGCTCTGGCATCTCCGTCATCCCCACTCGATATCCTAGCTCTCGCTGACACGATATTCACTTCGCCGCTTCACCTCGAGTCCTTATGTCTTATACTTGCTACGACATCGTCGAGTTACTTGCAGCAGACCCAGGTGGAGCTTGCCGCCAGTTTGATATCTCGCATTTGCAGAGATGAACGGCATCAGCAGGCTCTGCTACACTCTGGCGTTTTGGACATGCTCGCTTCTCGCTTGGCCAGCTTTGCCGTTAGTCAGGGTCATGTTGTGCCGGGAGCTGAGGCGCAAGCTTATAGCGATGGCCTATATGAGGCATTCCCCAAAGAAGCTCCCCATGGAACCCAGATTGGCCCCATTCTCGGGGCCATGGTGGCCATTCTCGGAGATTCAAAGTACAGGGCCATTCGACTTATCAACTCCCCCGCCATTCTCGCCGTCTTCCCTTCCATCGTATTCGAGGCCAACAGCTTGGGTGGCTCCAAAACACCGAACCAGACAGCCATGGACTATTTGTTGCCTCCTCCCTTCTCTGTGACTCAGAGCCCCCCACACTCTCACCACCACTCTTCCGCCAACACACCAGACCACCCAGAATCACGAACTCCCAGCCAAACACCTGGACCCAGATTTGTCTCTCCCGCTGCCTTAGAGTCGAGCTTGGACAGCTCATCCGAGGAAATTGAGAGTCCTTTTATTCCCTGGTTGATTGTGCAAGCCAGGACTCTTAGCGGTTATGGGAGACTCATGGCAGCCACCTTGGTCACATCCCTCTTCAAAGCAGGCTTAGGACGCAAAGGATGGAGAGAAACTAGCCTTGGCATGCTCATAGTGCCACTGCTAATCGACTTGATTGCCAAGAATGACAAAGATGATGCTGAGTCGCAGACATCGTTTGATGAAACCCAGCATCTCATCCTAGAAAGGACACCAGCTACCTTGGCCCGCCTCATCACTGATAGCGAACAGCTCCAAAAAGCTGCTTACGACTGTGGTGCTGTCAAAACCTTGACCAAGCTTCTGAGGCGTGCCTATCGGTCTGTATCCATCCTGGAAGCTGCTAAATACTGGTCTCCGCAGCCGGATACCGATATGGAGGAAGAAGGTCCTTCAACGTCACAACTGGGCCAGGCTGGTCAAGATCCCCTTCTCTCTCATCGGGTGCGGCTCAGGGAATCAACACTGAAAGCCATCGGGGCTGTCGCTTCTGGGAAGGAAGATTACAGGAAAGCTTTGGTCGATGAAGACTTCATTCCTTATGTGATGGAGTCACTCAACGAGTATCCCAAGCGGCCCAGACAGATTAAAGATCGACTCAAGGATAAGCCCAGCGGGGAGCCTGAAGCGCAGCCCAGCGTGTCATCAGCATACGGTGCCAATCCACTATCAGTCATCGTCGCGGCCTGCCATGTTATCAGGATGCTTTCGCGATCCATTAGCATACTACGCACGACTTTAGTTGATCACTCCGTCGCCATGCCCGTCTTCAAATTTCTAAAGCACCCAGATATCGATGTCCAGATTGCAGCCACAGCTGCTATTTGCAACCTGGTCTTGGAGGCCAGTCCGGTCCGCGAGGTTTGTCATATCCATCAGAAAAAGAAGTATTGCGAAGCTAACAGCCATCAGCTCCTGGCCGAAAACGGTGTCATGAAGATACTTTGCGAGCACGCTCACTCTGAGAATCCCGCTCTGCGGCTCAACGCCCTATGGGCCCTGAAGCACTTTGTCATTGCCGTCAGCCCTGACCTGAAGCGATCTTGCTTGGAACAGCTTGAGCCTGAGTGGTTGGTACAACTCATTTGCGATGACGGCCAAGATTCTGCGGCGTATAACACACAGCCCATCCAGTCACCAGATGACGATGTTGATGAGGATATGGATTCGACGCCGTCTGATGAACAGGTGCGGTGGACGTTTGCAGCGAACGGCAACGTGCAGAAGCTAGATGCTTCAAGGTCGACCAAGCTGCGTCAGGCTGAAGACAAGCTCGCCGGCATACGTGAATCCGAGCTTAACTCATACAGGAGATCCCGAAGCGATGAAGTGGCTGTTCAAGAACAAGGCTTAGAGCTCATCAGAAACCTGGTTGGGCTCGGAGTAGGCGCCTCTGCGGAGTCACCTTATGACACCACCGAGATGATTGACTATCTGTTCAGCACTATTGGACAAGATCGTCTCTTCGATATACTATCTTCAAAGCTACGAGCCAAGGTGCTCCATCCCTTCTCCCGACGGACTGCAACGCCGGGACAAGAGACCAGACTCATCCACCCGCATGCCAAAATCATCATTCCAGTCATTTATATCCTAGTTCATATAGCTGCCAGCACAAATCAACATCGGCAACTAGTTGTTAGGCAAACAGACTTGCTCAAGCTCCTCTGTCAACAAATCAGCAACAGAGATAAGGAAGTACGCGTTGCCGTCTGCCACCTCATCATCAACCTCACAGGTCACGATGACGAGGGTGAGGGCGGTGGCGGTGAGGCCTGGTCTATGAGGGCGGCAGAACTAAAGAAACTAGGGTTCTATAACAGGATGGAATTTCTGAAGCACAATGATAGAGATCTTGACGTGCGGGAACGTGCTAGAACCGCCGTCTATCAGCTAGAGAGGGCGATCGCTTACTAGACGAAGCGATTCAACCGGGACTCCATATCCGACGCATCGCAGCCCTCCCCTGCTTGTGGAATATCTTCGAGAGGCTATGAGAGGCTGTCAAGCCCGGATGACTCCATATCTATGCGCAACAACGTCTTCGAGATTAGTTCCGACGATTCAACCGAGGTCGAGAATAAGGATCAAGACGACAACGTAAGCCTCATGGAGATTGATATCGGAGACGACGCGAGTGAAATTGAGATCGATCTCCCAGCTGGTGTAAGTGTGGTCGGGATTAATATTCCAGATGATGCAAGCATAATAGAAGCTGAGAGCCAAGACGAGGACGGACAAGAGAGGCGTCTGAATGGAGGACAGGAAGATGATGTTGCAGAAAGACGTGAATTAGGCACCGCTTCATCTTCCAATGCTCGAAGAGCGGGGTTTCTCGTCGTCCTTCGTTTATCAGGCAGCATTTCATCCTCTTGATTCTTCTTACGATAAAGGACGTGTGAAACGAAGACGGGACTGGGTGGATAAGGCGGGAACAGACATGGCATGGTGCGGTCAATATTGTACAGGCTCGAAAAAAAAACAGAAAGTTGGTTACAGTAGTATGCTTTTTCTTTATTTGCGTTATGGGGGCTTCTTTCGCATGAATGGGGGGGGGGAGCTGGTTGTCAATATTATTACATAGTTAACACAGCGCGAATTTTGACTTGTGTTGGTTTCTGGTGCCTCTTGGGGATCTTTGTGATTGCATGAAAGACTATAGTTACATTTCTCTAGTGACTGCTACTATTTCTACGTTCAACTAATAACAGCTACTATGTCTGTCTGCATATATATATCTAGTAATTGCTACTATCTACACTGTCTAGTATTTACTTCTATGGCTATATTTGTCTAGGTAATATTTGCTACTATAGCTATATTCCTTTAGTACTCGGTATTGTTTGTGACACGAGATACTCGATGGCAAAAATTGCCATGTCGAATTCGCGTTCCCTTGAAATAAATTAAGCAAGCATTTATCTATATCAACTGACATCAAATCCGTCTCGCGCAATCAGTTATTTGTCAAAAAAAGATACCCTGCACCTCGTAATCTCAAATCCTCTCACCATTTACACAACCCCTTACTCCCAACAATCCTCCCATGCAACCATACTTACATGCAGAGTATGGTGGTAGTAATCTCTGTACAAAGTTCTTCGCAAAATATCAACCCCCCCCCCCCCTTTTTCTACTTCCTCGCGTTGGGTCCCCTGCCTTCGTACTACCCTGTTGGTTCGAAAATCTGCCATCTGCACGTCCCGTCACCAACGCCTTTATTTCATCCGGGCAACGACAATTAAGATAAAAGAAAAAGGAATACATACGGAGTACTGCAATCTAATATTAATCATTGAAAAAAATCCTTGATCCTGGGGCCGCTTGTCTTAGACGGTGGCTTGTCGTTCCGGATGCAGGGAGGAGAGACGAGGTTTCGCACTGAATCTTGGAAATGAATTACGGAGTAGTTCGAGTACTATACTCAGTGATGCTCTGCTCTCGAAACATTGGGGAATTGGGTTTATACAACAATGTGACGTGGCGATAGACAGATGACCATCGTCGCCAAGGTGGAAAAATGAAACAATTTACTCGGCTATGATAGCATCCGCGATCCCGTCACCAAGACAAGCCCGCAATTCTTGTTTCTTCTTGTTCACACCGTCTGGGGTAGAAGCGTATCCTACCATCACTTCTACGGGAAGAGACAAGGTCTCACAAGAACAAGCTCCTCTCATCCAAACAAAGTGATGCCCCAAACAGCTTTCACGCCCGTCCACTTTCACGGGCGAGAAAGGCAAACATGTAGACAGACAATTTTTACACATGCTCGCCCAATATCCTTCTACCAGGAGATCCTCGGCACAATCTGCCAGATGATGTAAAAACAAACAGTCATCTGCATCTGATAACCCTATCTACAGCATACCTACGACAATCATCGATCCAACGCCAATCTCACGATAATAACCGCAGCGCCCATCCGTTGCACAGGTATGCCAGAGCGACTCACCCTGCCGATCAGACCAAAAAAGAAAAGCCCCAAAAAGCAAATTGCTTTTTTTCTTCTTCCCGGAGAGACACGACGTGCAACCAACGCCTCCCCCAAAATTAGACGACGCAAAAAAGGGTTCTTAGTCTGCAGCGGCTCATGTGCTCATTCATAGGGCGAAGGGGAAAAGAGAGAGAGAAAGAAGGCAAACATTCCACATTAGCTGCTCTCATGTAGGGCTGCAAACAAACGCATGTGGTCAGACATGAATGAGAGACAAAAAAGAGGGGAGGGGGGCAAACGATTATCGGAGTTGTTTGTGTCCAATACTCAGAGACAAAAGACATGAGGGCAGGGAGAATGAATGGCCACTTGGCCAAGGCGGTGGGAAGCAGGTTCCAGCCTGTTCTTGTTTCTTGTTCTTGAATGTGAACATGAACTTGAACATGAACGCACCCCCTCCCGATATCCGCCCTGCTTGTGCTCGTACGAGGCGACAAAGCTGGGGGAGTCGAGATTCCGATAGATAGATAACGGCTGCAGAATAGCTTGTGCTACCTGTGCTCTGCAGCAATAGGCATGATGCCGTGCCAGCCCGGCTGTTCTTACTCGTACTTGGTATCGTAGCGCTCTCACGAAGCTTGGGGCGAGGACATATGAGTACGAGTACGGAGTATGCCATGTCTCAGTCTAGTAGTAGTTGGTCAACCAAGGCCTGCCCCGAGCTACTAAGTTCTAGCTACATTATCTACTTCCAAGTACTCGTAGACGAACTGTCTGATGGTTTGCTTTGTAATTGTCGAGACATTTCCCCATGTGTGCCCGCCCGATTGCTGTAGAACAAAGTGTCCCCCACGAGCATTTGAGCCCTTCCGACCATGTGCTCTTGAAGGGACCTCTTGGGAGAGACGAAATTTTTGGCTTGGCAGTGACACATTGGCGCCTCAGTTTTAGCTCAACGGCTCTCAGTCGAGCTACTACGAGTACACATCAGGGACCCGAACGAAGGATTCAAATTTAAAAAAGGGCGTTTTTTGGGCAGAACAACAAAGAGAGCCAACAAAAAGCCTTGTCAAATGGAGCCACTCGCGCCGGGCCCCGAAATGACAAGGCCAAGTGCAAGCAAGGGAACAAGGGGGGGGGGATTCGGAGACTTACAAAAACTCTGACCAGACACCATTTCCCCATTTCTGAGACATGCATTAATAATAAGGTGGCCAGAATGTCACTGCCCGGCGCGCCGTCAATTCTGTCTGCTCTTCTTTCCCACGTGGATGAGCCAAGGGCGGCTAGAGTAGAAGCTCAGTCTCTGGCGTTTCTTTCTTTTTTTTTTTTTTTTTTTGAGTTGAGTGGCTCGATGCTTCCAAGAATGAATGGGCGCCCCCGAGCTGAGGTTAGAGTTGCGGCTAGTTTTACTCTAGTAGCTTCCCAGATCTGCATTTACCAAGTTTCTAGTGCTTGGGAAGAGGAATGATGACTGCAGTCAAATCTACGGGGGAAACAAGCGCTTCTTCTCCGCAGCCATTTCGTCACCCGCAAACATGGGAGATGCCCGCTTTGAACTTTGACAGAAATGCCATCGAGACGATCTGCGGGTCACTGAACCTGCATTGGGACAGACGAAATGCGGAGCGCAGACTTTCGTTTGACAAGGCTGCTGGTGACGATATAATCGTACTCGACAATGCTGGAAGAGTACTCGTACAGTAGCAGATTCAACCAAGATGCAAAACCTGGCGCCCCTTGAAGAGGCCCGTGCAAGGCGCTTCCAACGAGCGTCGTCGCATCATCACATAGACTACAGTCCTCGTACACGTTGCTGAATTCGGTGACACCGCTAGCGCTGATCGCGTTGAATGCCACAAGATCAAGCATAGGCTTCAAACATGGCTCGTACAGTGTTTGGACCTACTATCAAAACGTTTCCAACGACCAACAACAGCAACCCAAGAAGCTTTGGGCACCCGATCCATTATTGGCCAGGGCTCATCGGAGCGGCAAAGCATCGTGCCACTCGTCAATGCCCATCCACTGTATGTACGAGTACTGTAGTGCAAAGTTGCCCTTCGCCAGCACTGACGGAATTGGACACAAACAAAGGCCCCCAGCCCCAGCCCCAGCCCCCAGGGCTACGCGAACAAAACGTTTGTGCTGTTGGTTCCGTCCACCGTACCCAGCGTACTGGTCACCGGATCTGCTGGCCTTTCCCAATCAGCCGAGTGGCGAGCGGCTGCACGAGTCGTCTGGCGGGCTGTTGCGAGCCGGCTGGAATGCTCAGCTGAGAGCAGAGAGAGAGAGGAGACAAGAGAGAGTATCCGTACCGTGGCCTTGGTATCGACACCGAAACCTTGCCCTCGGGTTTTTTGGGGCGTTAACGAACAGGCCAATCGGCGGTGGCAAGGGCGGCCGCAGCTTACTCAGACGCTCCGATCCGTTCAATTCAAACCTGTGGTTGCGAAATAGATGTGTGTGGTTCTATTGGACCTTTGGGGGTGCTCATGTCAATCAATAGTCGACAAAGGACTGTCAAGACGGGCGTGTATTAGGTGGTGAATACGAAGCATTGCTACTACCGCCAACAGGACAGGACAGGACAGTAATACTCCGTCGACGGGCCCAAGGTCGGTGATAACGTGCGGCCAATACAACTTGACCAAGTACATGTATTCATTTGCTGCAGCTGCAGTAGTCTGTCTACCTGCCTCGTTGCGTCTCGGACGAAACAGAAACGCACTGGCAATCTTGTGCTCCAGCACAGACAGGCTGGACAGGCCGATCCGCGAACCGCACGGCTGTTGATCCGGCCAACAACTGAACTTGACACACAAAAGACACGAAACGCCCCAAGAAAAGAGTCGAGAGTCGCAGTCTAGGCAAGGGGGGTGGATGAGTGAGTGACCTCTGGGAAGGGGTTCGCGGGCCACGGCCTCGTGCAGCCGGGTGATGCTGATAGGCTCGAGGGGGGCTGCCAGTGGGCTTCTCCCAAGGACATGCATGGGGGGAGTGCGAGAAAACATGCTGCTACTCTACTTGTACAGTATGGATGGGGATGTACTAGTATGAGCACTTCGGCTTTTATCGTTTCGTGGTGGTGGTTGTATTTGCCCGTGCTGTGCAGGTATTATTAAAACACTCGTACAGTAGCGGTTACTGTAAGGCAGCACCATGCGATCTGGTCAGAGGCGCGAGATGATCTCGGCCGACGCACTCAATCGGGTTGCTGACGCTCATCCGATGCCGAAGGCAAGGACAGGGCATGGGATAGCATGGGCATGTAATGGCAGGGCATTGCATCTGTCAAAATGGGGAACAATGAATGCCCAGCAAGAAAACTCGGACCGGGCCATGGAAGAAATTTCTCTTGTTTTCATTGCATCTGGGCTCCGAAGGAGTTTCCCAAAGAGGAGAGGCGAGGGTTCAAAGGCAGCCGCCACGAGAGGAGCAACCTCGGCACCGCAGTTCGTTTCCGCAAGGGTTTACAGAAAGGCAGGTTGACAATCAATTCTATTCCCGGAGTTATGTGCTCGGTGCTGGAAAGAGCAGTACGAGGAGAGCCTTGCTGTCTCCAAGGCTTGAATGTGAAGAAGAATAGACAGATGCCTTACTGCGTCTACTAATTATAGAGCACCAGTAGTGTCGAGAGACCAAGAGATTTAGTCAAGTTTAGCACTGGACTTCAATAGAGTAACTCTTACGATGGTGCTTGGCTACTAGAGGTACTTGCACTTGTCTAAAAGCAGAGGCAATTCGATTTACAGCCTTTGAAGTCTACGGAGTAATACCCACAGACACTCGCCCTCACTTAACGAATATCCACAGCCATGCACTCAACGTATCAACCCAGAACCGCATGTCTAAGAAGTCTAACGGCCCGGGAACGGGGCCGATGCTTGCGCCCCAGTGGCTGCGAGGTAATGGATGTCACGCTGACCGACTTACAGTAGAACAGGTTGATCCTTTAAAACATCAAGAGCCACTTCTTATCCCTCTGCACGGGACCAGGGAGCAAAGCGGCTCGCTTCCCGGAGAGCCATCAAATATGAGTCTCAAAAAAAAAAAAAAACTGTTACTGTACAGGACAATCCCACCTAATTTCGGAGCCCACCTCGCCGCTTCCCGTCTCTCCCGGTGCCTGTTCTTGCTTTGTGGTCAGGTTGATCATTGTCTCTCTTCCCAACCGG